>NC_069422.1:5789362-5809362 GCF_026875155.1 Cherax quadricarinatus | reverse complement strand
GTAGTTTAGTGCCTCGTTTCTTTTTTCCTTTCTATAAATATGGGGACTACATTAGCTGTCTTCCATTTCTCAGGTAGTTGCCCAGTTTCAAGGGATGTGTTGAAGATTGTGGTTAGAGGCACACACAGCAATCTCTGCTCCTTCTCTAAGGACCCATGGGAGATGTTGTCCGGTCCCATCGCCTTTGAGGTGTCAAGTCACTTAAGAGCTTCTTCACCTCCTCCTCAGTTTTCGTATGTCATCCAACACTTTTTGGGTATATTCCCCTTGATGTTCCCTTCTGTTCTGTCTTCCCACAGCCCTTCCTGTCTCTACTGTAAAAACTCCTTAAATCTCCTGTTCAGCTCCTCACATACCTCCTGATCATTTCTTGTGATTCTCCACCTTCTGTCCTTAATCTGATCACCTGGTCTTTGACTGTTGTCTTCCTCCTGATGTGGCTATATAACAGTTTCGGGTCTGTCTTGATTCTCGATGCTAGTCATTTTTTATACTGTCGCTGGGCCTCCCTCCTTACCTTGGGGGGTACTCATTCCTGGCTCTGCGACTGATCTCCCTATTTTCGTGTGTTCTCTGCCTTCTGTACTTTTTCCATTCTCTATTGCACTTTGTTTTTGCCTCCTTACACCGTCGGGTGAACCAGGGGCTTGTTCTGGTCTTCCCGTTGTTACTGTTGCCCTTGGGAATGAACCTTTCCACTGCCTCCTTGCATTTTGTTGCTACATATCCATCATTTCATTTACTGGCTTTCCTGCCAGTTCTCTGTCCCACTGGACCTCCCGCAGGAAGTTCTTCAACCCTATGTAGTCCCCTCTTTTATAGTCAGGCTTTTCCCATTCTACTCCTGTTATTCTCTCCACTTGCAGCTCTACTATGTATTCAAAGCACAGAACCACGTGGTCGCTAGCTCCTAGGGGACTCTCATACTTGATGTCCTCAATGTCTGAGCTGCCCAGGGTGAACACAAGGTCCAATCTTGCTGGTTCATCCTCCCCTCTCACTCTGGTAGTGTCCTTAACATGTTGGTGCATGAGGTTTTCCAGCACCACGTCCAACATCCTGGCTCTCCATGTTTCGGGACCCCCATGTGGCTCCAGGTTTTCCCAGTCAATCTCCCTGTGGTTGAAATCCCCCATAACCAGCAACTTTGCTCTGCTGGAGTGAGCTCTTCTTGCCACCTCAGCAAGTGTGTCCACCATTGCTCTGTTGCTCTCTTCATATTCCTCTCTTGGCCTCCTGCAGTTCTGTGGTGGATTATACATCACTGCAATGACCATTTTGTGTTCCCCAGACTGAAGTGTACCTGCTATGTAGTCTCTTTCTCCCCGTCTCATCTATTCCTTCCATTTTCTCGAATTTCCCATCTGTTTTTTACGAGCAGCAACCCCACCTCCCCCCCTGCCCCTTCTATCTTTCCTCATGATCTGGTATCCTGGTGGGAAGATTGCATCTGTTATTGTCTCCATGAGTTTTGTTTCTGTAACTGCTATGATGTCTGGGGACTTCTCATTGATTCTTTCTTGCCATTCCTCATGTTTATTCGTTAATCCATCTGCATTTGTGTACCAAACCTTCAACTTCTGTTCTAATACTGTAACTGTGGTGCGGGGGTGGAAACAGAGGGATCGGTGTGTGATGGTTGTTTGGATTGTTCAGTTGCCTTGGGGGTGTCGTGGCTGGAGTCCTTCTACAGGTGTTTCTGGGGGGTGCGCTTGTCCTTCCATTTGATCCTGGGTCATTCTGCTCTCCTTTTTCATTTCCTCCCATTTCTCCTTTCGTTTTTGAACTCTCTCTTTCATTGTCTTCCTTTCGTCCTGTGTTCTGTCTCGGTCGAGGTACACACTCCGGAACTCCTGCTTGCCTCTCAGCCGTGCTTTCTCCTGCAGGATCATGGTTCGGGTTGATTCTGCCTTGAAAATTACTTTGAGAGGCCGATTCCTTTTCTTTGTGAACCACCCAATTCTCCGAAAATTTGCCACCTGGGTCATGTCCCCCTCGCCTATCACCTTCATGATGTCTTCAATCGCTTTTTTCTCCTCCTGCTTTCTTTCATCATAAGTTCCCCTTTAGCTTCGTCTAGCCCATAGACAAACACGGATCTCTCCCTTTCCACCTCCCACTGTGACTCCCATTGCATCCTCTGATGTGTTTTAGTTCCTTCCCTTTGGAGTGTTCCTTCCTTCAGTCCCTTCCCTCGTTATGGCCCCTATGCTTCTTGGTTTATCCTTCCTGCTCACCTGCTCCTGGCCCACACAGGTATCTGGTAAGGTCCTTGCACATGTCCTAGTTCCTTCGATGTCTTCCAACCGTGTGTGTTGTGTGTGTGTGTGTGTGTGTGGGTGTGGGTGTGTGTGTGTGTGTGTGTGTGTGTTGTGTGTGTGTGTGGGTGTGTGGTGGTGTGTGTGTGTGTGTGGGTGTGGGGTGTGTGTGTGTTGTGTGTGTGTGTTGTGTGTGTGTTTGTGTGTGTTTGGGTTTTGGGTGTTTTGGGGTGTGTGTGTGTGTGGGTGTGTGTGTTTTGTGTGTGTGTGTGGTGTGCGGGTGTGGGTGTGTGTGGAGTGTGTGTGTGTGTGGTGTGTGGTGTGTGTGTGTATGTGGTGTGTGTGTGTGTGTGGGTGTGGGTGTGTGTGTGTGTGTGTGGTGTGTGGTGTGTGTGTGTGTGTGGTGTGTGTGCGGGTGTGGGTGTGTGTGGGAGTGTGTGTGGGTGTGTGTTGTGTGTGTGGGGTTTTTGTGTGGTGTTTTGTTTTGTGTGTGTGTGTGTGTGTGTGTGGTGTGTGTTGTGTGTGTGTGTGTATTCACCTAGCTTTACTCACCTAGTTGTGGTTGTAATGGTCATAGCTCCTGGCCCCGCCTCTTCGCTGGTCGTTACTTGGTCACTTCTCCTCCATGAGCTTTATCATATCTCTTCTTAAAGCAATGTATGGATCCTGCCTCCACTACATCACTTCCCAGACATTTCCACTTTCTGACAATTCTGTGACTGAAGAAATACTTCCTAACATCCCTGTGATTCATCTGAGTCTTCAACTTCCAACTGTGACCCCTTGTTGCTGTATCCCATCTCTAGATGTTTTACACAGCCTGTCTCTGTCCACCTTGTCGATTCCTCTCAGTATTTTGTATGTCGTTATCATATCTCCCTTATCTCTCCTCTCTTCCAGTGTCACAGGTCGATTTCCCTTAAGCTCTCCTTGTAACACATACCCCCTTAGCTCCGGGACTAGTCTAGTTTCCTTACGTGATTGACTAGGTGTGGGTTCCAAACTGGTGCCGTATACTCCAATATGGGCCTGACGTATACAGTGTACAGGGTCCTGAATGATTCCTTATTAAGATGTCGGAATGCTGTTCTGAGGTTTGCTAGGCGCCCATATGCTGCAGCAGTTATTTGGTTGATGTGCGCTTCAGGAGATGTGCCTGGTGTTATACTCACTCCATGATGATTTTCCTTCAGTGAGGTTTGTAGTCTCTGGCCTCTTAGACTGTTCACCGTGTACGATCTTCCTTTCTCTTCTCCGATCTTCATGACTTTGCACTTAGTGGGGTTGAACTCCAGGAGTTAGTTGCTGGACCAGGCCAGACAGAGAGAGCGAGAGAGAGAGAGAGAGACAGACTGAGAGAGACAGAATATGTAGTGCCAGCAATACTTAGATACAAGAAAGCTCACACGTGAGTTGTGAGCTCTCTCTCTCTCTCTCTCTCTCTCTACACACACAGGGATTTTTAAAAATTTAGGTTCAGAGGTCCTAACTTTATTTACAAGCTACGAGCTGTTACCTTAATCAGCTCATTTGAAAGTCTTTCTATTATTAAGACATATAGAGAAAGGCAACAGGATGAAGTTGGAGCCATCTTGGTACCAGCGATTTAATTTGGTCAACTGACTTTATTTTGTTGATGTCATTATACTGTACTAGTCTGGAAAGTGTTTGTACAGCCTAATGACCTTAACCAAATAAGTCAGTTGACCAAATGAAGTCGCTGGTCCACAGATAGCTCCAACTTTATCCTGTTCCTTATTTTCACATGTCCTAACAATAAAAAGGCTTTCAAATGAGCTGATGTAGGTAAATAAAGTTTGGAACCCTTGTGAAACTCTGTGTACAGAGAGAGCGAGAGAGAGAGAGAGAGAGAGAGAGAGAGAGAGAGAGAGAGAGAGAGAGAGAGAGAGAGAGAGAGAGAGAGAGAGAGAGAGAGAGAGAGAGAGAGAGAGAGAGCGAGAGAGAGAGAGAGCGAGAGAGAGAGAGAGAGAGAGAGAGAGAGAGAGAGAGAGAGAGAGAGAGAGAGAGAGAGAGAGAGAGAGAGAGAGAGAGATAGCAGTAAAGTGAGAGCACAGCTCATTTATCTATCAGCTTGTACTGACACTACACACCTCTGTCGTCTCTGTTAAACTGAGTTCACATAATATATAGTTCCGCCTGGTACTCTCGATCGTCCGTCAAGGTGAAGGAAAAGATCTTCGTATAAAGACCCCGGTAGCCTGCTGAAGAATAATTCTGACAGTTGGGCAGTTACAGCTAGACAGCCAAACAGCCAACAAGAAAGTATGGCAGCTACTAGAATGCTGTCAGCATGACTGGATGACGGCCTAGTCAGTCACATTGACCCATGTTTTCAGGAAACACTGACTACGGTGAGGCCAAAGTGGAGGCGAGTCAAGCTGGGTGAGACGGCATCACCAGTTTAATTTTCCAGACCGTGGGAGTATTTTAATGAGGGATATTCACTGTAGCGAACTCCAAATTAGCGAGGCAGAGGACTAGCCCAACATGAACTTTTTAAACGAGAGGATTACTTGTTGGTATCGAACACCCAAAGTTGGCAGAGCGTTTGGCTCACATCCAAGAGGACCTGGGTTTGACCTCTGGGTGAAGGGGACGTATTGATAAATCTCCTTATATCTATTGTCTATGCCTAGCAGCAACTACGTGATGGACGAGTATTGTGGCTGACATTCTTGATACAGAGGAATGGGCTTGTCTCCTTACATCTGATATCCCTGCTAATCTGAGAGTAAAACTGTACATGGAAAGTACTCGGTTTTGTGGTCATATACAGTGTGACGCAAAGACAAGAATTTTTTAATTATTCCCCTTTTTCGTTTAGCAGTAAAAGGATTATGGATATATTGTCGATGGGTAATGAACAGGTGGATCAAGTGGGATGGTAGGTAGTGAATGGTAACTTCATAAATAATTTTATAAGTATGATAGTTCCAGTGATACTTGGAACCATACATAACGTTGTTTTGCGCTGGTCAGTTATATGTTAAGATGATGTGCCAGGGATGCTGGCCTGTTGCATGTTAAGATGATGTGCCAGGGATGCTGGCCTTTTTGTATGTTAAGATGATGTGCCAGGGATGCTGGCCTGTTGTATGTTAAGATGATGGGCCAGGGATGCTGGCCTGTTGTATGTTAAGATGATGTGCAAGGGATGCTGGCCTGTTGTATGTTAAGATGATGTGCCAGGGATGCTGGCCTGTTGTATGTTAAGATGATGTGCCAGGGATGCTGGCCTGTTGTATGTTAAGATGATGTGCCAGGGATGCTGGCCTGTTGTATGTTAAGATGCTGTACAAGGGACGCTGGTCAGTTGTATGTTAAGATGCTGTACCAAGGATGCTGGCCTGTTGTATGTTAAGATACTGTACCAAGGATGCTGGCCTGTTGTATGTTAAGATGCTGTACCAAGGATGCTGGCCTGTTGTATGTTAAGATGATGCGCCAGGGATGCTGGTCAGTTGTATGTTAAGATGCTGTACCAGGGATGCTCGTCTGTTGTATGTTAAGAAGCTGGTCAGGAGTGTCTCACTTATATGTTAAGTGGCTGGCCAGGAGTGTCGACACTTGTATGTTAAGAAGCTGGCCAGTAACATGGAAGCAGAGAGAGAGAAGCAGACAGAGAAGCAGAGAGTAATTTAATAAGAAAATTCTCACATAATGGTAATGGAAGACTATAGATTCTCCACCCTGGCTGTCTGCTGCGAATTTTATGTCTTCGTCAGTCACGGTTAAGGACTAGCTATTATCTAGATAATGGCGGTCAGAGACAGTAAAGCAGAAGGCTCTCTCCTCACCATTCCCTCTCTTCAGGGAGTTCCAACATGAAACAGTGGGAAAAACATTCTATACCATGTTGAATATTCGTAACATAATTTTTAGAAAATGTTAGAATGTAGAAATGTTAGTAAGTAGAGAGTATAAAAAAATTGAACTGCATATTTCTCCAGTGCTGCTCACATTGTTGTGTGTACCACTGGCTCTATCACATATCAGTGTTTATCTAGATCCAATGCAGTAAGCTAACACTAACAGTGCACTGGTCAGTGCATAAAGAAGATGAGTCGAATCCCACGTTAACAAAGTATATATACATCACGTGGATTCTTGAAAAAAATTGAATTGGCTTGGTGTCCACAGCTTTGGTGAGAGAGAGAGAGAGAGAGAGAGAGAGAGAGAGAGAGAGAGAGAGAGAGAGAGAGAGTATTAGTATGATAATTTTTCTTAACTACTCAGAGATATACTTCGTGTCATTGACAATAGTGCACGAGACACGCAGTATGTGCACGAGACACGCAGTATGTGCACGAGACATACACAATGTGCACGAGACACGCAGTATGTGCACGAGATACGCAGTTTGTGTACGACAACTAAGGTAACATCCTGACATAACACTGATATCATTGAAGATATAATATAAGGCTTATACCTCCCACATTATACCAGGTTATACTTTAGGAGGCATTATTAATATCGGTGAAATTCTCGTACCAGCATATTGGTGGGTATTGAAGCTGCTGCTGCCGACATTAGTGGAGATAATGCACAAGCAGTACGACAACGTTTTGTTACGACGACCACAAAGGCAGGTACTACTGTCTTGCCAGATGACAACCAAGGCAGGTACTACTGTCCTGCCAGACGACCACCAAAGCAGGTATTACTGTCCTGCCAGACGACCACCAAGGCAGGTACTACTGTCCTGCCAGACGACCACCAAGGCAGGTACTACTGTCCTGCCAGACGACCACCAAGGCAGGTAAATACTGTCCTGCCAGACGACCACCAAGGCAGGTACCACTGTCCTGCCAGACGACCACCAAGGCAGGTACCACTGTCCTGCCAGACGACCACCAAGGCAGGTACCACTGTCCTGCCAGACGACCACCAAGGCAGGTACTACTGTCCTGCCAGACGACCACCAAGGCAGGTACCACTGTCCTGCCAGACGACCACCAAGGCAGGTGCTACTGTCCTGCCAGACGACCACCAAGGCAGGTACTACTGTCCTGCCAGACGACCACCAAGACAGATGCTACTGTCCTGCCAGACGACCACCAAGGCAGGTACCACTGTCGTGCCAAACGACCACCAAGGCAGGTACCACTGTCCTGCAAGACGACCACCAAGGCAGGTACCACTGTCGTGCCAGACGACCACCAAGGCAGGTACTACTGTCCTGCCAGACGACCACCAAGGCAGGTACCACTGTCCTGCCAGACGACCACCAAGGCAGGTACAACTGTCCTGCCAGACGACCACCAAGGCACGTACTACTGTCCTGCCAGACGACCACCAAGGCAGGTACCACTGTCCTGCCAGACGACCACCAAGGCACGTTCTACTGTCCTGCCAGACGACCACCAAGGCAGGTACCACTGTCCTGACAGACGACCAACAAGGCAGGTACTACTGTCCTGCCAGACGACCACCAAGGCAGGTACTACTGTCCTGCCAGACGACCACCAAGACAGATGCTACTGTCCTGCCAGACGACCACCAAGGAAGGTACCACTGTCCTGCCAGACGACCACCAAGACAGATGCTACTGTCCTGCCAGACGACCACCAAGGCAGGTACCACTGTCCTGCCAGACGACCAACAAGACAGATGCTACTGTCCTGCCAGACGACCACCAAGGCAGGTACTACTGTCCTGCCAGACGCCCACCAAGGCAGGTACTACTGTCCTGCCAGACGACCACCAAGGCAGGTACTACTGTCCTGCCAGACGACCACCAAGGCAGGTACTACTATCCTGCCAGACGACCACCAAGGCAGGTACTACTGTCCTGCCAGACGACCACCAAGGCAGGTACTACTGTACTGCCAGACGACCACCAAGGCAGGTACTACTGTCCTGCCAGACGACCACCAAGACAGATGCTACTGTCCTGCCAGGCGACCACCTAGGCAGGTACGACTGTCCTGCCAGACGACCACCAAGACAGATGCTACTGTCCTGCCAGAGGACCACCAAGGCAGGTACTACTATCCTGCCAGACGACCACCAAGGCAGGTACTACTATCCTGCCAGACGACCACCAAGGCAGGTACTACTGTCCTGCCAGACGACCACCAAGGCAGGTACCACTGTCCTGCCAGACGACCACCTAGGCAGGTACTACTGTCCTGCCAGACGACCACCAAGGCAGGTACCACTGTCCTGCCAGACGACCACCAAGACAGATGCTACTGTCCTGCCAGACGACCACCAAGGCACGTACCACTGTCCTGCAAGACGACCACCAAGGCAGGTACCACTGTCCTGCCAGACGACCACCAAGGAAGGTACCACTGTCCTGCCAGATGACCACCAAGGCAGGTACTACTGTCCTGCCAGACGACCACCAAGGCAGGTACTACTGCCCTGCCAGACGACCACCAAGACAGGTACTACTGTCCTGCCAGAAGACCACCAAGGCAGGTACCACTGTCCTGCCAGACGACCACCAAGGCAGGTACCACTGTCCTGCCAGACGACCACAAAGACAGGTACCACTGTCCTGCCAGACGACCACCAAAACAGGTACTACTGTCCTGTCAGACGACCACCAAGGCAGGTACTACTGTCCTGCCAGACGCCCACCAAGGCAGGTACTACTGTCCTGCCAGACGACCACCAAGGCAGGCACTACTGTCCTGCCAGAGGACCACCAAGGCAGGTACTACTATCCTGCCAGACGACCACCAAGGCAGGTACTACTATCCTGCCAGACGACCACCAAGGCAGGTACTACTGTCCTGCCAGACGACCACCAAGGCAGGTACTACTGTCCTGCCAGACGACCACCATGGCAGGTACTACTATCCTGCCAGACGACCACCAAGGCAGGTACTACTGTCCTGCCAGACGACCACAAAGGCAGGTACCACTGTCCTGCCAGACGACCACCAAGGCAGGTACTACTGTCCTGCCAGACGACCACCAAGGCAGGTACTACTATCCTGCCAGACGACCACCAAGGCAGGTACTACTGTCCTGCCAGACGACCACCAAGGCAGGTACTACTATCCTGCCAGACGAAGAGCAAGGCAGGTACTACTATCCTGCCAGACGACCACCAAGGCAGGTACTACTGTCCTGCCAGACGACCACCAAGGCAGGTACTACTGTCCTGCCAGACGACCACCAAGGCAGGTACTACTATCCTGCCAGACGACCACCAAGGCAGGTACTACTGTCCTGCCAGACGACAACCAAGGCAGGTACTACTGTCCTGCCAGATGACCACCAAGGCAGGTACTACTGTCCTGCCAGACGACCACCAAGACAGGTACTACTATCCTGCCAGACGACCACCAAGGCAGGTACTACTATCCTGCCAGACGACCACCAAGGCAGGTACTACTTTCCTGCCAGACGACCACCAAGGCAGGTACTACTGCCCTGCCAGACGACCACCAAGGCAGGTACTACTGTCCTGCCAGACGACCACCAAGGCAGGTACTACTGTCCTGACAGACGACCACCAAGACAGGTACTACTGTCCTGCCAGACGACCACCAAGGCAGGTACTACTGTCCTGCCAGACGACCACCAAGGCAGGTACCACTGTCCTGCCAGACGACCACCAAGGCAGGTACCACTTTCCTACCAGACGACCACCAAGACAGGTACCAATGTCCTGCCAGACGACCACCAAGGCAGGTACTACTGTCCTGCCAGACGACCACCAAGGCAGGTACTACTGTCCTGCCAGACGCCCACCAAGGCAGGTACTACTGTCCTGCCAGACGACCACCAAGGCAGGTACAATTGTCCTGCTAGATGACCACCAAGGCAGGTACTACTATCCTGCCAGACGACCACCAAGACAGGTACTACTATCCTGCCAGACGACCACCAAGGCAGGTACTACTGTCCTGCCAGACGACCACCAAGGCAGGTACTACTGTCCTGCCAGACGACCACCATGGCAGGTGCTAGTATCCTGCCAGACGACCACCAAGGCAGGTACTACTGTCCTGCCAGACGACCACCAAGGCAGGTACTACTGTCCTGCCAGACGACCACCAAGGCAGGTACCACTGTCCTGCCAGACGACCACCAAGGCAGGTACTACTGTCCTGCCAGACGACAACCAAGGCAGGTACTACTATCCTGCCAGACGACCACCAAGGCAGGTACTACTGTCCTGCCAGACGACCACCAAGGCAGGTACTACTATCCTGCCAGACGAACAGCAAGGCAGGTACTACTATCCTGCCAGACGACCACCAAGGCAGGTACTACTGTCCTGCCAGACGACCACCAAGGAAGGTACTACTGTCCTGCCAGACGACCACCAAGGCAGGTACTACTATCCTGCCAGACGACCACCAAGGCAGGTACTACTGTCCTGCCAGAGGACCACCAAGGCAGGTACTACTGTCCTGCCAGACGATCACCAAGGCAGGTACTACTGTCCTGCCAGACGACCACCAAGGCAGGTACTACTATCCTGCCAGACGACCACCAAGGCAGGTACTACTATCCTGCCAGACGACCACCAAGGCAGGTACTACTGTCATGCCAGACGACCACCAAGGCAGGTACTACTTTCCTGCCAGACGACCACCAAGGCAGGTACTACTGTCCTGCCAGACGACCACCAAGGCAGGTACCACTGTCCTGCCAGACGACCACCAAGGCAGGTACTACTATCCTGCCAGACGACCACCAAGGCAGGTACTACCGTCCTGCCAGACGACCACCAAGGCAGGTACTACTATCCTGCCAGACGACCACCAGAGCAGGTACTACTATCCTGCCAGACGACCACCAAGGCAGGTACTACTGTCCTGCCAGACGACCACCAAGGCAGGTACTACTGTCCTGGCAGACGACCACCAAGGCAGGTACTACTGTCCTGCCAGACGACCACCAAGGCAGGTACTACTATCCTGCCAGACGACCACCAAGGCAGGTACTACTGTCCTGCCAGACGACCACCAAGGCAGGTGCTACTGTCCTGCCAGACGACCACCAAGGCAGTACTACTGTCCCTGCCAGACGACCACCAAGGCAGGTACCACTGTCCTGCCAGACGACCACCAAGGCAGGTACTACTGTCCTACCAGACGACCACCAAGGCAGGTACCACTGTCCTGCCAGACGACCACCAAGGCAGATACCACTGTCCTGCCAGACGACCACCAAGGCAGGTACTACTGTCCTGCCAGACGACCACCAAGGCAGGTACTACTATCCTGCCAGACAACCACCAAGGCAGGTACCACTGTCCTGCCAGACGACCACCAAGGCAGGTACTACTGTCCTTCCAGACGACCACCAAGGCAGGTACTACTGTCCTGCCAGACGACCACCAAGGCAGGTACTACCGTCCTGCCAGACGACCACCAAGGCAGGTACCACTGTCCTGCCAGACGACCACCAAGGCAGGTACTACTGTCCTGCCAGACGACCACCAAGGCAGGTACCACTGTCCTGCCAGACGACCACCAAGGCAGGTACCACTGTCCTGCCAGACGACCACCAGGGCAGGTACTACTGTCCTTCCAGACGACCACCAAGGCAGGTACTACTATCCTGCCAGACGACCACCAAGGCAGGTACCACTGTCCTGCCAGACGACCACCAAGGCAGGTACTACTGTCCTGCCAGACGACCACCAAGGCAGGTACTACTGTCCTGCCAGACGACCACCAAGGCAGATACTACTGTCCTGCCAGACGACCACCAAGGCAGGTACCACTGTCCTGCCAGACGACCACCAAGGCAGGTACTACTGTCCTGCCAGACGACCACCAAGGCAGGTACCACTGTCCTGCCAGACGACCACCAAGGCAGGTACCACTGTCCTGCCAGACGACCACCAAGGCAGGTACTACTGTCCTGCCAGACGACCACCAAGGCAGGTACTACTATCCTGCCAGACGACCACCAAGGCAGGTACCACAGTCCTGCCAGACGACCACCAAGGCAGGTACCACTGTCCTGCCAGACGACCACCAAGGCAGGTACCACTGTCCTGCCAGACGACCACCAAGGCAGGTACCACTCTCCTGCCAGACGACCACCAAGGCAGGTACTACTGTCCTGCCAGACGACCACCAAGGCAGGTACTACTATCCTGCCAGACGACCACCAAGGCAGGTACCACAGTCCTGCCAGACGACCACCAAGGCAGGTACTACTGTCCTGCCAGACGACCACCAAGGCAGGTACTACTGTCCTGCCAGACGACCACCAAGGCAGGTACTACTGTCCTGCCAGACGACCACCAAGGCTGGTACTACTGTCCTGCCAGACGACCACCAAGGCAGGTACTACTGTTCTGCCAGACGACCACCAAGGCAGGTACTACTGTCCTGCCAGACGACAACCAAGGCAGGTACTACTGTCCTGCCAGACGACCACCAAGGCAGGTACTACTGTCCTGGCAGACGACCACCAAGGCAGGTACTACTGTCCTGCCAGACGACCACCAAGGCAGGTACTTCTGTCCTGCCAGACGACCACCAAGGCAGGTACTACTGTCCTGCCAGACGACCACCAAGGCAGGTACTACTGTCCTGCTAAATGAGTGTAAACCAGAAACCTGTAACTTATTTTACACATTCACAGGACTGCTGGTGCCATTACTTTTCTCTCACAAGCATGTTAGAATCACGTACACACTTGTACTTCTAATTACACCAAGTTCAAACTACACAAGAAGTTCTACATATAAGTGTATACACACTCTTCTGAGTTTTCCTGTAAAGAGCTTTTAACAGAGTTTACTCTTAAATATACACTTTTATCTCCATGGGGAAGTGTGTGAATTCTTCGTCCTGAAGCTGTGCGTGTCATAAAGGCGACTAAAATGCCGGGAGTAAGAAGCTGGTGTTCCTTTCTCACGTATAAAATACTAAAAACAGAGATAATTAAGAAGGTGAGTTATTTAGATGTGCGATGGTTTAGTCTCGATGCGATGATAGAAAGTGTAGGACATAATTTTCTCTTAAATCTTTAAAGATATATTTTTTTTTCCATTTATGTTAATGTAAAAATTAATAATGTTGTACCAAAAGAACCTTAGAAAACTTACCTAACCTTATTATGACGAACTCAAGTAAATATATTTTAGATAAATGTAAAATGATTTAATAATAAACAAACACAATGAAACATGTTTTTTTTTTTTGCGAAATTATTGCAGACACATATTTTCGCTTGCCTTTTTCGGCAAGAAGAGCGTTGTTACTTAAGCTAAAATAGCAAGTTTTACCTATCCGGCACGACACACACACACACATACACACACACATGATCCATACATAGCTTTAAGCAGAGGTATGATAAAGCTCACGGCTCAGGGAGAGTGGCCTAGTAGCGAGCAGTGAAGAGGCGGGGCCAGGAGCTCGGACTCGACCCCCGCAACCTCAACTAGGTGAGTACAACAAGGTGAGTACACACACACACACACACACTCATAATATATATATATATATATATATATATATATATATATATATATATATATATATATATTATATATATATATATATATATATATATATATATATATATATATATATATATAATATTATATATATATATATGTATATATATAAGTAGTGAACTTTTCCTCTGGGGGGCTCCTTCCGGTTTAGGACCTTCTACAGAGTGACTCCCTTTTCACACCTAGGTGTTACTTCCGGTTTGACCTTGACCTTGACCTCGCCCTCGAGACTACCTCACCCTTGACCCCCCCAACCAATACCCCGCCCACGACCCCCCTTCACGACCCCCTCCCCGTCGCGCCGCGCGCCCGCCCGCGCGCCCGCCCGCACCCTTCGCGACCCCCGCCCGCGCCTTCTGCTGCGCTTTCTGCAGCGTCGTCCGGATCGCCCCTGTGCCTCGAATTTTTTTCAGATTTTTTTCGAATTTTTTTTGAATTTCATTTTCTTGTGCTCTCCATCTCCTCGGATCAAGGTTTTTGGATCCCCCCTATGGGGTTTTCGAAATTCTCCATCTCCTTGGATCAAGTTTTTCTCGATAATACAAGTTTTTGGATTCCTCCCTATGGGGTTTTCGAATTTCTTGTGCTCTCCTCGGATCAAGGTTTTTGGATCCCCCCTATGGGGTTTTCGAATTTCTTGTGCTCTCCTCGGATCAAATTTTTGGATTACCCCTCCCACTTTCACCCCCCCCACCCTCATTTCCCAAAATTTCTCGATAATAAAGAGGATTCTACTTCCTCGGATCAAATTTTCTCGATAATGCAAGTTTTTGGATTCCCCCCTATGGGGTTTTCCAATTCCTCGGATCATTTTTTTGGAATCCCCCCCCTATGGGGTAATTATTATTATAATCAAGGGGGAAGCGCTAAACCCGGAGGATTATACAGCGCCTGGGGGGGGGATGTGGAAGGCATTCAGGCTTAATTCGGGGAACTGGAGCACAGATCCAATTCCCTAAATCAAGAGCCCCTCACCAACATCAAGGAACCTTCCTTGAGGGGGGGGGTAAGTATTCAAATGAACTCCTCCTATGGGGGCATGCTTACTACAGGTCTAAACAAGTCAAATGACCTAAGAAGGGTGTTTACTCGGCGGTCAGTGACGTCACGCGCACACAGGTTGAATCAGGTCGACCCTATGTCAGTGACGTCACGCGATGACCCCCACACATACAGGCTGAAACTTGTTGAGCCTTTTAGTTCATTAAAGTTAATAAGGGGACATAGTACCTACATCATAGGGAAAACATTTTCACTCTTAACCCAAATTTTTCATCATCAGAAAGTCGCATTTTTTTCGTTAATACCCACAATTTCTTTACAAAATACAACACAACATTATCACAAAAAACTAACTCAAACTAACCCAAAGTTAATAAGGGGACACAGTACATCAGAAAAAGTCACAAAAACTAACTCAAACACTTTTACTTTGAACATCACCAAAACACTCTCATAAATCATTTGAATACTCACATAAACACCTTTGAACACCTTCAAAACACTCTTGAACACCTTCAAAAAACCTTTGAACATTTTCAATCAACACTGAAACACTTCCAAAAAACACAATTTGAGTGCTCCCAATTACACCACTGAATACTACTAAAACACCACTGAATTCAATCAAAACACCCTTCAACACCTTCAAACACCCTTGAACACCTTCAAAACACTCTTGAACACCTTCAAAAACACCTTTGAACATTTCCAATCAACACTGAAACACTTCCAAAAAACACAATTTGAGTACTCCCAATTATACCACTGAATACTACTAAAACACCGCTGAATTCAATCAAAACATCCTTCCTAGAGTTGTTTTAACCCCCGACGGGCCCATCATGACATTAGGAGCCAGAGTGTAGTAGGTGGTGTTGGAGTGGTGATGGTTGCTCTGGCTCCTACGTCGTGATGGGCCCGTCGGGGGTTAAAACAACTCTAGGAAGGATGTTTTGATTGAATTCAGCGGTGTTTTAGTAGTATTCAGTGGTGTAATTGGGAGTACTCAAATTGTGTTTTTTGGAAGTGTTTCAGTGTTGATTGGAAATGTTCAAAGGTGTTTTTGAAGGTGTTCAAGAGTGTTTTGAAGGTGTTCAAGGGTGTTTGAAGGTGTTGAAGGGTGTTTTGATTGAATTCAGTGGTGTTTTAGTAGTATTCAGTGGTGTAATTGGGAGCACTCAAATTGTGTTTTTTGGAAGTGTTTCAGTGTTGATTGAAAATGTTCAAAGGTGTTTTTGAAGGTGTTCAAGAGTGTTTTGAAGGTGTTCAAAGGTGTTTATGTGAGTATTCAAATGATTTATGAGAGTGTTTTGGTGATGTTCAAAGTAAAAGTGTTTGAGTTAGTTTTTGTGACTTTTTCTGATGTACTGTGTCCCCTTATTAACTTTGGGTTAGTTTGAGTTAGTTTTTTGTGATAATGTTGTGTTGTATTTTGTAAAGAAATTGTGGGTATTAACGAAAAAAATGCGACTTTCTGATGATGAAAAATTTGGGTTAAGAGTGAAAATGTTTTCCCTATGATGTAGGTACTATGTCCCCTTATTAACTTTAATGAACTAAAAGGCTCAACAAGTTTCAGCCTGTATGTGTGGGGGTCATCGCGTGACGTCACTGACATAGGGTCGACCTGATTCAACCTGTGTGCGCGTGACGTCACTGACCGCCGAGTAAACACCCTTCTTAGGTCATTTGACTTGTTTAGACCTGTAGTAAGCATGCCCCCATAGGAGGAGTTCATTTGAATACTTACCCCATAGGGGGGGGATTCCAAAAAATTGATCCGAGGAATTGGAAAACCCCATAGGGGAGAATCCAAAAGCTTGCATTATCGAGAAAATTTGATCCGAGGAAGTAGAGTCCTTTTTATTATCGAGAAATTTTGGTAAATGGGGGTGGGGGGGGTGAAAGTGGGAGGGGTAATCCAAAAATTTGATCCGAGGAGAGCACAAGAAATTCGAAAACCCCATAGGGGGATCCAAAAACCTTGATCCGAGGAGATCATAAGAATTTCGAAAACCCTATAGGGAGGAATCCAAAAACTTGTATTATCGAGAAAAACTTGATCCAAGGAGATGGAGAATTTCGAAAACCCCATAGGGGGGATCCAAAAACCTTGATCCGAGGAGATGGAGAGCACAAGAAAATGAAATTCAAAAAAAAATCGAAAAAAATCGGAAAAAAATTCGAGGCGCGGGGGCGATCCGGACGACGCTGCAGAAAGCGCAGCAGAAGGCGCGGGCGGGGGTCGCGAAGGGCGCGGGCGGGGGTCGCGAATGGCGCGGGCGGGCGCGCGGGCGGGCGCGCGGGCGGGCGCGTGGCGCGACGGGGGGAGGGTTCGCGAAGGGGGGTCGTGGGCGGGGGTAGTTGGTTGGGGGGGTCAAGGGTGAGGTAGTCTCGAGGGCGAGGTCAAGGTCAAGGTCAAACCGGAAGTAACACCTAGGTGTGAAAAGGGAGTCACTCTGTAGAAGGTCCTAGACCGGAAGGAGCCTCCCAGAGTGAAGGCCTAAACCGGAAGGAGCCTCCCAGAGAAAAAGTTCACTACTTACATATATATATATATATATATATATATATATATATATATATATATATATATATATATATATATAATATATATATATATATATTATATATATATATATATATATATATTATATATATATATATATATATATAATATATATATATATATAGGGAGGTACCACCTCTAGAACTGTCATAGGAACCCTCATCCTCAGAGAAAAGAATAAACTTGCTTCAGGGAAAACTCAAGATTCTCCCTGAAGCTGTTTGAGAATTTTCTCCTACCACCCCGTATATTATATATATATATTTTATTTAAAGACAAAATACATTGACAAAACATTCACAAAAATATGATACAAAGTAAAACAACATAGGTAACTCAGAGCTACATCTCGAATACTTCGTCCAGCTCCCCTGCGGTGGGCCGCGTGCCCAGAATGCTGCAGGCATTTCCTCTCTGGATCGCAACACTGAGTCTCTGAAAGAGGAAGCTGGTCGCCCTGTGGTCCTTTGTTTCTATGATGAGCTTTTCACCCAGCTCTATTAGGAACTTTAGAGCACACTTGCCCCATGCTCCAAGGGTCTCCGACCCTATTGGGATGAAGTTATAGCAAGGGGGAAGGTCTTCATATTTGCGGATCTTCTGGGTCTCCCTGTGGCTGGCAGCTCCACCCCCTTCCACTACGGAGTATGGCAAGTAGGTGTCTGCCAATGTGGCGGCACATGTGTAGTCCCAGGCAATCTGCTTTCCATCTTTTCAAGGTAGCATAGTGGCTCCATCAGGACGCTTTAGACTTCCGTCAGACCTCTGCACTTGGGGTTCCCGTTGAGCTGGGCAACGGGCTGTGGCAAGGCTTCTCTTTATGATGTCATTGACCTCCTCATGCCTGGCATACTTCCCTTCTGCTGTGTGACACACGAGACCATGAAGTCCGAATTGATCAGCTGTCGCCCTGCCGCAAATACACCTATGTTCGGTGAGGACGGGGGCGCCTAGGCGAAGAGCAACACCAATCCGAATGGCCTGTGGGTCTAGTCGAGTGCCCAAGGAGGAATTGGGAACAGCAAACAGGAAATCTCCTGAGTGTGGTGCCTTCACTGCTAGGAGACGAGCTTTGTCCTTTCCTGAGGCATTGGAGAGCATTGTGTTTGCGATTTTTTCCATGATCGGTTTGTCCCAGTGGGACTGTTTGTGTTCTTTGGGAGGAGCTGGTCTACTGGAGGAATCTGTAAGGGTGTCCCACCGAATCGCTGCTTCAGTAAACCTGGGGTCTTGAGCTCCTACCATGTCTCTCAAGCGTTCGGGAACAATCTTCTTGACTAATGCACTGGAAGCCAAACACGAAGAGAGAAAAGCAGGTAAGGCAACATGCGTTGCTTTGCGTACCCCTATACCTCCCAGTCGTACTGGGAGGGTTGCCTGATCCCATTGCTCATCCTCTAGTGACAGGTTCAGTGCCTTCTTAAGGGTTGACCTCAGGTGTGCGTCATATTCGTCAAGTGTTGGGTTGTCAAAAGAGGGTGAACACCTGAGGAAGTAAGTGAGTCTTGGAATAGTAAGGCACCTTGTGAGGAGATATAGAGCATCATGGGCATCAAGATTGCTTATTCTCTCCTCCATTCTCATCAGGTCATTCAATTTGTCCTTGAGGACTGTGTCGATGGCCTGGTGACCCAGCGGTGCTCCCAGGAGGGTACTATTGGACGGAGTGGTAGTAGAGACTTCCGGGAGAATTCTTCGCACAGCATTGATTATTTCCTGGTTTGCTGTGATGATTTCACACTTGGAGGGATTGAGGATGAGTCTCAAGTCTTCTCCCTGTGTTTTCACCAGTTGTAGGTCCCCTACCAGGGACTCTTCAGTACCTGCCAGAGTGCCATCATCCAGGTACCAGATGTTGAGCTCGCTGCATAGGCTGGAAGTTAGTTCTCTTACTGCCAAGCAGAAGAGAAGTGGAGCGAGTGGGTCACCCTGCTGAACACCTTCTGATGAGAGAATTTCATGTTCTCCAAACAAAAGAATTGAGGGTTTGCTGTAGCCGGCTGAAATGAACGGAAAAAGACTGGGGAAGCGATCCCGAAGAGCTAGCAAGACAGCATCTCTCTTTACCATATTAAAGGCATTTCTAAAATCAAGTTTGACTATGGCCTTGTCTTCTGGTAGGTCCCTGATGTAGGCCCTTGCCGCATGAGCTGCAGCTTCACTGTCTTGAGGGACCCCAAAGCCCAGTTGGTGTGGCTGGAGTAAACTGGCAGCTTCTAGGCGAATGATTCTTACTGCTGCTTTGGCAACAAGACGGCGAAGAGTGTTTCCAACCGCAATGGGTCTGATTCCCCCATCCTTCTTCTTCAAGGCACACAGTGAGGCTCCAAAAAAGAAAGGTTTAATTTCTTCTGGGATTCGCCCAGCCAGGCAGTTGTTGACGAAAGTTGTTAACTCGGTGAGAAGAAGTGATGCAGATGCACCGAGTACTGGATTTACCATCTCCTTGAGGTGCTGAGGTCAAATTCCCGTGTAACCTCCTGCAGATCCTGCAGGAAATGACACAATCGCCTTATAGACTTCCGATTCAGGCAAAATTAGTTGTTCAATGATGGGGTCTTCCTCAGGGTTGTTGTTGATGGCTATGGTGTCCCTGGTTGGATGCTTGTCTCTTAGTGCTTGGGCCGTGGTCTCATCTTTGGGGGCTACAGTGTCGTCACTTGTAATTATTCGGATTGCTCCCACTGTGTTACCTTCT
>NC_069422.1:5721862-5784362 GCF_026875155.1 Cherax quadricarinatus | reverse complement strand
TGTATGTGTGTGCGTGTGAGTGTACTCACCTAATTGCACTCACCTAATTGTGGTTGCAGGGGTCGAGACTCAGCTCCTTACCCCGCCTCTTCACTGATCGCTACTGGATCCTCTCTCTCTCTGCTTCCTGAGCTTTGTCATACCTCTTCTTAAAACTATGTATGGTTCCTGCCTCCACTACTTCACTTGCTAGGCTATTCCACTTGCTGACAACTCTATGACTGAAGAAATACTTCCTAATGTCCCTGTGACTCGTCTGAGTCTTCAGCTTCCAGTTGTGACCCCTTGTCCCTGTGTCCCCTCTCTGGAACATCCTATCTCTGTCCACCTTGTCTATTCCCCGCAGTATCTTGTATGTCGTTATCATGTCTCCCCTGACCCTTCTGTCCTCCAGTGTCGTCAGTCCGATTTCCCTTAACCTTTCCTCCTACGACATTCCCTTGAGCTCTGGGACTAGCCTTGTTGCAAACCTTTGTACTTTCTATAACTTCTTGAAGTGCTTGACCAGGTGTGGGTTCCAGACTGGTGCTGCATACTCCAGTATGGGCCTAACATACACAGTGTACAGTATCTTGAACGATTCCTTATTAAGGTATCGGAATGCTATTCTCAGGTTTGCCAGGCGCCCGTATGCTGCAGCGGTTATTTGGTTGATGTGTGCCTCCGGTGATGTGCTCGGTGTTATGGTCACCCCATGGTCTTTCTCCCTGAGTGAGGTCTGTAGTCTTTGTCCACCTAGCCTATACTCTGTCTGCGGTCTTCTTTGCCCCTCCCCAATCTTCATGACTTTGCATTTGGCTGGATTGAATTCGAGAAGCCAGTTACAGGACCACATGTCCAGCCTCTCCAGGTCTCTTTGCAGTCCTGCCTCATCCTCGTCCGATTTAATTCTTCTCATCAACTTCACGTCATCTGCGAACAGGGACACTTCAGAGTCTATTCCTTCCATCATGTCGTTCACATATATCAAAAATAGCACTGGTCCTAGAACTGACCCCTGTGGGACCCCGCTCGTAACAGGCGCCCACTGTGATACCTCTTCACGTACCATGACTCGTTGCTGCCTCCCTGTCAGGTATTCCCTTGTCCATTGCAGTGCCCTTCCTTTTACGTGTGCCTGATCCTCCAGCTTCTGCACTAATCTCTTGTGGGGAACTGTGTCAAAGGCCTTCCTGCAGTCTAGGAAAAACGCAATCTACCCAACCCTTCTCTCGTGTCTTACTTCTGTTCCCTTTGTCTAAACTCCAGGAGGTTTGTGATACAAGATTTCCCTTCCCATGAACCCATGTGGTTTTCTTTTAAATCTTTTTCCTTTCCAGGGTTCGACCACTCTCCCCCGATAATTTCTCCAGATTTGCACACGATACATGTCAGAGAACGGTCTGTGTTTAGGCCCTTTTTTGTTTCCTTTTCAAAAATAGGGGACACATTAGCTGCTTCCCATTTCTCGGTATTTGCCCAGTTTAAAGGGATGTTTAAAAGATTGTGGTTAGAGGCCCACACATCTCTGCTCCCCTAAGGACCCAGGGGGAGATTTTTGTCCGGTCCCATCCCCTTTGAGGTGTCAAGGTCATTTAAAGGGCTTCTCCCCTCCTCCGTTTTTTGTATGTCATCCAACATTTGTTGGTATTTCCCTCTTGTGTACGTGTGCGTGTGAGTGTGTGTGTTGTGGTGTGTGTGTGCGTGTGTGTGGGGTTTTTTGTGTGTGTGTGTGTGTGTGGGTTGTGTGGTGTGTGGGTGTGTGTGGTGTGTGTGTGTGTGTGTTTTGTGTGTGTGTGTGGTTGTTTGTTTTAGTATCATAGCCTTCCCCTGCAACACCTTTGGTAAGAACAAAGAGATAATAAGATAGAGAGAAAAGTACCTCTTTCTTCTCCAAATTGAGTGCCCGTGGTTCGTTTTCCCGGCATTTGTGGAAATTTTTAAATACTGCCTTTAACCTGCGGAACTTTTCCCCTAGTAGGGTAGGTACCTGACGGGATTATTGCTCGAGAAAAGAGAGAGGAGAGAAAGAGGGGAAGAAGAGAGAGAGAGAGAAGAGGAGAGAGAGAGGGGAGAGAGAGAGAAGAGAAAAGGGGGGGGAAGAGAAGAGAAAAATCAATTAAACTGTCGGAGAAACGGACTCAAACTTGGAGGATTGATGAATGCTGGGGGTAAACACACTTGGCTGGAATTGCATTTTTCGGCCAAATATTAACGTCGGTTGGAGTATGATGAATCACGACGGGTTCTAAAACCCTCGACAATTGACGCATTCTTAATGAACTTTTTAAAACAAGGTGAGTAAGAACGCACTGAGCATTTTGGGGAAACAAGGACTAAAAAAGTGAGAGGTCTTACTCCTCTCTCTCTCTCTCTCTCCCCCTTCCCTCGCTTCACATGACTTCCATCTTTCCTTTTCGTTTTCTCTTTCGCTTTTTCTTAAAACACTCTTAATATTTAATTCACTCATTTTTAAAAGTTTAGTTATATTTTCCTGTTATTTTGCTGTTCACATAAACCCATTTTTTTAATACGAGTTTATTCTCATTTTGACATAGACGAAGAGAGAATTGTTCATCATAAAGCAGAGGAAACAACTCTAATGAAAACTGAATTATGAATAATGAAAATCATTATTCGAATAATGAAAAAAACAACATTGTTTAGAGTACACTTTTCTTATGCAAAGACTGAACATTCAACTTAATTTACCAGGATAAGAAAATGTGGATAAGGGACCAATGTGTCAGAGTTTCCGTGTGTATGGAACAGCTGGTTGGTTAACGGAACGTTGGAAAGAGGTTTCTTAAGGAGGTAATTTTTTTTTTTTTTGTTTTGGGGGTTAAGAAACCCCCGGTAGTTTCAGTCTGTGAGCGGCTGTAGACAGCAGGTTTGTGAGCAGGGCTGTAGACAGCTCTGTGTGAGCAGGCTGTAGGTACAGCTGAATGTGAGCAGGACGTAGACAGCTCTGTTGAGCAGCCTGTAGACAGTTCTGTTGTGAGCAGATGTAGGACAGCTTGTGGGAGCAGGCTGTAGACACTGTCGTGAGCAGGCTGTAGACTGCTCTGTGTGAGCTAGCCTGTTGACAGTTTCTGTGGTGAGAGGCTGTAGGTAAGCTGTGTGAGCAGGCTGTTGTAGACAGCTGTGTGCAGCAGGCTGTGACAGCTCTGTGTGAGCAGCCTGTAGACAGTTCTGTGTGAGTAGGCTGTAGACAGCCTGTGTGAGCGGTGTACGGGACAGCTGTGCTGAGCAGCTGTAGACAGCTCTGTTGTGAGCAGCCTGTAGCTTACAGTTCTGTGTGAGCAGGCTGTGGACAGCTGTTGTGAGGCAGGCTGTAGAAAGCTGTGTGAGCAGGCTGTAGACTGGCTCTGTGTGAGGCAGCCTGTAGACAGTTCTGTGTGTGCAGGCTGTAGACAGCTGTGGAGTGCAGGCTGTAGACGCTCTGTGTGCAGGCTGTAGACAGCTGTGTAAGCAGGCTGTAGTCAGCTCTGTGTGAGCAGGCTGTAGACAGACTCTGTGGAGAGTCTGTAGAAAGCTCTGTGATGAGAGGCTGTAGACAGCTGTTTGTGAGCGGCTGTAGACAGTGTGTAGCAGGCTGTAGACAGCTCTGTGTGAGCACAGGCTTTAGACAGCTCTGTGTGAGGCAGGCCTGTAACAGCTGTGTGAGCAGCCTGTAGACAGCATCTGGTTGTGAGCAGGCTGTAGACATGTCTGTGTGAGCAAGGCTGTTAGACAGCTGTGGTGAGCAGCTGTATAACAGTTCTGTGTGAGCAGGCTGTGACAGCTCCTGTTTGAGCAGGCTGTTAGACAGCTGTGTGAGCAGGCTATAGCCAGCCCTGTGTGAGCAGGCTGTAGACGCTCTCCCCCCCCCCGTGTGAGCAGGCAGTAGACAGCCCCTGTGGTGAGGCAGGCTGTAGACTGCTCTGTGTGAGGCAGGCTGTTAGTCAGCTCTTGTGTGTGCAGGCTGTAGACAGCTGTGGAGCAGGCTGTAGACAGCTCGTGTGAGCAGGCTGAGACGTTCTGTGTGAGAGCCTGTAGGACAGTTAGTGTGAGCATGATGTTGACGCTGTGTGAGCAGGCTGTAGACAGCTCTGTTGTGTGAGCAGCGGTAGACAGGCTCTGTGTGAGCTGGCTGTAGACAGTCTGTGTGAGCAGGGCTGTAGACTGCTGTTGTGAGCAGGCTGTAGACAGCTCGGTGTGAGCAGGCTGTAGGACCTGCTATGTTGTGAGCTGGCGTAGACAGCTGTGTGAGCAGGCTGTAGACAGTGTGTGAGCAGGCTGTAGACAGCTCTGGGCTGGTGAGCTGACCTTGATAGACAGTTCTGTGTGGCAGGCTGTAGACAGCTGTGTGAGGCAGGCTGTAGACAGCTGTGTAGTGAGCGCCTGATAGACAGTCTGCTACCACGTGAGCAGGCTGTAGACCAGCTCTGTGTGAGCAGCTGTAGACAGCTGTTGGTGAGCATGGCAGTAGACAGTTCTGGTGAGCAGGATGCTAGACATCTCTGTGTTGAGCAGCTGTAGACTGTTCTGTGTGTGCAGGCTGTAGACAGCTCTTGTGGGGGAGCAGGCTGTAGGTCAGCTGTGTGAGCAGGCTGTAGACAGCTGTTGTGAGCAGGCTGTTGACAGCTTGTCGTGGCAGCCTGTAGACAGCTCTGTGTGAGCAGGCTGTAGACAAGCTCTGTGTGAGCAGGCTGTAGACAGTCTGTGTGAGCAGGCTAGTAGGACAGCTGTGTGAGCAGGCTGTAGACAGCTGGGTGAGCAGGCTGTAGACCTGCTCTGTGTGGAGCAGCCTGAGACAGCTCTGTGTGAGCAGGTGTAGACAGCTTGTGTGAGAAGGCTATAGAACAGCTCTGTGTGAGCAGGCTGTGTAGACAGCTGTTGTGAGCAAGCCTGTAGACAGCTCTGTGTGAGCAGGCTGTTAGACAGCTCTGTGTGAGCAGGCTGGTAGACAGACTGTGTGGCAGGCTGTAGACAGCTGTCGTGAGAAGGGCTGTAGGGACAGACTGTGTATGCAGGCTGTAGGACAGCTCTGTGTGAGCAGGCTATAGGAAGCTCTGTGTGAGCAAGGCTGTAGAACAGCTATGTGTTGAGCAGCATGTAGACAGTGTGTGGAGCAGGCTGTAGACAGTGTGTAGCAGGCTGTAGTCAGCTCTGTGTGAGCAGAGCTATAGGACAGTCTGTGTTGAGCAGGCTGTAGACAGCTGTGTGAGCAGCCTGTAGACAGCTCTGTGTGAGCAGGCTGTAGACAGCTCTGTGTGAGCAGGCTGTAGACAGCTGTGTGAGCAGGCTGTAGACAGCTGTGTGAGCAGGCTGTAGACAGCTCTGTGTGAGCAGCGTAGAACAGCTCTGTGTGAGAGGCTGTAGGACAGCCGTGTGAGCAGGCTTTAGGCAGCCCTGTGTGGAGCAGGCTGTAGACAGCTCTGCGGTGAGCAGGCAGTAGACCAGCTGTGTGAGCAGGCTGTAGACAGCTCTGTGTGAGCAGGCTGTAGACAGTTCTGTGTGAGCAGGCTGTAGACAGCTCTGTGTGAGCAGGCTGTAGACAGCTGTGTGAGCAGGCTGTAGACAGCCCTGTGTGAGCAGGCTGTAGACAGCTCTGTGTGAGCAGGCTGTAGACAGCTGTGTGAGCAGGCTGTAGACAGCTCTGTGTGAGCAGGCTGTAGACAGCTCTGTGTGAGCAGGCTGTAGACAGCTGTGTGAGCAGGCTGTAGACAGCTCTGTGTGAGCAGGCTGTAGACAGTCTGTAGCTGAGCCAGCCTGTAGACAGTTCAGTGTGAGCAGGTGTAGACAAGCTGTGTGGAGCAGGCTGTAGAAGCTCTGTGTGAGCAGGCTGTAGACAGCTCTGTGTGAGCTGGCTGTAGACAGCTCTGTGTGAGCAGGCTGTAGACAGCTGTGTGAGCAGGCTGTAGACAGCTCTGTGTGAGCAGGCTGTAGACAGCTCTGTGTGAGCAGGCTGTAGACAGCTGTGTGAGCAGGCTGTAGACAGCTGTGTGAGCAGGCTGTAGACAGCTCTGTGTGAGCAGGCTGTAGACAGTTCTGTGTGAGCAGCCTGTAGACAGTTCTGTGGAGCAGGGCTGTAGACAGCTGTATGTGTGGCAGGCTGTAGACAGCTCTGTGTGAGCAGGCTGTAGAAGCTCTGTTGTGAGGGCTGGCTGTAGACAGCTCTGTGTGAGCAGGCTGTAGACAGCTGTGTGAGCAGGCTGTAGACAGCTCTGTGTGAGCAGGCTGTAGACAGCTCTGTGTGAGCAGGCTGTAGACAGCTGTGTGTGAGCAGGCTGTAGACAGCTGTGTTGAGCAGGCTGTAGATGCTATGTTGAGCAGCCTGTAGACAGTCTGTACTGTGAAGCAGGACTGTGAACAAGCTGATGTGAGCAGGCTGTAGACAGATGTGTGAGAGCATGTAGACAGTTCTGTTATGAGCAGGCTGTGGATACTGTCTGTATTGTGCAGGCTGTAGGACAGCTGTGGTGAGCAGGCGCGGTAGACAGTTCTGTAGAGTGAGGCATGGCTGTAGACAGCTCTGTTGTTACGCAAAGCTGTAGACAGTTCTGTGTGAGCAGGGCTGTAGACAGCTCTCTGTGAGCAGGCTGTAGACAGCTGTGTGAGCAGGCTGTAGACAGCTTGTGTGAGCCAGCTGTAGGACAGCTCTGTGGTGAGCAGGCCTGTAGACTGCTCTGTGTGAGCAAGGCTGTAGGGACAGTTCTGTTGATGCAGGCTGTAGACCAGCTGTTAGTGAGCAGGCTGTAGATCAGTTGCCCACCCACTCACGGACGTCGAGAAGGCTGTGACAGCTCTGTTGTGAGACTGTAGACAGCTCTGTGTGAGAGGTGTAGACAGCTCTGTGTGAGGCAGGCTGTTGTCAGCTATGTGTGGAGGCTGTAGACAGCTGTGTGAGCAGGCTGTAGACAGCTCTGGGTGGTGCAGCCTGTGACAGCTCTGCTGTGAGCAGGCTGTCGGACAGCTCTGTGTGAGCTAGGCTGTAGACAGCTGTCGTGAGCAGGCGGTAGACAGCTGTGTAAGCAGGTTGTAGAAGCTCTGTGTGAAGCAGGTATAGGACCAGCTATGTTGTGAACAGGCTGTAGACGCTGTGTGAGCAGCCTGTTGACAGCTCTGTGTGAGCAGGTGTGTGTAGAAGCTTTTGTGAGCAGGCTGTAGAAAGCTGTGTGAGCAGGCTGTAGAAAGCTGTGTGAGCAGGCTGTAGGACGATCTGTGGAGCAGGCTGTAGACAGCTGTGTGAGCAGGCTGTAGACAGCCTGTGTGAGCAGCTGTAGACAGCTCTGTGTGAGCAGGCTGTAGAGTAGAAGCACTCTGCTAGATGAGCAGGCTGAGACAGCTTTGTGTGAGGAGGCTGTAGACAGCTGTGTGGCAGGCTGTAGACAGCTCTGTGTGAGCAGCTGTAGACAGCTGTGTGAGAAGGACTGTAGACTGCTCTTATGTGTGAGCAGGCTGTAGGACGCTCTGTTGTGAGCAGGGGTGTGACAGCTGTGTGAAGCAGGGCTGTATAGACAGCTCTGTGTGCGCAGGCTGTAGACAGTTCTGTCGTGAGCAGCCTGTAGACAGTTCTGCTTGTGAGCAGGCTGTAGACAGCTCTGTGTGAGCAGGCTGTAGAAGCTTGTGTGAAGCAGGCTGTAGACAGCCCTGGGGTGACCAGGCTGTGTACAGCTATGTGTGAGCGGGCTGTAGACAGCTGTGTGTTGCAGGCTGTAGACAAGCTCTGTTGTGAGCAGGGCTGTAGACAGCTCTTTGTGAGCAGGCTGAGGCAGCTTTGTGAGGCCAGGCTGTGTGACGCTCGGTCGTGAGCAGCCTGTAGACAGCTCTGTGTGAGCAGGCTGTAGGACAGCTCTGTGTGGAGCAGGCTGTAGACAGCTGTGTGTGCAGGCTATAGACAGCTGTGTAAGAGGCTGTAGACTGCTCTGTGTGAGCAGGGTATAGGGACAGCTCTTGTGTGAGCAGGCTGTAGACAGCTGTGTGGAGCAGGCCTGTAGGTACAGCTCTGTGTGAGGCAGGCTGTAGCAGTCTGTCGTGAGCAGGCTGTAAACAAGCTATGTGAGCAGGCTGTGCAAGCTGTGTGAAGCAGGTGTAGACAAGCTCTTTGTGGAGCAGGTGTAGACGCTCTGTGTGAGCGGCTGTAGACAGCTGTGTGAGCAGGCTGTAGACAGCCCTGTGTGAGCAGGCTGTAGACAGCTCTGTGTGAGCAGGCTGTAGACAGCTGTGTGAGCAGGCGTTTAGAAAGCTCTGTGTAGCAGGCTGTTAGACAGCTTGTGTGAGAGGCTGTAAGAAAGCTGTGAGAGCAGGCTGTAGACAGCTGTGTACAGCAGGCTGTAGACAGCTTTTGTGAGAAGGTATGAGACAGCTCAGTGTGAGCAGGCTTGTAGACAGCTCTGTGTGAGCAGGCTGTAGACAGCTGTGTGAGCAGGCTGTAGACAGCTGTGTAAGCAGGCTGTAGACAGCTCTGTGTGAGCAGGCTATAGACAGCTCTGTGTGAGCAGGCTGTAGACAGCTGTGTGAGCAGCCTGTAGACAGCTCTGTGTGAGCAGGCTAGTAGACAGGCCTGTGTGAGCTGGCTGTAGACAACCTGTGTGAGCAGGCTGTAGACAGATGTGGGAGCAGGCTGTAGACAGCTCTTGTGTGAGGCAGGCTGTAGACAGCTCCTGTGAGAGCAGGCTGTAGACAGCTGTGTGAGCAGGATGTAGACAGCCCTGTGTGAGCAGGTGTTGACCAGCTCTGTGTGAGCAGGCTGTAGACAGCTGTGTAGCTGGGGCTGTAGAAAGCCTCTGTGTGAGCAGGCTGTAGTACAGCTCTGTGTGTGCAGGCTGTAGACAGCTGTGTGAGCAAGGCTGTAGCACCAGCTCTGTGTGAGCAGGCTGTAGACAGCTCTGTCGTGAGCAGGCTGTAGACAGCGGTGTATGAGCCAGGTCTGTAGCAGCTCTGTGTGAGAAGGCTGTAGACAGTCTCTTGTGTGAGCAGGCTGTTAGAAAGCTGTGTGAGCTGGCTGTAGACAGCTGCCGTGTGAGCAGGCTTGTAGACAGCTCTGTCTGTGAGCAGCCTGTAGACCGTTCTGTGTGAGCAGGCTGTAGACGCTGTGTGAGCAGGCTGTAGACAGCTGTGTGAGCAGCCTGTAGACAGTTCTGTGTGAGCAGGCTGTAGACAGCTCTGTGTGAGCAGGCTGTAGACAGCTGTGTGAGCAGGCTGTAGACAGTTCTGTGTGAGCAGGCTGTAGACAGCTCTGTGTGAGCAAGCTGTAGACAGTTCTGTGTGAGCAGGCTGTAGACAGCTCTGTGTGAGCAGGCTGTAGACAGCTGTGTGAGCACGCATGTAGACAGTTCTGTGTCGAGAGGCTTGTAGACAGCTCTGTTTGAGCAGGCTGTAGACAGCTGTGTGAGCAGGCTGTAGACAGTTCTGTGTGAGCAGGCTGTAGACAGTTCTCTGTGAGCAAGCTGTAGACAGTTCTGTGTGAGCAGGCTGTAGGACAGCTTGTGTGAGCTGGCTTGTAGACAGTTCTGTGTGAGCAGGCTGTAGACAGTTCAGCGTGAGCAAGCTGTATACAGTTCAGCGTGAGCAGGCTGTAGACAGTTGAGTGTGAGCATGCTGTAGACAGTTCAGTGTGAGCAGGCTGTAGACAGTTCAGCGTGAGCAGGCTGTAGACAGTTCAGTATGAGTAGGCTGTAGACAGTTCAGCGTGAGCAGGCTGTAGGTAGTTCTATGTGAGCAGGCTGTAGACAGTTCAGTATGAGTAGGCTGTAGACAATTCAGCGTGAGCAGGCTGTTAGGAGTTTATGTGAGCAGGCTTTGTAAGAAAGTTCAGTGTGAGCAGGCTGTAGACAGTTCAGTGTGAGCAGGCTGTAGACAGTTCAGTGTGAGCAGACTGTAGACAGTTCAGCGTGAGCAGGCTGTAGAAAGTTCAGTGTTAGCAGGCTGTAGACAGTTCCGTGTGAGCAGGATGTAGGCAGTTCAGTTTGAGCAGGCTGTGGACAGTTCAGTGTTGTGCAGGTGTAGCCAGTTCTGTGTGAGAGGCTGTAGGCAAGCTTCAGCGTGAGCTGGGCTCGTAGACAGTTCAGTGTGAAGCAGGCTGTAGACAGTTCAGTGTGAGCAGACTGTAGACAATTCAGCGTGAGCAGGCTGTAGGCAATTCTATGTGAGAAGACTGTAGAAAGCTCTGTGTGAGCAGGCTGTAGACAGTTCTGTGAGAGCAGGCTGTAGGCAGTTCAGCGTGAGCAGGCTGTAGACAGTTTAGTGTGAGCAGGCAGTAGACAGTTCAGTGTGTGCAGGCTGTAGACAGTTCAGTGTGAGCAGGCTGTAGATAGTTCAGTGTGAGCAGGCTTTAGACAGTTCAGTGTGAGCAGGCTGTAGACAGTTTAGTGTGAGTAGACTGTAGACAGGTCTGTGTGAGCAGGCTGTAGGCAGTTCAGCTGTGAGCAGGCTGTAGCAGTTCTGTCTTGTGAGCAGGCTGTAGCAAATCCCCCCAGCCCGTCCGCGGCTGTAGGCAGTGCAGTGTTAGCAGGCTGTAGACAGTTTAGTGTGAGCAGGTTGTAGACAGCATGAGCAGACTGTTGACAGCTCTGTGTGAGCAGGCTGTAGGCAGTTCAGTATGTGCAGGCTGTAGACAGTTTAGTGTGAGCAGTTTGTAGACAGCATGAGCAGACTGTTGACAGCTCTGTGTGAGCAGGCTGTAGACAGTTCAGTATGTGCAGGCTGTAGACAGTTTAGTTGTGAGCAGGTTTTGTAGAAGAATGAGCAGACTGTTGATCATGCTCTGCGTGAGCAGCGCTGTAGGCAGTTCAGTGTTGAGCAGGCTGTAGATGGTTCAGTGTGAGCAGGCTGTAGGCAGTTCAGTGTGAGCAGGCTGTAGACAGTTCAGTGTGAGCAGGCTCTAAACAGTTTTGTGTGAGCAGGTTGTAAACAGTTCTTTGTGAGTAGGTTGTAGGCAGATCAGTGTGAGCAGGCTGTAGGCAGTTCTGTTTAGTGAACAGGCTGTAAAATGTCTGTTTAAAGCAGGATGTAGGCAGTTCGGTGTGAGCAGGCTGTAGGCAGTTCGGTGTGATCAGGCTGTAGGCAGTTCGGTGTGAGCAGGCTGTAGGCAGTTCGGTGTGAGCAGGCTGTAGGCAGTTCGGTGTGAGCAGGTTGTAAACATGACTCAGAAGGAATCGGTAATGACACGATTGAAACAACCATCCACAGCCCGGGATTGAACCCTGCGGTATAGAGTCTCAAAACTCCAGCCCGTCGCGTTAGCCACTAGACCAGCTAGCCACAATAAGATTCATCCAACTGGAGTTTTGAGACTCTATGACCGCGGGTTCAATCCCGGCAGGGGTTATGGTTTAGGTTGCAAACAGTTCGTGTAAGCAGGCAGTAGCATTTCAGGTGAGCAGGATGTAAACAGCAACATTCGTTGTTAGTTGTTTCTCAGTAGTTTTAATATAATACTTATATGATTAGAGTGTTAAACACATGGATGTTGAAATGTTTGGGGATTGAGTGGAAATACAAGATAATGTACACGGCATTATTGTGCGGAATAATTATCAATATTAAATAATTAACAAGAAAAACAACCAAAACAACAATAATAATAATAATTTAATAATATAATAATAATAATATAATATAATAATAATATAATAATAATAATAATAATAATAACAATAATTAGACGAAGAAGGAGAATGCTTGTATTAATATAAGTCTTCACTGGTTAAGAGTGAAGGTTATAGGTGGGAGGCACTGGAAAGCTTGCAGTGAAAGAAAATTCAATATATAATACTGGAGGGAGACGCCATACAGGGTAACAGGTAAAAAAATGGTTGGTTTAGGCGCACGGGGTAAGGAAATACCCAGGAAGTGATGGATAACACATTTTGGCTGGTTGAGGCAAGAAGAGAAGCTGCGTGGTGACTGTCCCGAGTGTTTATAAATGTATCACTAGTTCTTTAGGAGGAAGACATAACAACGTAACTCGTTGACATAGTTATAAATCTGTTGGATAATATTAAGTATCTTATGGTGCTGGATTATTTATCTGCTGTTCGTTAAACTAAGACGTGTTGTTCTCTAAACTAAGCTGTGTTGTACTCTAAATTAAGCTGTGTTGTACTCTAAACTAAGCTGTGTTGTACTCTAAATTAAGCTGTGTTGTACTCTAAATTAAGCTGTGTTGTTCTCTAAACTAAGCTGTGTTGTACTCTAAATTAAGCTGTGTTGTACTCTAAACTAAGCTGTGTTGTACTCTAAACTAAGCTGTGTTGTACTCTAAACTAAGATGTGTTGTACTCTAAACTAAGACGTGCTGTACTCTAAACTAAGCTGTGTTGTACTCTAAACTAAGCTGTGTTATACTCTACATATATATCTCCTGTACTGGAAACATGGACCTGCCGTACTGGAAACAGATCTACAGTGCTGGAAACATAGATCTATAGTGCTAGAAACATAGATCTATAGTGCTGGAAACAGATCTACAGTGCTGGAAACAGATCTACAGTGCTGGAAACATAGATCTACAGTGCTGGAAACATAGATCTACAGTGCTGGAAACATAGATCTACAGTGCTGGAGACATAGATCTATAGCGCTGGAAACATAGATATATAGTGCTGGAAACAGATCTACAGTGCTGGAAACAGATCTACAGTGCTGGAGACATAGATCTACAGTGCTGGAAACAGATCTACAGTGCTGGAAACATAGATCTACAGTGCTGGAAACATAGATCTATAGTGCTGGAAACATAGATCTACAGTGCTGGAAACATAGATCTACAGTGCTGGAAACATAGATCTACAGTGCTGGAGACATATATCTACAGTGCTGGAAACATAGATCTATAGTGCTGGAAACATAAGAACATAAGAACATAAGAACATAAGAATGTAGGAACACTGCAGAAGGCCTACTGGCCCATACGAGGCAGGTCCTTATCAAAACGACAACTACCTAGAGCTACTCAAGAAACAACTCCAGCACCCCCCAACACCAATCAAACCCAGCCCCTCCCACTCATATATTTGTCCAGTCTCTTCTTAAAGCTACCCAAGGTCCTAGCCTCTATCACCCCACTGGGAAGACTGTTCCACGCATCTACAACTCTGTTACAAAACCAGTACTTACCTATGTCCTTTCTAAATCTAAATTTATCCAACTTAAATCCATTATTCCTGGTTCTTACCTGGTTCGACACCCTCAGTACTTTATTAATGTCTCCCTTGTTTATGCCCGTCATCCACTTATACACTTCAATGATATCTCCCCTCATTCTACGCCTCTCCAGAGAGTGGAGATTTAAGGCTTTAAGTCTATCTTCATACGGGAGGTTCCTTACACAGTAAATCATTTTAGTCATTCTTCTCTGTATGTTCTCTAATGAGTCTATGTCCATCCTGTAAAGTAAAAGGACACAAGTGCAACTAATGTGACTTGATAATGGCTTGATAAAGCTCCTGGAGAGCGAAACGTTGCCACAATAAATGTCACATTAGTTGCACTTGTGTCCTTTTACTTTACATATTGTCGGTAATTCTACCAACTTTATGTCCATCCTGTAGTAAGGGGACCAAAACTGAGCAGCATAATCTAAATGAGGCCTCACTAGTGATGTATAGTGCTGGAAACCTAGATCTACAGTGCTGGAAACATAGATCAACAGTGCTGGAAACATAGATCTACAGTGCTGGAAACAGATCTACAGTGCTTGAAATACTGATCTACAATGCTGGAAATATAGACCTACAATGCTTGAAATATATATCTACAGTGCTGGAAATAGACACCTACAGTGCCGAAAGTAAAGATCTACAGCGCTGGAAATATAGATCTGCTCTGTACGCAACATAGATACACTCTACTGGAAACAGGTATCTGTTGTAGTGGAAACATAACTCTCCACTGTTGATAACAAAGATGGGCTGTGTTGTACAGGTGCTGTACAGGTGTGCAGGTGTACATTCATTAGGTAAACCTGTATACCTGCACTTTAATGCAAATATCTAATCAGCCAATCACGTACTCACCTATCTGTGGTTGCAGGGGTCGAGTCATAGCTCCTGGTTCCGCCTCTTCGCTGGTAACTTCCTACAAGCATGCAGATATGGTTAAAAGGTTCAGTCGTTGTTGAGAACAAACATCAGAATGTCGAAGAAATGTGATGTAAGTGACTTAGACTATGGAATGAGAGGTGGTGCCAGATGGGGTGGTCAGAGTATCTCAGAAACTACTGACCTGGGATTTTCACCCACAACGGTCTACACAGTTTACAGAGAATGATGTGAAAAACAAAATGTCTAGCGAGTGGCAGTTCTGAGGGCGAAAACACCTTATTAAGGAGGTCAGAGGAGAATAGTCAGACTGGTTAAAGCTGACAGGAAGGTGACAGTGACTCAAACAACCATACATTACTACAGAGGAATGCAGTAGGAACATGTTTGAGTGCACAGCACATTGTATCTTGAAGTAGATTGGCTCCAGCAGCAGTAGACCGCATCGAGTTTCACTCCTGTCGGCTAAAGACTTGAAATAGAAGAAAAAACATCTCCCTCTCTGATGAATTGTGGTGTCTGCTACGACAAGCAAACAGTACGTTCAGAATTTGGCGTATACATGGGAGATGTTGAGGAACGCGAAATTGACAGCATGAATATGTAGCCAAACAAATCTGCAGCAAGCACATGATGCTGTCATCTTAACATGGAACAAAATATCTTAGAAGTGTTTCTAACACCTTGTTGAATGTAGGTCACAAAAACTCAGGCTTTTAGGGGCAAAGAGAATTCCAGCACAATACATGAAGAATGTACCTAATAAAGTGGTCAGTGAGTGTAAATATGCTGAGCTGATAACTGAAGGATATCTGAAGGATGTTTTAAAGGGTCAAGGCACCAGCGAACTTGTCCCAGACAAGGATTTCTGGAGAATCAGGGCCTGACCGACCAGGCTGTTACAGCTGGCCACACGTGGTTGGGCGTCCGAACCAAAGCCCCACTGATCAAAAACAGGATTTAGGAACTTACCAAACTCCTTCTTGAAGACAACCAGGTGTCTGGCTGTGTCTTCCTCATGTTTAAAGACAAGACATAAAAATTCTTGTTCGTCTTGCACTTATTGTAGTATCTCTTAGTGTACTCAGCGCACTCGGAAGATATTCCGAGCCTCTTGTTCGTAGGGAGTGAACTCTGGATGTTCATTAGGGACAGGTCCTTCTTCGATTTTCCAAATGTAAATAATAATGTCGAGCCACTTAAATTTTTCCAGTAATTTAGATGCTTGACCGAAGTTCTAAATGCAGAGAAACTTCTATGAACATTCTCTAGTTTTGCAGTTTTGGTCAGTTTACAAAGGCTGAAGTGTACAGGAATATTTCTGGTAAAAGAGAAAGAATTAAAGAGGATAATTATATTGGCTTGGCATCGCTTGTTTCTATTCATCTTATCATTTTCGTTGTTAATAACAATGTTATGACCCATGAAAGTGAGATCCCTTCATATTATCCCTCCTAATTCATTCTGTGTTCAGTTTGCTAGACAGTTAAAATCTCTCAGACTGTTTTACAGTTTAATCTCGCATTTTACACCTTGAAGGCAATTAATCAAGGTTTGTGCAAATTATATTTTTTTTGACTTAAGAAATCGTAATGACACGATTGCAAATAAACCATACCCCAGGCCGGGATTGAACCCGCGGTCATAGAGTCTCAAAACTCCAGCCAGTCGCGTTAGCCACTAGACCAGCTAGCCACAATAAGATTCATCCAACTAGGTATATTTCTACACCATAGGAAAGTTAGCACAGGCACCTCTGTGACCACAAATGCAAGTTTTTACAGACGAATCTCCAGCTAGCGTGGCCGTGGCGTGGCTGGAGTTTTGAGACTCTATGACCGCGGGTTCAATCCCGGCCGGGGGTATGGTTTATATTTTTTTTCTTTGCCTTCCAGTGCATCTAAGACGAAATAGTAATAATCCAGTAACATCAACGGGCATAGATCTATTGTGCGGGAAACATAGATCTGCGATGCTGGAATCAGACCTTACGTGCTGGAAACAGATCGAGAGAGTTGAAAACATTGATCAGCTGCTCTGGAAAGATAGATCTGCTGTGCTGTGAAAAGATTTCTGCTAGAAACGCACGTCTACTTTGTGGGAAATATGGATTTGTTATCCCTGAACCAGAGACTTGCTGTCCTAGAAATATAGATCAACTGTGATGAAAAAATAAATCTTTAGTGCTGGAAGTATAAATCTGTTGTGCTGGAAGCATAATTCTGTTATGGTAGAAACAAATGTGGCGTGCTGGAAAGATAAATCTGCCATACTGGAAAGACAAATCTGGGGTGCTGGAAACATAAATGTGGGGTGCTGGAAACATATCTGGCGTGCTGGAAACATCTGATGTGCTGGAAACATAAATGTGGGGTGCTGGAAACATATCTGGCGTGCTGGAAACAAATCTGATGTGCTGGAAACATAAATTTGCCATGCTGGAAAGATAAATCTGCTGTAACAGAAACAATGAAGTATTTTTTAGGATATTAGGCGGAAACAACACCCAGTATTGGACACCTGCTTAGACGAGATGGATCCTACACTATGACAAGGTCTTGGATGCTTTAGAGGACCTCTGCTGACAAAAGAAAAGGCGGTCGGAAAACCACCATAAAGAATATCTCCTTCGGCAGATATAGTATACAAAGACTTTACGACAGCCTTCGACAAGTACGACCATGGTGTAATAAGCGCACAAAATGTGTGATAAAGGAATAACGGGAAATGATAGCAGCTCCATCGAAGACAATGCAATGGGCCACAGAAAACAATATGAAGTTCAATGAAGAGAAATTTCAATTACTCCGACATGGAAAACTCGAAGAAATTAAAACTATACCGGAGTATAAAGCAAATTCCAACCACACAATTGATCGAAAAAACTAATGTGAAAGACCTAGGAGCGATAATGTCAGAGGATATCACTCTCAAAGACCACAACAATGCATTCATCACATCTGCTAGAAAAATGATAGGATGGATAATGAGAACCTTCAAAATTAGGATGGAAAGCCCATGATGATTCCCTTCAAATCTCTTGTTCTCTCTAGGCTGCAATATTGCTGCACACTAATAGCGCCTTTTAAGGCAGGTGAAATTGCTGATCTGGAGAATGTACAGAGAACCATCACGGCGCACATAAGTACGATAAAACACCATACATGTGCAGTGTTAATTACATATGTGTGTAGCGTTCGTAACACAGATGTGCAGCGTTAGTAACACAGATGTTCTGTGTTAGTAACATAGATGTGCAGCGTTAGTAACATAGATGTACAGCGTTAGTAACAAAAATGTGCAGTGTTAGTAACATAGATGATGTGCAGTGTTAATAACATAGATGCACTGTGTTAGTAACATAGATGTGCTGTGTTGGTAACATAGATGTGCTGTGTTAGTAACATAGATGTGCTGTGTTAGTAACATAGATGTGCTGTGTTGGTAACATAGATGTACAGAGTTAGTAACATAGATGTGCAGCGTTAGTAACATAGATGTGCTGTGTTAGTAACATAGATGTGCTGTGTTGGTAACATAGATGTACAGAGTTAGTAACATAGATGTGCAGCGTTAGTAACATAGATGTGCTGTCTTAGTAACATAGAAGTACTATGTTAGTAACATATATGTTCAGGGTTAATAACATAGATGTGCAGTGTTAATAACATAGATGTGCTGTGTTAATAACATTGATGTGGTGTGTTAATAACATAGATGTGCAGTGTTAATAACATTGATGTGGTGTGTTAATAACATAGATGTGCAGTGTTAATAACATTGATGTGCAGTGTTAATAACATTGATGTGGTGTGTTAATAACATAGATGTGCAGTGTTAATAACATTGATGTGCAGTGTTAATAACATTGATGTGCAGTGTTAATAACATTGATGTGCAGTGTTAATAACATTGATGTGCAGTGTTAATAACATTGATGTGCAGTGTTAATAACATTGATGTGCAGTGTTAATAACATTGATGTGCTGTGTTAATAACATTGATGTGCAGTGTTAATAACATTGATGTGGTGTGTTAATAACATTGATGTGCTGTGTTAATAACATTGATGTGCAGTGTTAATAACATAGATGTGCTGTGTTAATAACATTGATGTGCAGTGTTAATAACATAGATGTGCAGTGTTAATAACATTGATGTGCAGTGTTAATAACATAGATGTGCAGTGTTAATAACATTGATGTGCAGTGTTAATAACATTGATGTGCTGTGTTAATAACATTGATGTGCAGTGTTAATAACATAGATGTGCTCTGTTAATAACATTGATGTGCAGTGTTAATAACATAGATGTGCAGTGTTAATAACATTGATGTGCAGTGTTAATAACATTGATGTGCAGTGTTAATAACATTGATGTGCAGTGTTAATAACATTGATGTGCTGTGTTAATAACATAGATGTGCTGTGTTAATAACATTGATGTGCAGTGTTGATAACATTGATGTGCTGTGTTAATAACATTGATGTGGTGTGTTAATAACATTGATGTGTAGTGTTAATAACATTGATGTGCTGTGTTAATAACATAGATGTGCTGTGTTAATAACATAGATGTGCAGTGTTAATAACATTGATGTGCTGTATTAATAACATTGATGTGGTGTGTTAATAACATTGATGTGCAGTGTTAATAACATTGATGTGCAGTGTTAATAACCTTGATGTGCTGTGTTAATAACGTTGATGTGCAGTGTTAATAACATTGATGTGCAGTGTTAATAACATAGATGTGCAGTGTTAATAACATTGATGTGCAGTGTTAATAACATTGATGTGCAGTGTTAATAACATAGATGTGCAGTGTTAATAACATTGATGTGCAGTGTTAATAACATTGATGTGGTGTGTTAATAACATTGATGTGCAGTGTTAATAACATAGATGTGCAGTGTTAATAACATTGATGTGCAGTGTTAATAACATTGATGTGCAGTGTTAATAACATTGATGTGCAGTGTTAATAACATTGATGTGCAGTGTTAATAACATTGATGTGCAGTGTTAATAACATTTATGTGCAGTGTTAATAACATAGATGTGCAGTGTTAATAACATAGATGTGCAGTGTTAATAACATTGATGTGCAGTGTTAATAACATTGATGTGCAGTGTTAATAACATAGATGTGCAGTGTTAATAACATAGATGTGCAGTGTTAATAACATAGATGTGCAGTGTTAATAACATTGATGTGCAGTGTTAATAACATTGATGTGCAGTGTTAATAACATTGATGTGCAGTGTTAATAACATAGATGTGCTGTGTTAATAACATAGATGTGCAGTGTTAATAACATTGATGTGCAGTGTTAATAACATTGATGTGCAGTGTTAATAACATAGATGTGCAGTGTTAATAACATAGATGTGCAGTGTTAATAACACAGATGTGCAGTGTTAATAACAATGAGGTGGTGTGTTAATAACATAGATGTGCAGTGTTAATAACATTGATGTGCATTGTTAATAACATTGATGTGCAGTGTTAATAACATTGATGTGCAGTGTTAATAACATTGATGTGCAGTGTTAATAACATAGATGTGCAGTGTTAATAACAATGAGGTGGTGTGTTAATAACATAGATGTGCAGTGTTAATAACATAGATGTGCAGTGTTAATAACAATGAGGTGGTGTGTTAATAACATAGATGTGCAGTGTTAATAACATAGATGTGCTGTGTTAATAACATAGATGTGCAGTGTTAATAACAATGAGGTGGTGTGTTAATAACATAGATGTGCAGTGTTAATAACATAGATGTGCAGTGTTAATAACATAGATGTGCAGTGTTAATAACATTGATGTGCAGAGTTAATAACATTGATGTGCAGTGTTAATAACATTGATGTGCTGTGTTAATAACATTGATGTGCAGTGTTAATAACATAGATGTGTAGTGTTAATAACATTAACGTGCAGTGTTGGAGAGCTGTCATGCACTTTTAATTAAGTACTTGTACTATGAGAGTAACAATATCACAGTTAATTACTTATTCACTAATTTTCACTTTTCGTTTATTGGTTATTTCATTTACTTGAAATTATGAGTCAATACTGAAAATTAATTTCCCATTAACAGCAGTGAACTGAGTTATTATATTGTGTGTCACTGTACTGTTTCACTGTAGTGTGTCACTGTAGTGTGTCATTGTAATGTGTCACTGTGGTGTGTCACTGTAGTGTGTCACTTAGTGTGTCACTGTAGTGTGCCACTGTAGTGTGTCACTTAGTGTGTCACTGTAGTGTGTCACTTAGTGTGTCACTGTAGTGTGTCACTTAGTGTGTCACTGTAGTGTGTCACTTAGTGTGTCACTGTAGTGTGTCACTGTAGTGTGTCACTGTAGTGTGTCACTTAGTGTGTCACTTAGTGTGTCACTGTAGTGTGTCACTTAGTGTGTCACTGTAGTGTGTCACTTAGTGTGTCACTGTAGTGTGTCACTTAGTGTGTCATTGTAGTGTGTCATTGTAGTGTGTCATTGTAGTGTGTTACTGTAGTGTGTCACTGTAGTGTGTCATTGTAATGTGTCACTGTAGTGTGTCACTGTAGTGTGTCTCTGCAGTGTGTCACTGTGGTGTGTCACTGTAGTGTGTCACTGTAGTGTGTCTCTGCAGTGTGTCACTGTGGTGTGTCACTGTAGTGTGTCACTGTAGTGTGTCACTGTAGTGTGTCTCTGCAGTGTGTCACTGTGGTGTGTCACTGTAGTGTGTCACTGTAGTGTGTCACTGTAGTGTGTCTCTGCAGTGTGTCACTGTGGTGTGTCACTGTAGTGTGTCACTGTGGTGTGTCACTGTAGTGTGTCACTGTAGTGTGTCTCTGCAGTGTGTCACTGTGGTGTGTCACTGTAGTGTGTCACTGTAGTGTGTCACTGTAGTGTGTCATTGTAGTGTGTCACTGTAGTGTGTCACTTAGTGTGTCAGTGTAGTGTGCCACTGTAGTGTGCCACTGTAGTGTGTCACTTAGCGTGTCACTGTGGTGTGTCACTGTAGTGTGCCACTCTAGTGTGTCACTGTAGTGTGTCACTGTAGTGTGTCACTGTAGTGTGTCACTGTAGTGTGTCACTTAGTGTGTCACTGTAGTGTGTCTCTGTAGTGTGTCACTGTGGTGTGTCACTGTAGTGTGCCACTGAAGTGTGTCACTGTGGTGTGTCACTGTAGTGTGTCACTTAGTGTGTCACTGTAGTGTGTCACTGTAGTGTGTCACTGTAGTGTGTCAATGTAGTGTTGCACTGTAGTGTGCCACTGTAGTGTGTCACTGTAGTGTGTCACTGTAGTGTGTCACTGTAGTGTGTCACTGTGGTGTGTCACTGTAGTGTGTCACTGTAGTTTGTGGCTGTAGTGTCACTGTAATGTGTCACTGTGGTGTGTCACTGCAGTGTGTCACTGTAGTGTGTCACTGTAGTGTGTCAATGCAGTGTCACTGTAGTGTGTCACTCTAGTGTGTCACTGTAGTGTTTCACTGCAGTGTCACTGTAGCGTGTCACTGTAGAGTGTCACTCTTGTGTGTCACTCTAGTGTGTCACTCTAGTGTGTCACTAGTGTGTCACTCTAGTGTGTCACTGTTGTGTTTCACTGTAGTGTGTCACTGTAGTGTGTCATTGTGGTGTGTCACTCTAGCGTATCACTGTAGCGTGTCACTGTAGCGTGTCACTGTAGTGTGTCACTGTTGCGTGTCACTGCAGTGTCATTGTAGTGTGTCACTCTAGTGTTTCACTGCAGTGTCATTGTAGCGTGTCACTGTAGTTTGTGACTGTAGTGTCACTGTAATGCGCCACTGCGGTTTGTCACTGTAGTGTGTCACTGTAGTGTGTCACTGTAGTGTGTCATTGTGGTGTCTCACTGTAGTGTATCACTGTAGCGTGTCACTTTAGTGTGTCACTGTAGTGTCACTGTAGTGTGTTACTCTAGTGTGTCACTGTAGTGTTTCACTGCAGTGTCACTGTAGCGTGTCACTGTAGTGTTTCACTGTAGTGTTTCATTGTAGTGTGTCACTGTAGTGTGTCACTGTAGTGTATCAGGGTAGTGTGTGAATGTAGCGTTCACTGTAGCGTGTCACTGTAGTGTATCACTGTAGCGTGTCACTTTAGTGTGTTACTGTAGTAAGTCACTGCAGTGTGTCACTGCATTGTGTTACTTCAGTGTGTCACTGCAGTATAAACTGTCTGAATTACTGTTGAATGGACTTGTCTGTTTGACGGTCTCAAAGTTGTCTTCCCATCCATATATACACATATACATACATATATATTCACACACACACATAATTATCTTCCTGGAGTTCTCTGGATATTTTCTTCTCCTACATTCTCCTGTGCTCAATGTTTGTGACCTTTATTTGAAACCAAATTACATAATAAAACAATACAGCGGAAGAGGAACAACATAAACATCTCAGAACTTACATGTCAAATACTTGGTCCAGCTCCCCGGCTGTGGGCGCGTGCCCAGAATACTGTAGGCATTTCCCCTCTGGATCGTAACACTGAGTCTCTGGAAGAGGAAGCTGGTCGAGGTTCTCGTTTTCTGTTATGATTTTTTCATCTAACTCTTCAAGGAATTTCAGACAAACTTTCTCCATTTACTGTCCACTTAACACTTACAATACAACTTGTTAAACTGCAGTAGTACTACCAGGTACCAGGAAGCTCCATGTATCAGTAGAATAGACTCACCACCTGCACCAGATACCAGGAAGATTCACCACCTGCACCAGGTACCAGGAACCTCCATGTACCAGTAAGATAGATTCACCGCCTGCACCAGATACCAGGAATATTTACCACCTGCAGCAGGTACCAGGAAGATTCATTACCTGCACCAGGTATCAGGAAGCTCCATGTACCAGCAAGATAGACTCACCACCTGCACCAGGTACCAGGAAGATACCAGGTACCAGAAAGATAGACTCACCACTTGCACCAGGTACCAGGAAGATACCAGGTATCAGGAAGATTGACTCACCACCTGCACCAGGCACCAGGAAGATACCAGGTACCAGGAAGATAGACTCTCCACCTGCACCAGGTACCAGGAAGATACAAGGTACCAAGAAGATAGACTCACCACCTACACCAGGTACCAGGAAGATACCAGGTAAAAGGAAGATAGATTAACCACCTGCACCAGGTACCACGAAGATAACAGGTACCAGGAAGAAAGACTCACCACCTGCACCAGGTACCAGGAAGATACCAAGTACCAGGAAGACAGACTCACCACCTGCACCAGGTACCAGGAAGATACCAGGTACCAAGAAGATAGACTCACCACCTACACCAGGTACCGGGAAAATAAGGAAGGTACCAGGAAGATAGACTGACCGCCTGCACCAGGTACCAGGAAGATACCAGGTACCAGGAAGATAGACTCACCACCTGCACCAGGTACCAAGAAGATAGACTCACCACCTGCACCAGGTACCAGGAAGATACCAGGTACCAGGAAGATAGACTCACCACCTGCACCAGGTACCAGGAAGATACCAGGTACCAAGAAGATAGACTCACCACCTACACCAGGTACCAGGAAGATACAGGTACCAGGAAGATAGACTGACCACCTGCACCAGGTACCAGGAAGATACCAGGTACCAGGAAGATAGACTCACCACCTGCACCAGGTACCAGGAAGATACCAGGTACCAGGAAGATAGACTCACCACCTGCACCAGGTACCAGGAAGATCCCAAGGTCCCAGGAAGATAGACTCACCACCTGCACCAGGTACCAGGAAGATACCAGGTACCAAGAAGATAGACTCACCACCTGCACCAGGCACAAAGAAGATAGACTCACCACCTGCACCAGGTACCACGAAGATAACGGGTACCAGGAAAAAAGGGACCCCACCACCTGAACCCAGGTACCAGGAAGATACCAAGTACCAGGAAGACAGACTCACACCTGCACCAGGTACCAGGAAGATACCAGGTACCAAGAAGATAGACTAAACCACCTACACCAGGTACCGGGAAGATACGGGTACCAGGAAGATTGACTGACCACCTGCACCAGGTACCGGAAGATAGACTCAACACCTGCCCAGGTACAAGGAAGATAGACTCACCACCTGCACTAGGTACCAGGAAGATAAACTCACCATCTGCACCAGGTACGAGGAAGATACCAGGTACCATGGAAGATAGACTCACCACCTGCACCACGTACCAGAAAGAAAGACTCACCACCTGCACTAGGTACCAGTAAGATACCCGCCACCTGCACCAGGTGCCAGGAAGACACTAGGCACCAGGAAGATAGGCTCACCACCTGCACTAGGTACCAGGAAGATAAACTCACCATCTGCACCAGGTACGAGGAAGATACCAGGTACCAGGAAGATAGACTCACCACCTGCACCACGTACCAGGAAGATGGACTCATCACCTGCACCAGGTACCAGGAGGATACACTCACCACCTGCACCACTTATCAGAAAGAAAGACTCACCACCTGCACTAGGTACCAGTAAGATACTCGCCACCTGCACCAGGTGCCAGGAAGATACCAGGCACCAAGAAGATAGATTCACCACCTGCACCAGGTACCAGCAAGTTACCAGGTACCTGGAAGGTAGACTCACCACCGGCACTAGGTACCAGGAAGATACCAGGTACCAGGAAGATACACTCACCACCTGCACCAGGTACCGGGAAGATAGACTCACAACCTGCACCAGGTACCAGAAAGATAGACTCATCACCTGCACCAGGTACCATCAAGATACCAGGCACCAGGAAGGAAGATTCACCACCTGCACCAGATACCAATAAGATAAACTCACCACCTGCACCAGGTACCTGGAAGACACCTGGTTCCAGGAAGATAGACTCACAACCCGCAACAATTACCGGGAAGATAGACTCACCACCTGCACCAGGTACTAGGAAGATACCAGGTACCAAGAAGATACCAGGTACCAGGAAGATAGACTCACCACCTGCACCAGCTACTAGGAAGATAGACTCACCGCCTTCACCAGGTACCAGGAAGATACCCGGTGCCAGGTAGGTAGGGTCACCACCTGCACCATGTACCAGGAAGATACCAGGTACCAGGAAGACAGACTAACTACCTGCACCAGGTACCAGGAAGATAAATGGTACCAGGAAGATACCAGGTACCAGGAAGATTGACTCACCACCTGCACCAGGTAGGAGGACGGTACCAGGTACCAGGAAGATAGACACACCACCTGCACCAGGTACCAGGAAGATAGACTCACCACCTGCACCACGTACCAGGAAGATGGACTCACCACCTGCACCTGGTACCAGGAGGATACACTCACCACCTGCACCACTTACCAGAAAGATAGACTCACCATCTGCACTAGGTACCAGTAAGATACTCGCCACCTGCACCAGGTACCAGGAAGATACCAGGTACCAGGAAGATAGGCTCACCACCTGCACCAGGTACCAGGAAGATACCAGGTACCAAGAAGATAGACTCACCACCTGCACCAGGCACCAAGAAGATAGAATCACCACCTGCACCAGGTACCACGAAGATAACAGGTACCAGGAAGAAAGACTCACCACCTGCACCAAGTACCAGAAAGATACCAGGTACCAAGAAGATAGACTCATCACCTACACCAGGTACCAGGAAGATACAGGTACCAGGAAGATAGACTGACCACCTGCACCAGGTACCAGGAAGATACCAGGTACCAGGAAGATACCAGGTACCAGGAAGACAGACTCACCACCTGCACCAGATACCAAGAAGATAGACTCACCACCTGCACCACGTACCACGAAGATACCAGGTACCAGGAAGATAGACTCACCACCTGCACAAGGTACCAGGAAGATACAAGGTAGCAGGAAGATAGACTCACCACCTGCACCAGGTACCAGGAAGATACCAGGTACCAAGAAGATAGACTCACCACCTACACCAGGTACCAGGAAGATACAGGTACCAGGAAGATAGACTGACCACCTGCACCAGGTACCAGGAAGATACCAGGTACCAGGAAGATAGACTCACCACCTGCACCAGGTACCAGGAAGATACCAGGTACCAAGAAGATAGACTCACCACCTGCACCAGGTACCAGGAAGATACCAAGTACCAGGAAGACAGACTCACCACCTGCACCAGGTACCAGAGTGGTACCAGATACCAGAAAGACAGACTCACCACCTGAACCAGGTACCAGAGAGATACTAGGTACCAGGAAAATGCCAGGAACGAGGAAGGTAGATTCACCACCTGCACTAGGTACCAGGAAGATAGACTCACCACCTGCACTAGGTACCAGTAAGATACTCGCCACCTGCACCAGGTACCAGGAAGATACCAGTTACCAGGTAGATAGACTCACCACCTGCACCAGGTAGCAGAGAGATACAAGGTACCAGGAAGACAGACTCACCACCTGTACCAGGTACCAGGAAGACAGACTCACCACCTGCAACAGGTACCAGGAAGGTAGACTCACCACCTGTACCAGGTACCAGAAAGGTAGACTCGCCACCTGTACCAGGTACCGGGAAGATAGACTCACCACCTGTAACAGGTACCGGGAAGATAGACTCACCACCGGCACCAGGTGCGAGGAAGATACCAGGTACCACGAAGATAGACTCACAACCTGCACTAGGTACCAGTAAGATACTCGCCACCTGCACCAGGTACCAGGAAGATACCAGTTACCAGGTAGATAGACTCACCACCTGCACCAAGTACCAGAGAGATACAAGGTACCAATAAGACAGACTCACCACCTACATCAGGTATCAGGAATACAGACTCACCACTTGCACCAGGTACCAGGAAGGAAGACTCGCCACCTGCACCAGGTACCGGGAAGATGGACTCACCACCTGAACAGATACCGGGAAGACAGACTCACCACCTGCACCAGGTACCGGGAAGATACCAGTTACCAGGTAGATAGACTCACCACCTGCACCAGGGAGCAGAGAGATACAAGGTACCAGGAAGACAGACTCACCACCTGCACCAGGTACCAGGAAGACAGACTCACCACCTGTAACAGGTACCAGGAAGATAGACTCACCACCTGTACCAGGTACCGGGAAGATAGACTCACCACCTGCACCAGGTACCGGGAAGATAAACTCACCACCTGCATCAGGTGCGAGGAAGATACCAGGTACCAGGTAGATAGACTCACCACCTGCACCAAGTACCAGAGAGATACAAGGTACCAATAAGACAGACTCACCACCTACATCAGTAATCAGGAAGACAGACTCACCACTTGCACCAGGTACCAGGAAGGAAGACTCGCCACCTGCACCAGGTACCGGGAAGAGGTACCAGGAAGATATACTCACCACCAGCACCAGGTAGGAGGAAGATACCAGGTACCAGGAAGATAGACTCACCACCTGCACCAGGTACCAGGAAGATACCAGGTACCAGGAAGATAGACTCACCACCAGCACCAGGTACCAGGTAGGTACCAGGTACCAGGAAGATAAACTCACCATCTGCATCAGGAAGATACCAGAGACCAGGAAGATAAACTCACCACCTGTACCAGGTACCAGGAAGATACCAGGTACAGGAAGATAGACTCACCACCTGCACCAGATACCAGGAAGATACCAGTTACCAGGAAGATAGACTCACCACCTGCACCAGGTATCAGGAAGATACCAGGTACCAGGAAGATAGACTCACCACCTGCACCAGGTACCAGGAAGATACCAGGGAACCAGGAAGATAGACTCGCCACCTGTACCAGGTACCAGGAAGATACCAGGTACCAGGAAGATAGACTCACCACCTGCACCAGGTACCAGGAAGATACCAGGTACCAGGAAGATAGACTCACCACCTGCACCAGGTACCAGGAAGATACCAGGTACCAGGAAGATAGACTCACCACCTGCACCAGGTATCAGGAAGATACCAGGTACCAGGAAGATAGACTCACCACCAGCACCAGGTACCAGGTAGGTACCAGGTACCAGGAAGATAAACTCACCATCTGCATCAGGAAGATACCAGATACCAGGAAGATAAACTCACCATCTGCACCAGGTACCAAGAGGATACCAGGTACCAGGTAGGTACCAGGTACCAGGAAGATAAACTCACCATCTGCATCAGGAAGATACCAGATACCAGGAAGATAAACTCACCATCTGCACCAGGTACCAAGAGGATACCAGGTACCAGGTAGGTACCAGGTACCAGGAAGATAAACTCACCATCTGCATCAGGAAGATACCAGATACCAGGAAGATAAACTCACCATCTGCACCAGGTACCAAGAGGATACCAGGTACCAGGTAGGTACCAGGTACCAGGAAGATAAACTCACCATCTGCATCAGGAAGATACCAGATACCAGGAAGATAAACTCACCATCTGCACCAGGTACCAAAAAGATACCAGGTACCAGGAAAATAGACTCACCACCTGCACCGGACAATAAAGTTATATCCTTCCGGAGACTTATTTTTGACTCAGTCAATTGGATGGAATTAAATTCTTGAGTGCTGGCTTTTAATTCCGAATTTTTAAAGGGACCCAGAGCTGTTTTTCATCATTTTGATTTTGAGTTTTTCTGGAATATCATTTAACAGGTGTTGTCCTCCCCATCAAATTTTATTCTCATATGATCAATGTTATTCTCAGGGAAAAAATTGTATGTTTTCTCATATTTTAATTACTTTTAGTTAAAAATTAGGTAACATTGTTTTCAGAAATGAAATTAAATAGGTAATGCTTTATTAGGAGTCATGTACTACATAATAAGTTTTAGTCGTTATGGAGACGGAGTGAAACCTAGTGACATTAACCTCCTCGAGCTTCGTACTTCCTCTGTACTCTCAAAAAAAAAATCTATGTGGAGTTCTTACAAAGTTTTTGACTGTGTTGGGTACGGTTACGGTAGGGTAGGTTAGGGTATGTTAGGTTAGGTTACGTTAGGGTCGCTTAGGATATGTTAGGTTAGGTTAGGTTATGTTAGGTTAGGTTACGTTAGGGTCGCTTAGAATATGTTAGGTTAGGTTAGGTTATGTTAGGGTACATTATGTTATGTGGAAAATTACATTTACCTGAATAAATCTCATTATATACATACAAGTAAATGGTAACAAAGATAATTATTATTTATCAAAGTTACAGAGACAAGCAGGAATTTTTAGGACACCTAGGTCGCAAAAATGTCCCCCTTCGATACCTACCATCTATCTCTCCACAAGTTTCTCTAGACCTATACTAATTGCAAATGAAATATACATACACACCAGGAATTCTGGTAAAATTATTATAATTTTTGTGGACTGTATATTAAAATTAATAAAAGATTACATATGCACATTTATATAACAGAAGGAGAATTTATAATCATAACACTCACCAATTTGTCTGGAGATTACTGTGTATCATACACAAAAACTCCCCTGTCTACATTTATGATAATAATACTGGCCAGAACTACAAACATAAATATAGACATGACTTAGCTGGGGGTAATATCCTGTTTTCATCTAATTACGGAGTCCTGCCCAGTCGCCTGATTCTCTCGTTATGCAGGACTTTAATTCCAACAATTTCGGCTACTATTTGAGAGGTGTAAGCCCAATATAACCTCTAGAGCGACGAAAATTCTTCTTATTTTCACTAACGTTTTCTTGGCTCATTCAAAAAACATGGCGACTGTTCCTGCTCGTGAGCGCTAGCGCCGAGCTTCCCATTTTTTATAACATAATTTTATTAAATACAATATATTTTATTAATTTACATACAAATACACTATTTTCGGAAAATATACTATATATTTTCCACACGTTAGGTCAGGTGAAGTTTGGTTAAGTTAGGGTCGCTTAGGCTAAGTTATGTTATGGTAGGTTAGATGTGGTATGTGTAAGTTATATTATTTTAGGTTGTTCTTTCAAGAACAAAAGTATCCTAGCATAACATACCACTACGGGATAAATATGTATCTGAGAAAAAAACTGATATAAGGTGATATTAATTAAAGGAAGTGAAGGCAGGATTGGTAGTTCATTCAATGGGGCTAAGACTGAAAAATAAGAAATTAACAGAGATGAAGGAATAATTGGGAGATTTTCTTGCAAATTGACAATACAATAAATTAGTTTATAAGACTAGGATTTCGTGCAAAACCATCTCATCACTTCTCTAAATAACTATTTTTTGTCTGGCAATTTTGATGCCGACAACGGCCGGTGAGAGTTGGGAGGGGGAGACTCGTTTGCTTTTTTATCCTTAACGCAAACATCTGGATGATTAATTATAGTTCTTAATGTAGGTGGGAGTAGATAGTTCTTCACATCAGACTGTCTCGGTGTCGACTAACAAATCTTCAAAATGTCATTGTATTAACTCCCGTCCCGTCCATAGTCTCCACGTCATTATATTTTGTTTAGATAACTCTCAGTCACCCAGAGCAGTCCATAGAGCAGAGTGAGATGTTTGAAAGTAGAGAACAGGAAATGAAAATGAACAGAAACTGTATAAACTGTCTTGCGATGTGGATGATGATTCAGTTCACAGTAGGAATGAGAAGGATCATAATCCCTGAAATATAGAGAGCTACTTAGTAATTGAGAGGCGGTGCCAAGAGTCGAAATTCGACTCTGGTACCTTTACCTAGGTGAGTACATCCCTCACGTGTCTTGCACATTCCTTAACTCCGGTCAACACGCCCATCACGCAGATTTATCACAGCTGCAATCAGCTTAACTTTTCTCAGCCAGCTGTACATATCATTAATTTTAGGAGCCATTCCTAGCTTTGAATACCCAGCGAGCAGGCAGCAAAAGTCTGCTGCTTCCTGCACACCTCCTCCTGCCTCTCAAAAGGCCACAGTATTTCCTGCAAACTGAGACTGAAACAACTGCCACTGGAGCGAGTGTTGCAACTTTACCCGCTGACAACGAGGCCGTAACTCTCCTCTAGTGCAGCCGCCCTCCCTGGCGCCGGACGCCCATGGCAACACAAACAGCGTATTTTATCTATGGAAAATTGCACTTTTCCACGGGGAATATTTCTGCAGCTGAGGGCTTGGTTTTATTTTCCTGCCCCAACACAAGAGACGAAGGAGGCTTCTTCTTCTGGTGCTTGTGTGGGGAGTTGCTCTCCTCTAAGATCAATATTGCAAATTTGTTTGTCATCTTGGAGTCTCTCCTTCACAAAGTGAAGATGTCTCTTTTTCTCTGATAAGATGTAAACTGAGAAACAGTCAAGAAAACGACAACGATGAGAAACAATGGAACAATGAATCTTTATCATGCAGATAGTGTTAACATAAGAAGAACATAAGAACGAAGGAACACTGCAGAAGGCCTACTGGCCCATGCGAGGCAGGTCCAAGTCTCCTACCGGCTTAAGCCAATGCACCCAACCTAGACAGGTCAGGTCACATTGACTTAAGGGAGGAACACGGCAACCGACCTGTTAGCACAAGCTATCAGGTCTAACTCACACCCACCCACATCTACTCATGTATTTATCCAACCTATTTTTAAAGCTACACAACGTTCTGGCCTCTATAACGGTACTTGGGAGTTTGTTCCACTCATCCACAACTCTATTACCAAACCAGTACTTTCCTATATCCTTCCTGAATCTGAATTTTTCCAACTTAAAACCATTGCTGCGAGTCCTGTCTAGGCTAGATATTTTCAGCACACTATTTACATCCCCTTTATTTATTCCTGTCTTCCACTTATACACCTCAATCATATCCCCCCTAATTCTACGTCTTTCTAGAGAGTGCAGTTTCAGGGCCCTTAGTCTATCCTCATAGGGAAGGTTTCTGATACATGGGATCATCTTTGTCATCCTCCTTTGTACATTTTCCAGAGAATTTATATCCATTCTGTAATACGGTGACCAAAACTGTGCAGCATAATCTAAATGAGGCCTAACCAAGGATGTATAGAGTTGAAGAACAACCTGAGGACTCCTATTATTTATGCTTCTTGATATGAAGCCAAGGATTCTATTAGCTTTATTGCGAACACTTATGCACTGTTGTCTTGGTTTCAGATTACTGCTAACCAGAACTCCTAAATCTTTTTCGCAATCCGTAATATTAAGATCTACATTATTTAGTTTATATGTGGCATGGTTATTGTCCTGTCCAACATTTAGAACTTTGCATTTGTCTATATTAAACTGCATCTGCCACTTCTCCGACCACTGCATCAGTCTATTCAAATCTTCCTGGAGTGCTCGAATGTCCTCGTCAGAATGAATTCGACGGCCTATTTTGGTGTCATCGGCAAACTTGCCGATGTCGCTCTTTATGCCCTCATCTATGTCGTTTATGTAGATTGTGAACAGCAGGGGGCCCAACACTGACCCCTGTGGAACACCGCTCGTGACACTTCCCCACTCTGATTTCTCCCCATTTATGCAAACTCTCTGCTGCCTATTTGTCAACCATGCCTCTATCCAGGAAAAAATTTCTCCTCCTATTCCATGTGCTTTAATTTTCCTCAATAGTCTCTGATGTGGGACCCTGTCAAAAGCCTTACTGAAGTCCATATACACAATATCATATTCATTACCATGATCTACCTCCTCAAATACCTTAGTGAAAAAAGTTAATAAATTCGTAAGGCAGGAACGCCCCTTTGTAAAACCATGCTGAGATTCGTTGATTAATTTATGCTTTTCAAGGTGGCTACGAACTGCCTCGGCAATTATTGATTCCATAAATTTTCCCACTATGGAGGTTAGGCTTATTGGTCTATAGTTCGAAGCTAAGGACCTGTCACCTGTTTTGAAAATAGGTATCACATTTGCCATTTTCCACTTATCTGGCACCATGCCAGTTTGTAGTGATATGTTGAAAAGATTAGCCAAAGGTGTGCTAAGCTCCTCTTTACATTCCTTTAGAACCCTTGCATACAGTTCATCAGGGCCTGGGGATTTGTTAGGTTTTAATTTATCTATTTGCCTAAGGACCATGTCACTTGTGACCCTAATAGTGCACAGTTTATTATCGTCCTGTTCTACATAATTTATCATTACTGGAATATCGCTGGTATCCTCCTGTGTAAAAACTGAGAGGAAGTATGTGTTAAAAATTCTACACATTTCCTTATCACTGTCAGTGAGCTGACCCGAGGAACTTTTGAGTGGGCCTATCTTGTCCCTGATCTTACTTCTGTATACCTGAAAGAATCCTTTTGGGTTAGTCTTCGATTCTCTTGCAACTTTAACCTCATAATCTCTTTTTGCTTTTCTAATTCCCTTTTTTATTTCTCTCTTTAACTGAATATATCGATTTCTTAATTGCCCCTCTCCTCTTTTGATTTGCCTATATATGCCTCTCTTTTGACCAATCAGATATTTTAATCTATTATTCATCCATTTAGGATCATTTTTGTTTGATCTGATTTCCCTATTTGGGACATAATTTGACTGAGCAGCTAGAACTATGCCCTGGAAAGCATCATATCGGCAACCATCACCACCTACCTGACCCTTAGTCAGGTCATTCCAGTTCAGCCCACCTAAGTAATTTTTCAGTCCTGTGAAATCAGCCAAGCGAAAGTCAGGGACGGAGACTTGATTGCCATTATTAGGGGAATTCCATGATATGTTAAAACTGAGTGATTTGTGATCACTCTCCCCAAGCTCATCATTAACCTCAAGATTATTAATTAGTGTTTCCCTACTGGCAAGAACCAAGTCAAGGAGGTTATTTCCCCTAGTTGGCTCTGTCACAAACTGTTTTAAAAAACAATCCTGGATCGTATCAAGAAAGTCACCCGACTCTAAATTTCCTGTCAAATTGCTCCAGTCAATCTGTCTATAGTTGAAATCTCCCATTAGCACAACATTTTTCGTGTGTAGATGCCTTACGAATTTCGTCCCATAGAAGTTTACTGCACTCCCTATCAAGATTTGGGGCCCTGTAAATCACACCCAAAATTAGTTTTTCTCGGCCCTCGAGAAGCTGTAACCAAACAGATTCAGTGGCTGACGCTTCTAATTTAATATCTTGTCTAACACAACAATTTAAATTGTCTCTGACATACATCGCTACTCCACCACCTTCCTGTTGACCCTGTCAGTGTGGAATAATTTATAGCCTTGTATGTGACATTCAGAGGGCATCTCTCTATCTTTCAGATTGAGCCAGGTCTCTGTTATAGCAATAATATCTATGTTTCCTGCACTTGCAATTAATCTTAGCTCATCTATCTTATTTCTAACACTCCTGCTATTAGTATAGTAAACCTTAAGGGAGCTAGTCCCTTGCTGCCCTCTGCTGTCCCCCCTTTGTTTGCTGACCTGTTTCTATTGTCTTTATTTATAACTTCATGCTGAATGCCTTTTATACATTTACTGTTTCCAACCCTAGTGTTGCAACCTGCTTGTTTCCCACACACACCCATACCTCTATCTTCCATCAGTTTAAAATCATAGCATTTCACCAATGGCCTTCTCAATCGAGTCTGCAAGTGCTACTACCCCTGCCCCAGAGAGATGTACCCCATCCCTTGCATACATATCATGTTTGCCATAAAAGTTGTTCCAGTTGTCAATGAATGGGATTGCAAGTTCCTTGCAGTATCTGTCTAGCCAGCAATTTACACCAATTGCCCTAGACAACCATTCATTTCCTACTCCCCTTCTAGGCAAGATGCTACATATGATTGGGATCCCTCCCTTAGACTTAATGAAATCTATAGCTGACCTGTACTTATCTAGCAGCTCTTCTCTCCTACCCTTCCCAATATCATTTCCACCAGCACTGAGACAGATAATGGGCTTGTTCCCATTACCTGACATGATATTATCCAGCCTGTTGACAATGTCCCCAACACAAGCTCCAGGAAGCACACTCTATCTCTCATCTTCTTATTCCTATTACAAAAAGCACGGTCAACATATCTTACCTGAGAGTCACCAACCACAAGAATGCGCTTACCTTCATTAGCAGGGGCAGTAGTACCCTTACCTTCACTGGCCACTGAAGTACATTCATCCTGGAGAACAGAGAAGCGATTTCCTACCTTCAGATCTTCACTCTTAACTTTCCTTACTCTGATGCGCCTCCCATTACTGTGAACAACTCGCCACTTGTAGCAGGTGCTGGACTGCACCTCACTGCTGGTAGCCGTTGCTACCTCCCCACCTACAGCCTCCTCACAGTGAGAGACAGACTGCATCTCACTGCTAGAAGCCTCATTCCCCACATCTCCAACCACCTCACACTCTCTCCCAGGCCCATTGAGGTGGACCTTCAGCCTCCTAATCTCCTCCTGGAGAAGCAAGACCTCCTCCTTCAACTCTCCAACCTCAGATTTTAAAACACTGCAGAAGCAAGCCATGCTTTGTAACCGTCCACGCTAATCCCCAAAGCAGCTCAGGGTCTGTGACCTCACGTGACGACTGACCACTGATTTTTGCTACTGCTGCTAGTAGATAAGATAAGAGTTTCTTCGGATTTTTAACTCTAGAGGGTCCGCCACCCTGGATAACCCAAGAAAGTCTCATTTCCTTTGGGGTCCTCAATTTTGTCCCCCAGGATGCGACCCACACCAGTCGACTAACACCCAGATACCTCTTTGCTGCTAGGTGAACAGCACAACAGGTGTAAGGAAACACGTCGAAATGTTTCCACCCTGCCGGGAATCGAACCCGGGCCCTAGGTGTGTGAAGTGAGAGCTTCAGCCACTAGGTGGCCTGCTGTTTTAGTTGCTGTTGTGACTGTGTGTAACGGATTTTTCACTGCAGCTGTTGATACTGTGCCTGTTGAAAGTGCAGTTGTAGCAGTCAGTATTAGTGCTTCTTATGATGATATTGCTGCTTTTTCTGTTACTGCTCGTATGGTTGGTGTGGAGGTGGTGCTGTGGTAGTGCTGTTGTTTATGTTGCTATGGTAGTGGTAGCAGCACCATCTGTTATGTTAACAAGTGATTAAAACCAAAATGCTTGATGCCATACAAAATAGTGAGCCCCGGGTATAGGTACATGTAGGCTGGTCGGGACGGGTCCTGGCCTGGGTCTTCTCCATGTGGTGACCCGGCAGTGGCTCCCCATAGAGGAGTGTCATTACGTTTTTAACGAGGAGCCGAGTGGCAGGCGGCAGGTAGCAGGCGGGAGACAGATAATGTTATTCCTATATTTAAAACATGGGATGAGTCTAATCTAATCAGTATGCTGAGGTCAGTGGTCACCTGCACTCATACGTGTCCAAGCACCATGGCTTGTTGTAGTGTTTTAGAATCTCAGGTTCAGGTGTTGAGGTGTTGAAGAAGGAGGTTCTACTTCTTCAGGAGGAAAATAGGAGGCTGAAGATTTGCCTAGATGAGTTTGGGAGTAAGTGTGAGAAGGATTTAGCTGGTAAGGAGAAAATGGTCACCAGCAGTGATAGTGGCAGCCACTTTAAGTGGCAAGTGGTTCACAGTTCAGGAAGAAGGAAGATAAGGAGGGTTAACAGAGAAGATGTGAAGGTAGGAAATCGATTCTCTGTTCTCCAGGACGAGTGCACTTCAATGGTTAGTGAGGTTGAAGATACTGCTGATTCCCCTGCTAATCAATGTAAGAATATTTTAATAGTAGGAGATTCTCAGGTAAGATATATGGAACGTGCATTTTGTAACAGAGACAGAGGGTGTGTCTTTCAGGAGCTGGTGTTGGTGACATAGTCAGCAGGTTGGATAATATTATGTCAGGTAATGGGAACAAGCCCATTATCTGTCTTAGTGCTGGGGTAATGACATTGAGAAGGGCAGGAGACAGGAGCTGCTGGATAAGTACAGGTCAGCCATAGAAGTAGTTAGGTCTAAGGGAGGGATCCCAGTCATATGTAGCATCTTGCCAAGAAAGGGAGTGGGCAATGAATGAATGTCTAGGGCAATGGTATAAATTGCTGGCTAGACAGGTACTGCAAGGAACTTGCAATCCCATTCATTGATAATTGGGACCTATTCTTTGGCAAACGTGATATGTATGCAAGGGATGGGGTTCATCTCTGTGGGGATGGAGTGGTTGCATTAGCCAATTCGATTGTGAGGGTAATTGATGACTTGTCTAGGAATTTAAACTGATAGATTATAGAGGTATGGGTGTTTGTGGGAAACAATCAGGCTGCAGTATTAGCGTTAATAACAGCAGTTATTACCGGGATACCTCAGGGATATGTTTAAAAGACAATATTCAAAATAAAGTTGATAATAATGGCAAATCAATAGATTAACAAACAAAGAGAGATAGTAGAGGGCAACGAGTGACTAGCTCCTTTAAGGTTTGCTATACAAATAGTAGGAGTCTAAGAAATAAGATAGATGAGGTAAGATTACTTGCAAGTGTAGATAATATGGATAATATTGCTATAACAGAGACCTGGTTCAACTTGAAAGATAGAGAAATGCCTTCTGAATGCAACATGCAAGGTTATAAACTATTTCACACCGATAGGGTCAACAGGAAGGGTGGTGGAGTGGCGATGTACGTCAGAGAAAATTTAAATTGTTGCCTTAGACATGATATAAGATTAGAAATATCGAACACAGAATCTGTTTGGATAGTTTCTCGAGGGTCGTGGCAAATTAGTTTTTGGTGTGATTTATAGGCCCCCAAACCTTGATAGGGAGTGCAGTAAGCTGTTATGGGAAGAAATTCATAAGGCATCTAGATATGAAAATGTTGTGATAATGGGAGATTTTAACTTTAGACAAATTGATTGAAACAATATGACAGGAAATCTTGAGTCTAGTAACTTTCTTGATACGATTCAGGATTGCTTTTTAGAACAGGTTGTGACACAACCAACTAGAGGAAACAATCTGCTTGACTTGGTTCTTGCCAACAAAGAGTCATTAATTAATAATCTAGAAGTTAATGATGAGCTTGGGGATAGTGATCACAAATCAGTTAGTGTCAATATATCATGGAATTACCCAGATAACTGCAATCAAATCTCTGTCTCAGATTTTCGCTTGGCCGACTGCATGGGACTGAAAAATTACCTGGGTGGGCTAAATTGGGATGTGCTGATTATGGGTCAGGTAGGTGATTTTGGTTGCCAATATGACGTTTTTCAGAGCATAGTTCTAGCTGCCCAGACAACTTTTGTTCAGAGTAGGGAAATTAGATCTAACAAAAATTATCCCAAATGGATGAACAATAGATTAAAACATCTCATTGGTCAACAGAGAGGCATATATAGGCGTATCAAAAGAGGGGATGGGCAGTTAAGAAATCAATTTATTCAATTAAAGAGAGAAATAAAGAAAGGAATAAGAAAAGCAAAAAGGGATTATGAGGCTAAGGTCGCAAAGGATTCGAAGACTAACCCAAAAGGGTTCTTTCAGGTACACAGAAGTAAGATTAGGGACAAGATTGGCCCACTTAAGAGTAACTTTGGTCAGTTCACTGACAGTGATAAGGATATGTGTGGAATTCTCAATTCCTACTTCCTCTCAGTTTTCACCCAGGAAAATACTAGCGATATTCCTGAAATAATAGATTATGTAGAACAGGATGATAATAAACTATGTACGATTGCAGTAACCAGTGACATGGTCCTCAGACAAATAGAGAAACTAAACCCTAACAAATCCCCAGGCCCTGATGAACTGTTTGCAAGGGTGTTCAAGGAATGTAAAGAGGAACTTAGCATACCTTTGGCTAATCTTTTTAACATTTCACTACAAACTGGCATAGTGCCTGATAAGTGGAAAATGGCAAATGTAATACCTATTTACAAGGCAGGTGACAGGTCCTTGAACACGAACTATAGACCAATAAGCCTTACCTCCATAGTTGGAAAATTTATGGAATCAATAATTGCTGAAGCAATTCGTGGCCATCATGATTGGAACCGATTGATTAATGAATCTCAACACGGTTTTACTAAGTGGTGTTCCTGTCTTACGAATTTACTAACTTTTTTCACTAAGGTGTTTGAGGAGGTAGATCATGGTAATGAATATATTGTGTATATGGACTTCAGTAAGGCTTTCGATAGAGTTCCACACCAGAGGCTATTGAGGAAACTTAAGGCACACGGAATAGGAGGAGAAATTTTTTCCTGGGTAGAGGCATGGCTGACAAATAGACAGCAGGGAGTTTGCATAAATGGGGAGAAATCGGAATGGGGGAACATCACAAGCGGGGTTCCGCAGGGGTCAGTGTTGGGCCCGCTGTTTTTCACAATTTACATAAACGACATAGATGAGGGAATAAATAGCTACATAAACAAATTTGCTAATGACACCAAAATAGGCCGTCCAATTCATTCTAATGAGGACACTAGAGCACTCCAGGATGATTTGAATAGACTGATGCAATGGTTGGAGAAGTGGCAGATGCAGTTTAATATAGACAAATGCAAAGTTCTAAATGTTGGACAGGAAAATAACCATGTGACATATAAACTAAATAATGTAGATCTTAATATTACTGAATGCGAAAAGGATTTAGGAGTTCTGGTTAGCAGTAATCTAAAACTAAGACAACAGTGCATTAGGGTTCGCAATAAAGCTAACAGAATTCTTGGCTTCATATCTAGAAGTATAAATAATAGAAGTCCTCAGGTTGTTCTTCAACTCTATATATCCTTGGTTAGGCCTCATTTAGACTATGCTGCTCAGTTCTGGTCACGGTATTACAGAATGGATATAAATGCTCTGGAAAACGTACAGAGGAGGATGATAAAGTTGATCCCATTTATCAGAAATCTTCCCTATAAGGATAGACTGAAGGCCCTGAATCTGCACTCTCTTGAAAGGCGTAGAATTAGGGGGGATATGATCGAGGTGTATAAATGGAAAACAGGAATAAATAAAGGGGATGTAAGTAGGGTGCTGAAAATTTCCAGCCAAGACAGGACTCGCAGCAATGGTTTCAAGTTGGAAAAACTCAAATTGAGGAAGGATATAGGAAAGCACTGGTTTGGTAATAGAGTCGTGGATGAGTGGAACAAACTCCCGAGTAGAGTTATAGAGGCTTAAACGTTGTGTAGTTTTAAAAATTGGTTGGATAAATACATGAGTGGGTGTGGGTGGGTGTGAGTTGGACCTGACTAGCTTGTGCTGCTGGGTCTGGTGCCGTGCTCTATCCTTGAGTGGAGGTGAATCTGAGGAGAATGGAACATGGACCTGCTCCGCATACGTCAGTAGGCCTGTTTCAGTGTTCCTTCTTTCTTGTGTTCTTATATTCTTATGTTCTAATCTAACTAATCCTAGTTTAAAGTCCAAACAACACCCTCAACTGAACTAGAGAGAAAACATACACCTATTCTAGATAAGTGAACCCCATCCCTGGCATACATGAAATTTCTATCTTAAGTGGTCCCAGTTGCCAATGAATGGTACTGCATTATCCTTTCAGTGTTTGTCCAGCCAACAGTTAATACCAATTGCTCTGGATATCCATTCATTTCCAACAACCTTTCTTGGTAAAATGCCACATATAACAGGGCCCCCCTCCCCTGTTTTTCGTAATTATGTCTATTGCTGTCCTATACCTTCTAACTAAATCCTCACTTCTATACTTGCCTACATCATTGTTTACAGCGCTGAGGCAAATAATTGGATTGATCCCATGATCGTTCATGATGTTGTGAAACCGGCTAACGATATCCTTCATCCCAGCCCTAGGAAAGAAATCCCTCTATCTCCTACTCCTATTCTTTAAGCTGAAGGCTCTATCCATGTACTTAATCTGACTGTCCCCAATAAGCACAATGTTCTTACCTTCCTTGTTGCTCTTAGTCATGATGTTCCCAGTAATCGCCTCACATTCGTCGGGTAGTAATGAGAATGGGTTCAAAGTTTCCACAGTAGCCTCCTGGTTCTTGGTCGTTTCTACCTCTCCATCCGTCCTCTTGATCCTTATCTGGGTTCCATAATGTCCAGCAACAGTCCAGGATACTTCCTTGACTTGAGGATTCACAACAGGAGGCTTATTACGAATCCCCTTGTTTTCCTCATTCAATTGCCATATCTCGAGCTTAGCCACCCTAAGCTCCTCCTTAAGCTGCTGGTAAAGTTGTTCAACATCTGTTATGATATTATTACCCAGCCTGTTACTATGTCATCAACAGCAGCTCCTTGGTCACACACCCTGTGTCTCACCGTCCTGTCCCTGTTAGGGAAGCCACGGTCCAAGTATTGGTTTGGTAATAGAGTTGTGGATGAGTGGAACAAACTCCCGAGTACCGTCATAGACGCTAAGACGTTGCAGAGTTTTGAAAATAGTTGGATAAATATATGAGTGGGTGTGGGTGGGTGTGAGTTGGACCTGACTAGCTTGTGCTACTAGGTCGGATGCACTGTTCCTCCCTTAAGTGACGTGTCTGACCTCACTAGGTCAGACTTAAGGTTGGAAATCGCTTTCCAGTTTTCAGGACGAATGCTTTTCAGTAGTTAACGAGGATAAAGGTACCATTAACCCCTGTTATGAAGGTAATAATATCTTCGTCGTGGTCGATAAAGTACTTACATAAGATCAAATTTATTACAGGGGTTAATAGTACCTTTATCCTTGTTAACTAATGAAAAGCATTCGTCCTGAAAACTGGAAAGCGATTTCCAACCTTACGTCTGCTTCATTAACCTTCTTCATTTTGATACTTTTCCTTGACCAGAAAGCACTTCTCATTTGTTACTGGTACCACCAATCTCCTCGATGCTGGTGACCTGTTTCCTTACACTATCCCAAACCAAATTTTCAGTTTTTTGTTTTCCATCCAGAGAAAGAGAACCTCCTCCTTAAATACCTTGAGGTCTGATTCTAAAATGTTGCAGACGCGTCACGTTAACATTTAACATTCAACAGTAACACTCCCAGAACAGCCGCAGACAGGTAGCGTGACGTCTCTTAACCACTGACCTTTGTGAACTTATTGAACTTATCACAAAAAAACTATTTATCACCAGGATTAACCTCCGTGCTAAAAGAACAGTTACGGCAGCTTCTCATGTGGGGGATACAACAGCGCTTATATAGGAGAAATATCGAGGGACTTAGATAACCGACTACAAGAATACAGACGAGCCAGTAGGATGAACAACACAAAGGATGCTTGAATGATGCACAGAAATGTACACTCACGACTCATGAACATTGACGCAAACTCAACTCATCAGTTACCAAACAAAAGCAAATCCATCTTAGCAAAACTCATCACAAAAAAACCATTCTGAAAGACTATGAAACACTTGATCTCATAATTCAGGTAACATCCAAAATTACTTAACCTCACTTCACACTGCCTGACAGGTAACCTCACCTACACCGGATGTTACATATGCCTTACGCAGCACCTGACTCCACCACATCACAGCACTATACATACAGTACATCGCTAGTTGCAGTATACTTTGTACATGATAAAGCATGATGTAGGTGAAATGTCACAGTAATAGTAGCCTCCTCCTGCTGTATGTGTCTGCACTAACTCTAGAATACATCCTATTGCTACATGTTACCTCTCAGCTATCAAGTGACACCATCATCTGGCCTTCTGCATTGACTTACATTCTCCACTGACTCACGAAATCGTAATGACACGATTGCAAACAAACCATACCCCCGGCCGGGATTGAACCCGCGGTCATAGAGTCTCAAAACTCCAGCCCGTCGCGTTAGCCACTAGACCAGCTAGCCACAATAAGATTCATCCAACTAGGTATATTTCTACACCATAGGAAGGTTAGCACAGGCACCTCTGTGACCACAAATGCAAGTTTTTACAGACGAATCTCCAGCTAGCGTGTCCGTGACGAACTCTAGCTCAAGTCCCTTCACTGCCGTCAACATGACTCAAGAAATCGTAATGACATGATTGCAAAAACGATTGTAAAAACTTGCATTTGTGGTCACAGTGGTGCCTGTGCTAACCTTCCTATGGTGTAGAAATATACCTAGTTGGATGAATCTTATTGTGGCTAGCTGGTCTAGTGGCTAACGCGACGGGCTGGAGTTTTGAGACTCTATGACCGCGGGTTCAATCCCGGCCGGGGGTATGGTTTATGTTTCATAGTGACGTCTTTGATAAACGATGTGTTTACGGTGGAAATATTGATAGTGCTTCAGGCAAGTACCTGGAGGGTTCATGTTTACACAATGAACTGCTTGTTGGACTAATCCATGTGGGGATTTGTTTAGGATAGCTTGTGCCTTGAGTCTGCAATCTCAATCATCTCTCTCTCTCTCTCTCTCTCTCTCTCTCTCTATGCAATATCTTGGTTTAGTATTCCGTACGAGTGTGTCGGAGAGGCAGTCCTGACCTCAGGTCTAGACAACATTCTTACCTCGACTAATTATCGACTCTTCCTGGAGACTCCTCAAGGTAGCATAACAAAGAGCTCCATGGAAGCAGAATGAAGGTGGGTCGTTGAAAGGCAGTTTATTACCATTTATGCCAGTGACAGTATTCACAGGGATCCTGAAGCAGCAGTTTGCACTGTTATCTCATCTTGGGTTACTTCACTCTCTATTATTCCAGCGGTGAGAAGGGTTCGGGATCAGGGTGGATATTAGGGATAGTGAGAGGCTTGGTTGGGGGAGTTGGAATGGGGAGTGAGGGAACGAGGGTTGGGTGGGGCAGTAGGGTGGTGGATGGTTGGTGGGTAGTGGCTGGATTGTTCGGCTGAGTGGGGAACAAGAGGAGAATGAGATACCCAAGTCTCTATTACTGTGGCAAGACAATGGCTGGTACAATGGATTCACTTGCAAGGAAACCTTGCGGTGTGTGTGTGTGTGTACTCACCCAGTTGTGGTTGCAGGGGTCGATACATAGCTCCTGGCCCCACCTCTTCACTGGTCGCTACTGGGTCACTCTCCAAGAACCATGAACTTTATCGTACCTCTGCTTAAAGCTATGTATGGATCCTGCCTCCACTAAATCGCTTCCCAAACTATTCCACTTCCTGACTACTCTGTAACTGAAGAAATACTTCCTAACATCCATGTGATTTATCTGTGTCTTCAACTTCCAACTGTGTCCCCTTGTTACTGTGTCCAATCTCTGGAACATCCTGTCTTTGTCCACCTTGTCACTTCCTCTCAGTATTTTGCATGTCGTTATCATGTCCCCCCTTATCTCTGCTGTCCTCCAGTGTCGTAAGGTTGATTTCCCTTAACCTTTCCTCGTACGACATACCTCTTAGCTCTGGGACTAGTCTTGTTGCAAACCTTTGTACTTTCTCTAGTTTCTTTACGTGCTTGGCTAGGTGTGGGTTCCAAACTGGTGCCGCATACTCCAATATGGGCCTAACGTATACAGTGTACAAGATCCTGAACGAATCCTTATTAAGATGTCGGAATGCTGTTCTGAGGTTTGCTAGGAGTCCATATGCTGCAGTAGTTATTTGGTTGATGTGCGCCTCAGGAGATGTGCCTGGTGTTATACTCACCCCAAGATCTTTTTCCTTGAGTGAGGTTTGTAGTCTCTGGCCCCCTAGGCTGTATTCTGTCTGCGGTTTTCTTTGCCCTTCTTCAATCTTCATGACTTTGCACTTGGTGGGGTTGAACTCCAGGAGCCAATTGCTGGACCAGGTCTGCAGCCTGTCCAGATCCCTTTGTAGTTATGCCTGGTCTTCGATGGAGTGAATTATTCTCATCAACTTCACGTCATCTGCAAACAGGGACACTTTGGAGTCTATTCCTCCCGTCATGTCGTTCACAAATACCAGAAATAGCACTGGTCCTAGGACTGACCCCAGTGGGACCCCTCTCGTCAGAGGTGCCCACTCTGACACCTCGCCTTGTACCATGACTCGCTGCTGTCTTCCTGACAAGTATTCCCTGATCCATTGTAGTGCCTTCCCTGTTATCCCTGCCTGGTCCTCCAGTTTTTGCACTAATCTCTTGTGTGGAACTGTGTCAAACGCCTTCTTGCAGTCCAAGAAAATGCAATCCACCCATCCCTCTCTCTCTTGTCTTACTGCTGTCACCATGTCATAGAACTCCAGTAGGTTTGTGACACAGGATTTCCCGTCCCTGAAACCATGTTGGCTGCTGTTGATGAGATCATTCCTTTCTAGGTGTTCCACCACTCTTCTCCTGATAATCTTCTCCATGACTTTGCATACTATACATGTCATACTATACATATATACTATACATGTGTGTGTGTGTGTGTGTACTCACCTAATTGTACTCACCTAATTGTGGTTGCAGGGGTCGACACTCAGCTCCTGGCCCCGCCTCTTAACTGGCCGCTACTAGGTCCTCTCCCTCTCTGCTTCCTGAGCTTTGTCATACCTCTTCTTAAAACTATGTATGGTTCCTGCCTCCACTACTTCACTTGCTAGGCTGTTCCACTTCCTGACGACTCTATGACTGAAGAAATACTTCCTAACGTCCCTGTGACTCGTCTGAGTCTTCAGCTTTCAGTTGTGATCCCTTGTTTCTGTGTCCCCTCTCTGGAACATCCTATCTCTGTCCACCTTGTCTATTCCCCGCAGTATGTTGTATGTCGTTATCATGTCTCCCCTGACTCTTCTGTCCTCCAGTGTCGTCAGTCCGATTTCCCTCAACCTTTCCTCGTACGACATATCCGTGAGCTCTGGGACTAGCCTTGTTGCAAACCTTTGTACTTTCTGTAACTTCTTGACGTGTTTGACCAGGTGTGGGTTCCAGACTGGTGCTGCATACTCCAGTATGGGCCTAACATACACAGTGTACAGTGTCTTGAACGATTCCTTATTAAGGTACTGGAACGCTATTCTCAGGTTTGCCAGGCGCCCGTATGCCGCAGTAGTTATTTGGTTGATGAGTGCCTTCGGTGACGGGCTCGGTGTTATGGTCACCCCAAGGTCTTTCTCCCTGAGTGAGGTCTGTAGTCTTTGTCCACCTAGCCTATACTCTGTCTGCGGTCTTCTTTGCCCCTTCCCAATCTTCATGACTTTGCATTTGGCAGGGTTGAATTCGAGAAGCCAGTTTCTGCACCACATGTCCAGCCTGTCCAGGTCTCTTTGCAGTCCTGCCTCATCCTCATCCGATTTAATTCTTCTCATCAGCTTCACATCATCTGCGAATAGAGACACTTCAGAGTCTATTCCTTCCATCATGTCGTTTGCATATATCAAAAATAGCACTGGTCCTAGAACTGACCCCTCTGGGACCCCGCTCGTCACAGGCGCCCACTGTGATACCTCTTCACGTACCATGACTCGTTGTTGCCTCCCTGTCAGGTATTCCCTGATCCATTGCAGTGCCCTCCCTGTCATATGCGCCTGATCCTCAGGCTTCTGCACTAATCTCTTGTGGGGAACTGTGTTAAAGGCCTTCCTGCAGTCTAGGAAAATGCAATCAACCCACCCCTCTCTCTCTCTCGTGTCTTACTTCTGTTACCTTGTCATAAAACTCCAGAAGGTTTGTGACACAGGATTTGCCTTCCATGAACCCATGCTGGTTTTCATTTATAATCTTGTTCCGTTCCAGGTGTTCCACCACTCTCCTGATAATCTTCTCCATGACTTTGCTCACATTACAAGTCAGAGACACAGGTCTGTAGTTTAGTGCCTCATTTCTCTTTCCTCTCTTAAATATGGGGACTACATTTGCTGTCTTCCATTTCTCAGGTAGTTGCCCAGTTTCAAGGGATGTGTTGAAGCTTGTGGTTAGGGGCACGCACAGCATCTCTGCCCCTTCTCTAAGGACCCACGGGAAGATGTTGTCCGGTCCCATCGCCTTTGAGGTATCAAGGCCACTTAACAGCTTCTGCACCTCCTCCTCGGTTGTTCGTATGTCATCCAACACTTGTTGGTATATTCCCTCTTGATGTTCCCTTCTGTGCTGTCTTCCCACAGCCCTTCCTGTCTCTACTGTAAAAACTTCATTAAATCTCCTGTTTAGCTCCTCACATACCTCCTGATCATTTCTTGCGAGTTCACCTTCTGTCCTCAGTCTGATCACCTGGTCTTTGACTGTTGTCTTCCTCCTGATGTGGCTATACAACAGTTTCGGGTCAGTCTTGATTTTCGATGCTATGTTGTTTTCATGCTGTCGCTGGGCCTCCCTCCTTACCTGTGCATACTTGTTCCTGGCTCTGCGACTAATCTCCCTATTTTCATGTGTTCTCTGCCTTCTGTACTTTTTCCATTCTCTATTGCACTTTGCTTTTGCCTCCTTACACCGTCGGGTAAACCAGGGGCTCGTTCTGGTTTTCCCATTGTTTCTGTTGCCCTTGGGAATAAACCTTTCCACTGCCTCCTTGCATTTTGTTGTTTCATATTCCATCACTTCATTTACTGGCTTTCCTGCCAGTTCTCTGTCCCATGGAACCTCCTGCAGGAAGTTCCTCAACCCTATGTAGTCCCTTCTTTCATAGTCTGGCTTTTCCCATTCAACTCCTGTTACTCTCTCCACTTGCAACTCTACTATGTATTCAAAGCACAGAACCACGTGGTCACTAGCTTCTATGGGACTCTCATATGTGATGTCCTCAATGTCTGAACTGCGCAGGGTGAACAAAAGGTCCAATCTTGCTGGTTCATCCTCCCCTCTTACTCTGGTAGTGTCCTTAACATGTTGGTGCATGAGGCTTTCCAGCACCACATCCAACATCTTGGCTCTCCATGTTTCGGGACCCCCATGTGGCTCCAGGTTTTCCCAGTCAATCTCCTTGTGGTTGAAATCCCCCATAACCAGCAACTTTGCTCTGCTGGAGTGAGCTCTTCTTGCCACCTCAGCAAGTGTGTCCACCATTGCTCTGTTGCTCTCTTCATATTCCTCTCTCGGCCTCCTGCAGTCCTGTGGTGGATAATACATCTCTGCAATGACCACTTTTTGCTCCCCAGACTGAAGTGTGCCTACTATGTAGTCCCTTTCTCCTGTTTCGTCTATTCCTCCCATTTTCTGGAATTTCCATCGGTTTTTTACGAGCAGAGCAACCCCTCCTCCCCCTCTGCCCCTTCTATCTTTCCTCTTGATCTGGTATCCTGGTGGGAAGATTGCATCTGTTATTGTCTCCGTGAGTTTTGTTTCTGTAACTGCTATGATGTCTGGGGACTTCTCATTGATTCTTTCTTGCCATTCCTCATATTTATTCGTTAATCCATCCGCATTTGTGTACCAAACCTTCAACTTCTGTTCTAATACTGTAACTGTGGTCCTGGGGGAATACTGGGGTTGGGAGAGCGGGAGCCCTGGTGGGGGCCTGTGGGGGTTGCAGTGGAGGTGGAGGAAGAGCTCCCATAGGGGATTGCTGTAGGGGTAGGGTTCGTGGTGCATGGGGTGGGAACAGAGGGATCGGTGTGTGATGGTTGGTTTGGATTGTTCAGTTGCCTTGGGGGTGTCATGGCTGGAGTCCTTCTGCAGGTGTTTCTTGGGGGTGTGCTTGTCCTTCCATCTGTTACTTGGTTATTCTGCTCTACTTTTTCATTTCCTCCCATTCCTCCTTTCGTTTTTGCACTCTCTCTTTCAGTATCATCCTTTCCTCTTGTGTTCTGTCTCGATCGAGGTGCACACTCATGAACTCCTGCCTGCCTCTCAGCCGTGCTTTCTCCTGCAGGATCATGGTTCGGGTTGATTCTGCCTTGAAAATTACTTTGAGAGGCCGATTCCTTTTCTTTGTGAACCACCCGATTCTCCGAAAATTTGCCACCTGGGTCATGTCTCTCTCGCCTGTCACCTTCATGATACCTTCAATCGCTTTTTTCTCCTCCAGCTTTCTTTCTTCATAAGTTTCCCCTTCAGCTTCGTCTAGCCCATAGGCAAAAACTGATCTCTCCCTTTCCACCTCCCACTGTGACTCCCATTGCATCCTCTGAGGTGTTTTTGTTCCTTCCCGTGGAGTGTTCCTTCCTTCAGTCCCTTCCCTAGCTGTGGCCCCTATGCTCATTGGTTTGTCCTTCCTGCTCACCTGTTCCTGGCCCCCACAAGTGTCTGGTAAGGTCCCTGCACATGTCCTAGTTCCTTCAATGTCTTCCAACCTCTCATTCTGTCCTAGTGTGCTCCCTGTCTTTGTTTTGGCCCCATGTGTGTTTGACAGGACCTCTGCATACAGTTTAGCTTCCATGCTCCCTTCAGAACCTCTGTCTGTGTCTGATGTAAACATTGCTGATGCTACTTCTGTATTATCTTTGTCTCTAGGCTGTTTCAGATTTCTCAGCTCCTCTTCTAATCTCTGTATCTTGGCTTCTGCTACTGTGGCATGTTGCTCCCACCTTCTGCATTCTGCTGCTAACCTCTCCTCCATCTTCCTTGCAAGCTCATCTAGCTTCCTTCCCAAGTCTTCCTCTTTTTTTTTTTTTTTTTTTTTGAGCTGTGTGTGTGTGTGTGTGTGTGTGTGTGTGTCTTATGTTCTTATGTTATAAAAAGCGATAATTGCTACTAGGGTCTAAAGCTTCAGTAAGTGTCTGCCCTTGTGTGTGTGTGTGAGGGAGGGATGGTTAGGGGGGGGTAGATCCGTTATACCTCTCTGTTCTGTCTTTCCTAGAAATGCTACACTCTTCGCTTATTGTCCTTTCTGGATTTAAGTATCAATTAATGCTTTTATTATCCTATTCCTTGTTCACGTTTAGAGAGGACTTCCTAGCTTCCTAAGTGTTCTTACTACTAATAACTACTGTAATAGCTTGCAGGAGTGAGTGACCAGTATCTAACAGCGATGCAAGGCCAAGCCAAGCCAAGCCTGCGACATGCAAACCACAATATAGGTGATACTTGCACTGGCAACGGTTGTGCCAAGTTGCCAGATGCTGATGACGTAGTAGTCGTACGTAGCCTAAATCCCTATTTTGGAGATCCTTCATCCGTGATGATTATAACCACATGTGCTCATACATCCCTCGTTCCTCATGCGATTTCACTTTTCACTTATGATAGTATACACTTCACATTATACACACTTCACTTTATATGTATAATGGCACACAATTTGTCGTGACGTCACTGCTTCAGGCCTACCGCTGCCTAGTAGACCAAAACGTTTGGATAATTTTGGATAATGGATAATTTCAGGCTTTCTCACGACTTTTTCTAACTAATAACTTTAGTTATCACTCGTATTATTGCTCACTGACGATGTCACTACCACTGATTACTGTTAGCAGTCACTGCACCCTTAAAAACACTAGGATTCTCGGAGCCTTGTGTGCCCACGTCTGCACCCACGGACCCACGCGGTGTTCCACTTCCCGACAACTCTGTGAGTGAAGAAATGCTTTTAACAACCCTGTGACTCATCTGAATTTTCAACTTCCTTGTTGCTGTGTCCCATCTCTGAAACATTCTGTCCCTATCCTCCTTGTCAATTTATCTTAGTATTTTATACGTTATTATCAAATCCTCCTTATCCCTCCTGTCCTCCAGTGTCGTTAGATTAATTTCACTTAACCTTTCTTCAGAGGACATAATCCTTAGCTCCGGGACTAGTCTTGTTGCAAACCTTTGCACATTCTCTAATTTCTTAACGTGGTTGACCAGGTTTGGATTCCAAACTGGTGCTGCATACTCCAGTATGGGCCTGACGTAAATGGTGTACAGAGTCTTGAACGATTCCTTACTGAGATATCGAAACGTTATCCTTAGGTTTGCCAAACGCCCGTCTTGAATGACTCCTCACTTAGGTGTCGAAGCGCTATTCTCAGATTTGCCAGGCGCCCATATGCTGCAGCAGGTATCTGGGTGATGTGCGCCTCAGATGTGCTCGGTATTATATTCATCCCAAGACACTTTTTCTTGAGTGATGTTTGCAGCGTTTGACCCCCTAATATGTACGCTGTGGTCCTCTTAACTTTCCACTATCTTCATGACTTTGCACTTAGTGGGGTTAAACTGTGCTTGAATTCTCTGCATTAGTTTTACATCGTCTCCAAACAGGGATACCTCTTAATCTATCCCTTCGAGGATAGGGCTGACCCTTGTGGAACCCCTCTCATCACGTGCACCCACGCTGACACCTCATCACGTACCATGACTAGTTGTTTCCTTCCTTTCGGGAATTCCGTGATTCAATGCAGTACTTTTACTGTTATTCCTGCTTGCTTGTCTAGTTTTTATAGTAATCTCTTGTGCGGAACAGTGTCGAAAGTCTTCTTACAAACTAAGAAAATGCAATCTATCCAACTCTCTCTCTCTCTCTCTCTGTCTCCCTCCCTCGTGTTACTCTGTCACCTTGTCGTAAAACTCGAGTAGGTTCGTGACACAGAATTTCCCTTTCCTGAAGCCGAGCTGGTTATTGTGTACAATCTCATATCTTTGTAAGTTCTCCACCATTCTGCTGATAATCTTGTGCAAGTGTGTGTGTGTGTGTGTATGTGTGTGTGTGTGTGTGTGTGTGTGTGTGTGTGTGTGTGTGTGTGTGTGTGTGTGTGTGTGTGTGTGTGTGTGTGTTTGTGTGTACTCACCTAATTGTGGTTGCAGGGGTCGAGACTCAGATCCTGGCCCCGCCTCTTCACTGATCGCCACTAGGTCCTCTCCCTCTCTGCTTCCTGAGCTTTGTCATACCTCTTCTTAAAACTATATATGGTTCCTGCCTCCACTACTTCACTTGCTAGGCTATTCCACTTATTGACGACTCTATGACTGAAGAAATACTTCCTAACGTCCCTGTGACTCGTCTGAGTCTTCAGCTTCCAGTTGTGACCCCTTGTCCCTGTGTCCCCTCTCTGGAACATCCTATCTCTGTCCACCTTGTCTATTCCCCGCAGTATCTTTTATGTTGTTATCATGTCTCCCCTGACCCTTCTGTCCTCCAGTGTCGTCAGTCCGATTTCCCTCAACCTTTCCTCGTACATTTTCCTGAGCTCTGGGACTAGCCTTGTTGCTAACCTTTGTACTTTCTCTAACTTCTTGACGTGTTTGACCAGGTGTGGGTTCCAGACTGGTGCTGCATACTCCAGTATGGGCCTAACATACACAGTGTACAGTGTCTTGAACGATTCCTTATTAAGGTATCGGAACGCTATTCTCAAGTTTGCCAGGCGCCCGTATGCTGCAGCGGTTATTTGGTTGATGTGTGCCTCCGGTGATGTGCTCGGTGTTATGGTCACCCCAAGGTCTTTCTCCCTGAGTGAGGTCTGTAGTCTTTGTCCACCTAGCCTATACTCTGTCTGCGGTCTTCTTTGCCCCTCACCAATCTTCATGACTTTGCATTTGGCTGGATTGAATTCGAGAAGCCAGTTACTGGACCACATGTCCAGCCTGTCCAGGTCTCTTTGCAGTTTTGCCTCATCCTCGTCCGATTTAATTCTTCTCATCAACTTCACGTCATCTGCGAACAGGGACACTTCAGTGTCTATTCCTTCGATCATGTCGTTCACATATATAACAAAAATAGCACTTGTCCTAGAATTGACCCCTTTGGGACTCCGCTCGTAACAGGCGCCCACTGTGATACCTCTTCACGTACCATGACTCGTTGCTGCCTCCCTGTCAGGTATTCCCTTATCCATTGCAGTGCCCTCCCTTTTATATGTGCCTGATCCTCCAGCTTCTGCACTAATCTCTTGTGGGGAACTGTGTCAAAGGCCTTCCTGCAGTCTAGGAAAACGCAATCTACCCACCCCTCTCTCTCGTGTCTTACTTCTGTTACCTTGTCATAAAACTCCAGGAGGTTTGTGATACAAGATTTGCCTTCCATGAACCCATGCTGGTTTTCATTTATAATCTTGTTCCTTTCCAGGTGTTCGACCACTCTCCTCCTGATAATCTTCTCCATGACTTTGCACACAATACATGTCAGAGACACAGGTCTGTAGTTTAGTGCCTCGTTTCTGTTTCCTTTCTTAAATATGGGGACTACATTAGCTGTCTTCCATTTCTCAGGTAGTTGCCCAGTTTCAAGGGATGTGTTGAAGATTGTGGTTAGAGGCACGCACAGCATCTCTGCTCCTTCTCTAAGGACCCATGGGGAGATGTTGTCCGGTCCCATCGCCTTTGAGGTGTCAAGGTCACTTAACAGCTTCTTCACCTCCTTAGTTGTTCGTATATTCCCTCTTGATGTTCCCTTCTGTGCTGTCTTCCCACAGCCCTTCCTGTCTCTACTGTAAAAACTTCCTTAAATCTCCTGTTCAGCTCCTCACATACCTCCTGATCATTTCTTGTGAGTTCTCCACCTTCTGTCCTTAATCTGATCACCTGGTCTTTGACTGTTGTCTTCCTCCTGATGTGGCTATACAACAGTTTCGGGTCAGTCTTGATTCTCGATGCTATGTCATTTTCATACTGTCGCTGGGCCTCCCTCCTTACCTGTGCGTACTAATTCCTGGCTCTGCGACTGATCTCCCTATTTTCGTGTGTTCTCTGCCTTCTGTACTTTTTCCATTCTCTATAGCACTTGCTTTTGCCTCCTTACACCGTCGGGTAAACCAGGGGCTTTTTTCTGGTCTTCCCGTTGTTACTGTTGCCCTTGGCAAAAAACCCCTTTCCACTGCCTCCTTGCATTTTGTTGTTACATATTCCATCATTTCATTTACTGGCTTTCCTGCCAGTTCTCTGTCCACTGGACCTCCCGCAGGAAGTTCTTCAACCCTATGTAGTCCCCTCTTTTATAGTCAGGCTTTTCCCATTCATCTCCTGTTATTCTCTCCACTTGCAGCTCAAACTAGTTTTCAAAGCACAGAACCACGTGGTTGCAAAGCTCCTAGGGGACTCTCATACGTGTTTGTCCTAAATGTCTGAGCTGCCCAGGGTGAACACAAGGTCCAATCTTGCTGGTTCATCCTCCCCTCTCACTCTGGTAGTGTCCCTTAACATTTTGGTGCATGAGGTTTTCCAGCACCACGTCCAACATCCTGGATCTCCATTTTTTCGGGACCCCCATGTGGCTCCAGGTTTTTCCCAGTCAATCTCCCTGTGGTTGAAGTCCCCCATAACCAGCAACTTTGTTTCTGCGGAGTGAGCCCTTCTTGCCTCCTCAGCAATGTGTCCACCATTGCTCTGTTGCTCTCTTATATTCCTCTCTTGGGCCTCCCAGTTCTGTGGTGGATTATACATCACTGCAATGACCACTTTGTGTTCCCCAGACTGAAGTGAAACCTGCTATGTAGTCTCTTTCTCCCGTCTCATCTATGCCTTCCACTTTCTCGAATTTCCATGTTTTTTACGAGCAGAGCAACCCCACCTCCCCCCCTGCCCCCTTTTTCTTTCCTCATGATCTGGTATCCTGGTGGGAAGATTGCATCTGTTATTGTCTCCGTGAGTTTTTTTTCCCTGTAACGCTATAATGTCTGGGGACTTCTCATTGATTCTTTCTTGCCTTTCCCCTCATGTTTATTCGTTAATTCCATCTGCATTTGTGTACCAAACCTTCAACTTCTTTTCTAATACTGTAACTGTGGTGCGGGGGGTAGAAACAGAGGGATCGGTGTGTGATGGTTGGTATAGATTGTTCAGTTGCCTTTGGGGGGTGTCGGGCTGGAGTCCTTCTGCAGGTGTTTCGGGGGGGTACGCTAGTCCTTCCATTTGATCCGGGGTTTTATTCTGCTCTCCTTTTTCATTTCCTCCCATTTCTCCTTTCGTTTTTGAACTCTCTATTTCATTGTCTTCTTTTCGTCCTGTGTTCTGTCTCGATCGAGGTACACACTCCAGAACTTCTGCTTGCGTCTCACCCGGGGCTTTCTCCTGCAGGATCAGGGTTTGGGGTTTGATTCTGCCTTGAAAATTACTTTGAGGGGCCGATTCCTTTTCTTTGTTAACCACCCAATTCTCCGAAAATTTGCCACCTGGGTCATGTCCCCCTCGCCTATCACCTTCATGATATCTTCAATCGCTTTTTTCTCCTCCTGCTTTCTTTCATCATAAGTTTCCCCTTTAGCTTCGTCTAGCCCGTAGACAAACACGGATCTCTCCCTTTCCACCTCCCACGTGACTCCCATTGCATCCTCTGATGTGTTTTAGTTCCTTCCCATGGGAAAAGTTCCTTCCTTCAGTCCCTTCCCTATTATGGCCCCTATGCTTTTTGGTTTGTCCTTCCTGTTTTACCTGTTCCTGGGCCCCCCCAGGTATCTGGGAAGGTCCTTGCACATTCATAGTCCTTCAATGTCTTCCAAACCTCTCATTCTGTCCAAGTGTGCTCCCTGCCTTTGTTTTGGCCCCATGTGGGTTTGACAGGACCTCTGCATACAGTTTAGTTTCCATCTTCCTTTAGACCTGTTGTCTGTGTTTGATGTAGCCATTGCCGATGCTACTTCTGTAATATCTTTGTCTCTGTGCTGTTTCAGATGTCTCAGCTCCTCTTCTAATCTTTCTATCTTGATTTCTGCTGCTGTGGCCTGTTGCTTCCCCCATTCTGCATTCTGCTGCTAACCTCTCTTCCATCTTCCTTTCCAGTCATCTAGTCTCCTTCCCCCGTCTTCCTCCCTTTTTTTGAGCTCTACCTCCCATTCCTCCCTCCCAGATTCGTCCTTGGGATCCCCTTGTCCTCATTTCCCGGTTCTAGGTTCCCCCGTTGCTCCACAGAAGGGGGGGGGTGGTTAGGGGGAGGGATTAGATGGTTAGGATGAGAGGGGATGGATGGTTGTGGGGGAGGGGGAGGATGGTTTTGGAGGGTAGAGATAGTTTGGGGAGGGGGGGTTTGATGGTTTGAGGGAGAGAGGGGATGGATCGTTATGGGGGAGGGGGAGGATGGTTATTTGAGGGAGGGAGGTGTTGGGGGGTTAGACGGTTTTTGGGGGGGGGTTAGGTGGTTTGGGGGAGGGGTAGGTGGCTAAGGTGAGGTGGTTAGGGAAGGGGGGAAGGTGGTTAGGGGAGGGGGGTAGTGTTTGTGTCAAGTGTTTGTGTCAAGTGGTGGAGGGTGTGTGTGGTGTGTGTGTGGGGGGGTGTGTGTGTGTTGGGGGTGTGGTATGTGCGTGTGTGTGTGTGTTTGGTGTGTGTGTGTGTGTGGTGTGTGTGTGGTGCGTGTGGTGTGTGTGTGGGGGTGTGTGTGTGTGGTGTGGGGTATGTGGTGTGTGTGTGTGTGGTGTGTGTGTGTGGTGTGTGTGTGTGTGTTTTGGTGTGTGTGTGGTGTGTGTGGGTGTGTGTGTGTGGGGTGTGTGTGTGGTGTGGTGGGTGTGTGTGTGGTGTGCGTGTGTGTGTGTGGTGTGTGGTGTGTGTGTGGTGTGGTGTGGTGTGTGGTGGGTGTGGTTTTGTGTGTGTGTGGTGTGTGTGTGGGTGTGTGTGTGTGTGTGTGGTGTGTTTTGTGTGGTGTGTGTGTGTGTGGTGTGTGTGTGGGTGTGTGTGTGTATATGTGTGAGTGTGTGTGTGTGTGTGTGTGTGTTTGTGTGTGTGTGTTTTGTGTGTAAGTGTTTATGTATGTGTGTGTGTGTGTGAGTGTATGTGTGTGTGTATGTACTCACCTGTTGAGGTTGCGGGGGTCGAGTCCGAGCTCCTGGCCCCGCCTCTTCACTGATCGCTACTAGGTCACTCTCCCTGAGCCGGGAGCTTTATCATCCCTCTGCTTAAAGCTATGTATGGATCCTGCCTTCCACTAAAATCGCTTCCCAACTATTCCACTTACTGACTACTCTGTGGCAAAAGGGAAATACTTCCTAACATCCCTGTGATTCATCTGTGTCTTCAGCTTCCAACTGTGTCCCCTTGTTACTGTGTCCAATCTCTGGAACATCCTGTCTTTGTCCACCTTGTCAATTCCTCTCAGTATTTTGTATGTCGTTATCATGTCCCCCCAAATCTCTCCTGTCCTCCAGTGTCGTTAGGTTGATTTCCCTTTAACCTCTCCTCGTAGGACATACCTCTTAGCTCGGGGACTAGCCCTTGTTGCAAACCTTTGCACTTTCTCTAGTTTCTTCACGTGCTTGGCTAGGTGTGGGTTTCCAAACGGGTTGCCGCATACTCCCAATAGGGGCCTAACATACACGGTGTACAGGGTCCTGAATGATTCCTTATTAAGATGTCGGAATGCTGTTCTGAGGTTTGCTGGGCGCCCATATGCTGCAGCAGTTTTTTTGGTTGATGTGCGCTTCAGGAGATGTCCCCCTGGTTTTTATACTCACCCCAAATCTTTTCCTTGAGTGAGGTTTGTAGTCTCTGACCCCCTAGACTGTACTCCGTCTGGGCCTTCTTTGCCCTTCCCCAATCTTCATGACTTTGCACTTGGTGGGATTGAACTCCAGGAGCCAATTGCTGGACCAGGTCTGCAGCCCGTCCAGATCCCTTTGTAGTTCTGCCTGGTCTTCGATCGAGTGTATTCTTCTCATCAACTTCACGTCATCTGCAAAAAGGGACACCTCAGAGTCTATCCTTCCGTCATGTCGTTCACAAAAAACCAGAAACAGCACTGGCCTAGGACTGACCCCTGCGGGACCCGCTGGTCACAGGTGCCCACTCTGACACCTCCCCCACGTACCATGACTCGCTGCTGTCTTCCTGACAAAATATTCCCTGATCCATTGTATTCCTTCCCTGTTATCCCCGCTTGTCCTCCAGTTTTTGCACCAACCTTGTGTGGGAACTGTGTCAAACGCCTTCTTGGGAGTCCAAGAAAATGCAATCCACCCACACATCTCTCTCTTGTCTTACTGCTGTCACCATGTCATAGAACTCCAGTAGGTTTGTTTACACAGGATTTCCCGTCCCTGAAACCATGTTGGCTGCTTTGATGAGATCATTCCTTTCTAGGTGTTCCACCACTCTTCTCCTGATAACTTCTCCATGATTTTGCATACTATACATGTCGTGACACTGGTCTGTAGTTTAATGCTTCATGTCTGTCTCCTTTTTTAAAATTGGGACTACATTTGCTGTCTTCCATGCCTCAGGCAATCTCCCTGTTTCGATAGATGTATTGAATATTGTTGTTAGGGGTACACATAGCGCCTCTGCTCCCTCTCTCAATACCCATGGGGAGATGTTATCTGGCCCCATTGCCTTTGAGGTATCTAGCTCACTCAGAAGCCTCTTCACTTCTTCCTCGGTTGTGTGCACTGTGTCCAGCACTTGGTGGTGTGCCCCACCTCTCCGTCTTTCTGGAGTCCCTTCTGTCTCCTCTGTGAACACTTCTTTGAATCTCTTGTTGAGTTCTTCACATACTTCACGGTCATTTCTTGTTGTCTCTCCTCCTTCCTTCCTTAGCCTGATTACCTGGTCCTTGACTGTTGTTTTCCTCCTGATGTGGCTGTACAACAGTTTCGGGTCAGATTTGGCTTTCGCTGCTATGTCATTTTCATATTGTCTTTGGGCCTCCCTTCTTATCTGTGCATATTCGTTTCTGGCTCTACGACTGTTCTCCTTATTCTCCTGGGTCCTTTGCCTTCTATATTTCTTCCATTCCGTAGCACACTTGGTTTTTGCCTCCCTGCACCTTTGGGTAAACCATGGGCTCATCCTGGCTTTTTCATTAATCCTGTTACCCTTGGGTACAAACCTCTCCTCAGCCTCCTTGCATTTTGTTGCTACATATTCCATCATCTCATTAACTGGCTTCCCTGCCAGTTCTCTGTCCCACTGAACCCCGTTCAGGTAGTTCCTCATTCCTGTGTAGTCCCCTTTCTTGTAGTTTGGCTTCATTCGTCCTGGCCTTCCTGCTTCTCCCTCCACTTGTAGCTCTACTGTGTATTCGAAGCTTAAACCACATGGTCACTGGCCCCAAGGGGTCTTTCATATGTGATGTCCTCGATATCTGCACTACTGAAGGTGATTACTAAGTCCAGCCTTGCTGGTTCATCCTCTCCTCTCTCTCTTGTAGTGTCCCTTACGTGTTGGTACATGAAGTTCTCCAGTACCACCTCCATCATCTTAGCCCTCCATGTATCTTGGCCCCCATGTGGGTCCAAGTTCTCCCAATCGATCTCCTTGTGGTTAAGTCACCCATGATCAGGAGCTTTGCCCTGCATGCATGAGCTCTTCTGGCCACTCTAGCCAGTGTGTCAACCATCGCTCTATTGCTCTCGTCGTACTCTTGCCTTGGCCTCCTGCTGTTCTGTGGTGGGTTATACATCACTGCTATTACCACCTTGGGACCTCCAGAGTGAAGTGTTCCCACTATGTAATCACTTTCTTCTCCGCTATCTCCTCTCTCCAGCTCATCAAAATTCCAGCGATTTTTGATCAGCAACGCCACCCTCCACCCCCCCCTGTTCCCTCTGTCTTTCCTCAGGATTTGGTATCCCGTTGGAAAGATGGCATCTGTGTGTGTGTGTGTGTGTGTGTGTGTGTGTGTGTATGTGTGTATGTGTGTGTGTGTGTGTGTGTGTGTGTGTGTGTGTGTGTGTGTGTGTGTGTGTGTGTGTGTGTGTGTGTGTGTGTGAGTGAGTGTCTACCCTTGTGTGTGTGTGCTTGTGTGTGAGGGAGGGAGGGTTAGGGGGGGGGTAGGTGGTGTGGTTGAAAGATCTGTAGTGTAGGCACAAATTTAGTCTCATTTATCTTTCCCAATTATGCTACTCTCTCCACTTATTGCCCTTTCTGGATTTAAGTATTAATTGTTGCTGGTTATTATCATTTTCCTTGTTCACATTGAGAGAGGACTTCCTAGCTTCCTAAGTATTCTTACTGCTAATAACTTCCGGTAGTAACACTGCCTGTGTGCGTGTGTGCATGCGTGTGTGTGTGAGTGTGTGTGTGTGTGTGTGAGAGTGTCTTGTGCGGTGTAATGACTGGCCCCAACTTCTTGTGACCTGACACAACCCTCCTGGGACTTGACCCTAGCACCGTCTTACAATGTTGCCCTTTAAAGCTTGTCCCACCTACCTCCTCACACTCGTCAACACTATATTCTCTATGTCTATGCTATTTCTATTCTAATTCTGGTAATAGCTTGCAGGAGTGAGTGACCAGTATCAAACAGTATACAAGGCCAGCCAGGGCCATCAACATGCAAACCACAAATAGGCGAATAAACTTGCGCTGCAATGGTGCGGTGACAGTTGCCCGCTGCTGATGGCGGAGTCGTCGTACGTAGGCCTTAAATCCCTGTTTTGGAGATCCTTCACCCGTGATGTTTATAACCATATATTCTCATACATCCCGCTTCCTCACGCGATTTCACTCTTCACTGATGATAGTATACACTTCACATTACATACACTTCACTTTATATGTATAATGGCACACAACTTGTCGTGACGTCACTTCTTCAGGCCTACCGCTGCCAATGTGGCAACAGCGCCTAAGACCCCCAACGGTTTGCGCTTTGAAATATTATGATTTCAGCTTTCCTCTCACTTTCTTTAACTAATAACTTTAATTATCACTCGTAGTATTGTTCACTGACGTTAAACTACCACTGATTACTGCTAACTGTTATTGCACGCCTTACAACGCTAAGGTTCTCGGAGCCTTGTTACCCACGTGTGTTTGTGTGTGTTTGTGTGTGTGTGTGTGTGTGTGTGTGTGTGTGTGTGTGTGTGTGTGTGTGTGTGTGTGTGTGTGTGCGCTCATCTATTTCTACTCACCTAATTGTGGTTGCAGAGGTCGATTAATAGTTCCTGGTCCCGCCTCTTCACTGGTCGCTACTAGGTTACTCAATCCCTGCTCCGTGATCTTTATAATGCCTCTTCTTAAAGCTATGTATCGATCCTGCCTTCACCATCTCACTATCCAGACTATTAAACTTCCTGACAACTCTGACTGAAGAAATACTTCCTAACATCTCTGTGACTCATCTGAGTCTTCAACTTCCAAGTGTGTCCCCTTGTTTCTGTGTCCCATCTCTTAAACATCTTATCTCTGTCCACCTTGTCGATTCCTCTCAGTATTTTATGTGTTGTCATCATGTCCCCCCCCCTCCTTGTCCCTCCTGTCTTCCAATGTCGTCAGGTCAATTTCCCTTAACCTCTCCTCCGGGACTAGTCTCGTTGCAAACCTTTGCACTCTCTAATTTCCTTACGTGCTTGGCTAGGTGTGGGTTCCTAACTGGAGCTGCATACTTCAGTATAGGCTTGATGTATACGGTGTACAGGGTCTTGAACGACTCCTTATTGAGATGTCAAAAAGCCATTCTGCGGTTCGCTAGTCGCCCATATCTTGCAGCAGTTATTTGGTTGTGATGCGCCTGAGGAGATATGTTCGATGTGTGTTAATGTACTCACCTAATTACTCACCTAATTGTGGTTGCAGGGGTCGAGACTCAGCTCCTGGCCCCGCCTCTTCACTGATCGCTACTGGATCCTCTCTCTCTCTGCTTCCTGAGCTTTGTCATACCTCTTCTTAAAACTATGTATGGTTCCTGCCTCCACTACTTCACTTGCTAGGCTATTCCACTTGCTGACAACTCTATGACTGAAGAAATACTTCCTAACGTCCCTGTGACTCGTCTGAGTCTTCAGCTTCCAGTTGTGACCCCTTGTCCCTGTGTCCCCTCTCTGGAACATCCTATTTCTGTCCACCTTGTCTATTCCCCGCAGTATCTTGTATGTCGTTATCATGTCTCCCCTGACCCTTCTGTCCTCCAGTGTCGTCAGTCCGATTTCTTTTTAACCTTTCCTCGTACGACATTTCCTTGAGCTCTGGGACTAGCCTTGTTGCAAACCTTTGTACTTTCTCTAACTTCTTGACGTGCTTGACCAGGTGTGGGTTCCAGACTGGTGCTGCATACTCCAGTATGGGCCTAACATACACAGTGTACAGTGTGTTGAACGATTCCTTATTAAGGTATCGGAACGCTATTCTCAGGTTTGCCAGGCGCCCGTATGCTGCAGAGGTTATTTTGGTTGATGTGTGCCTCCCGGGGATGTGCTCGGTGTTATGGTCACCCCAAGGTCTTTCTCCCTGAGTGAGGTCTGTAGTCTTTGTCCACCTAGCCTATTTCTCTGTCTGCAGTCTTCTTTGCCCCTCACCAATCTTCATGACTTTGCATTTGGCTGGATTGAATTCGAGAAGCCAGTTACTGACCACTTGTCCGCCTCTCCAGGTCTCTTTGCAGTCCTGCCTCATCCTCGTCCGATTTAATTCTTCTCATCAACTTCACGTCATCTGCGAACAGGGACACTTCAGAGTCTATTCCTTCCACCATGTCGTTCACATATATCAAAAATAGCACTGGTCCTAGAACTCACCCCTGTGGGACCCCGCTCGTAACAGGCGCCCACTGTGATACCTCTTCACGTACATGACTCGTTGCTGCCTCCCTGTCAGGTATTCCTTATCCATTGCAGTGCCCTTCCTTTTTTACGTGTGCCTGATCCCCAGCTTCTGCATAATTTCTTGTGGGGAAACTGTGTCAAAGGCCTTCCTGCAGTCTGGGGAAAACGCAATCTCCCAACCCTCTCTTCGTGTCTTACTTTGTTACCTTGTCATAAAACTCAGGAGGTTTGTGATACAAGTTTTGCCTTCCATAAAACCCATGCTGGTTTTCATTTATATCTTGTTCCTTTCCAGGTGTTCGACCACTCTCCTCCTGATAATCTTCTCCATGACTTTGCACACAATACTGTCAGAGACACAGGTCTGTAGTTTAGTGCCTCGTTTCTGTTTCCTTTCTTAAATATGGGGATACATTAGCTGTCTTCCATTTCTCAGGTAGTTGCCCAGTTTCAAGGGATGTGTTGAAGATTGTGGTTTTAGAGGCACACACAGCATCTCTGCTCCTTCTCTAAGGACCCATGGGGAGATGTTCTCCGGTCCCATCGCCTTTGAGGTGTCAAGGTCATT
>NC_069422.1:5714362-5716862 GCF_026875155.1 Cherax quadricarinatus | reverse complement strand
CCCCGTTTGATTTCTTTGGGGTCCTACTGGTTTCCACTGTAAATACCTCTTTAAAACTTGTGTTGAGCTCCTGACATACCTCTCGGTCGTTTCTTGTGAATTCCCCATCACCCCTTTCCCCAGTCTGATTACCCGGTCCTTGACTGTTGTTTTCCTCCTGATGTGGCTGTACAACAGCTTCAGGTTCAGTCTTTACTTTTGATGCTATGTCATTTTCATATTGTCTCTGAGCCTCCCTTCTTATCTGTGCATATTCGTTCTGGCTCTTCGGTGTTTCTTTATTTTCCTGAGTTCTCTGTCTTCTGTACCTTTTCCATTTTCTAGTACACCTAGTTTTTGCCTCCCTCACCTTTGGGTAAACCCAAGGACTCGTTCTGTTCTTCCCATTAAATTTCTGTTTCCTTGGGAAAAAAACCTCTCCTCTGCCTCCTTGCATTTTGTTGTTTACATAGTCCATCATTTCTTGTACTGGTTTTCCTGTCAGTTCCCTCTCCCACAGAATGTCTTGAAGGAAGTTCCTAATGCCTGAGAAATTTTCCCCCCTTTGTATTTTGGGTTTTTTTCCCAGCTATTCCTGCTACTCTTTCCACTTGGAGCTCAACTATGTAGTCGAAGCACAGAACCACATGATCACTAGCTCCCGGGGGCCTTTCATACATGATATCCTCGATGTCCGAACTATCATGGTGAATACAAGGTCCAACCTTGCTAGTTCATCCTCTCCTCTCTCTCTGGTAGTGTCTCTAACATGTTGATGCATGAGGTTCTCCAGTACCCCCATCCATCATCTTGGCTCTCCATGTTTCGGGACCCCATGGGGCTCCAGGTTTTCCCAGTCAATCTCCTTGTGATTGAAATCCCCATAACTAGTAACTTTACTCCCCCCATGTGTGCTCTCCCGGCCACCTCGGCTAGTGTGTTTTATCATTGCTTTGTTGCTCTCATCGATTCTTCTCTTGGCCCCTGCAGTTCTGTGGTTGGGTTGTACATTAACTGCAATTATCACCTTATGTCCCTCAGACTGGATTGTTCCTACTAAGTAGTCCCTTTCGCCCATGCCATCCATTTCCTTCCATTTTCTCAAAACCCCACTGGTTTTTAATGAGCAGTGCAACTCCTCCTCCCCCTCTCCTCCCTCTGTCTTTCCTGAAGATTTGATATCCGGATGGAAAGATTGAATCTGTTATTATTCTGGTGAGTTTTGTTTCTGTGAGTGCTATTATGTCTGGGGATGTCTCTTTGATTCTTTCGTGCCACTCCTCATACTTGTTTGTTATTCCATCTGCATTTGTATACCACACCTTCAACTTCTTTTCTAAGACTGTGGTCCTGGGAAGTATATTGGGGTTGGGGAAGTGGGAGACCTGGTAAGGAACTATGGGTTGTTGCTGTGGGGGTGAAGTTTGTAATGTAGTGGGTGGGTGGCATTGGATGTGGCATGGGTGTTTTGATTTAGAGTGTTTGGTTGCACTGGGGTTGACCTGGTTGGGAGGCTTCTATAGAAAGTTGTGAGGGAGGCTGTATTAGATCTTCTTCCTGTGTCTGGGATCTCCTGTCTGTCTTCTCCATCCCCTCTCTTTCCTCCTTTCGCCTTTGTACCATCTCTCTCAGTTTCTTCCTTTCTTCTTGTGTTCTGTCGCGCGCGTGTGTGTGTGTGTGTGTGTGTGTGTGTGTGTGTGTGTGTGTGTGTGTGTGTGTGTGTGTGTGTGTGTGTGTGTGTGTGTGTGTGTGTGTGTATGTGTGTGTGTGTGTGTGTGTGTTTACTTACCTCTTAACTAGCCACTTGCCACAATCACTCAGTCTTTGACTAGTGGGCCCTCTAGTACCTGCTCTTAAAACTATGTATGGCGCCATCCGCCACCACTTCCTCATGGAGATTATTCCACTTCCCGACCTCTCTGAGCCGATGAAACACTTCCCGACATCCCTGTGGCTCATCTGTGCACTTAGCTTTCAGCTGTGTCTTATGGATTCTGTCTCTCGCTTCTCAAACATCCTGCCCCTCTTAATTCCCTTGAGTAGTTTGTATGTTTCTGCCATATTTTCCCTGGTTTCTCTCTCCTTCTCTGTCGTTAGAATCTATTTCGTTAGAGTTTCCTTGTAGCTAATGACGCTTCATATTCCAGGATGTATCTAACGTATCCTTTGATGTATCCAGCTCACCTAAATCTTGTTGCCACCAAGAACAAGTCTTCAAATTACATGTCCAACACCTATCATATTTCCTGATAATTTCTCGTCAGCTTCTTCCTTCCTTCTTTAATTGACTTACCTGGTCTTTACTGCCTTGTTTCTCCTGAAGTGGCTGTGACACAGTTTTAATTTACAATGACTCCCAGGTGATTTATCGTGAACTCCCAGTGATTTACCAGGAATCTCAAGTGATTTATCAGGAGCCCCAAATGATTTATGGGAATAAAAAGTATTGTGTTGAATGGGAAGACGCAAAGTTTATGAGGTTGAAGGAAGTATCGTTTTTCAGTTGTCCGGTGAAGCTATG
>NC_069422.1:5705337-5713862 GCF_026875155.1 Cherax quadricarinatus | reverse complement strand
CACCCCCCCCTACTGGGACGAAGTTATACCATGGTGAAGCTCCTGTATATTTGTTTTTCTTCTTTGTCTCCCTGAAACTTGCTCCCCTCCTTCCCATCCCCTTCAGTTTCAGATCGTGGAGGAGAAACATTATTCATTAACTCTTTACTAAAAAATTATTTATTATAGAAGGGGATATAAACAGATAAATTTGTAAAGAATATGTTGTCTCTCACATCTTATATACTAAGACAGTGTTGTGTATTTACAACTTACTCTGACTGATAGAATTCTTTATGTAATGTGAATAAACATACATCATACTAGGTGTATATTTAATAAAAGAGTTCACAATATCCAAATAAATAGAGAAAGTTAGCATTAAATAATGAATCAAAAAACTGTCCTTTGAGTATTTTTAATTATATTAATGACGGAGAGTTTGCTAGAGTTTTGTTCCACTGGGAACATTAAAATATCGATTACATAGTCAATAGAGGAATATTTCTCTTCACTGAGTAACTCTATAGAGAACGTTTTTTGGGGTCATGTAAGAGTCTGTTTTATTGTTTTGGTAAATGGTATCTCCTTAGATGGTGGAGGAAGACATTATCCCATAGTCAGTTGTTGTGTTGTAGGCGGAACTTCTCAGTAGTCTCATTGTCTCTACCAGCTAATAACACTACTAATATGGCTTGATCTAAGAGTACACTTCTCATCAGTGCGACAAAGCAGAATGTTATTTAGTAATGAAACTTCACTGTTTACATCCGTAGCATCTTCGGGAAAGTTGTCTGTTCGGTAAATGGAGAGTGAGAGGCGCACCTAGCGTGTATCCTGTGCTATTATCAGATTACTGGAGAGTCGAATAGGGTTCACTTTTAGGATGACACCAGCCAATTGTGATCCAAGCATTTGTTGACATTAAAGCTGACATCACTACCACCACTACCACGGCACCACCACCACCAACACTACCACAACCAACACTATCACCACCACCACCACCAACACAAGAACCGTCACCACCGCCACCACCGCCACCACGCCGCCGCCGCCGCAGCCGCCGGAATCGACAAATCGTTTATAAGTAACAAGAGCACTAGTAGGACTACCACCACAAGTAGCAGTAACAGCAGTACTAGTAGCACTACCGCCACAAGTAGCAGTAACAACAGCACTAGTAGCACTACCACCAAAAGTAGCAGTAACAACAGCACTAGTAGCACTACCGCCACAAGTAGCAGTAACAACAGCACTATTAGCAATACTACCATAAGTAGCTGTAACAACAGCACTAGTAGCAATACTACCACAAGTAGCAGCTTCAACAGTACTAGTAGCACTACCACCACAAGTAGCAGTAACAACAGCACTATTAGCAATACTACCATAAGTAGCTGTAACAACAGCACTAGTAGCAATACTACCACAAAAGTACAGCTTCAACAGTACTAGTAGCACTACCGCCACAAGTAGCAGTAACAACAGCACTAGTAGCACTACCACCACAGGTAGCAGTAACAACAGCACTAGTAGCACTACTACCACAAGTAGCAGTAACAACAGCACTATTAGCAATACTACCATAAGTAGCTGTAACAACAGCACTAGTAGCAATACTACCACAAGTAGCAGCTTCAACAGTACTAGTAGCACTACCACCACAAGTAGCAGTAACAACAGCACTAGTAGCACTACCACCACAGGTAGCAGCATCAACAGCACTAGTAGCACTACCACCACAAGTAGCAGTAACAACAGCACTAGTAGCAATAATACCACAAGTAGCAGTAACAACAGCACTAGTAGCACTACCACCACAAGTAGCAGTAACAACAGCACTAGTAGCACTACCACCACAAGTAGCAGTAACAACAGCACTAGTAGCACTACTACCACAAGTAGCAGTAACAACAGCACAAGTAGCAATACTACCACAAGTAGCAGCTTCAACAGTACTAGTAGCACTACCACCACAAGTAGCAGTAACAACAGCACTAGTAGCACTACTACCACAGGTAGCAGTAACAACAGCACTAGTAGCACTACCACCACCAGTAGCAGCATCAACAGCACTAGTAGCACTACCACCACAAATAGCAGTAACAAACTAGTAGCACTACCACCACAAGTAGCAGTAACAACAACACTAGTAACACTACCACCACAAGTAGCAGTAACAACAGCACTAGTAGCACTACCACCACAAGTAGCAGTAACAACAGCATTAGTAACACTACCACCACAAGTAGCAGTAACAACTGCACTAGCAGCACTACCACCACCAGTAGCAGCATCAACAGCACTAGTAGCACTACCACCACAAGTAGCAGTAACAACAGCACTAGTAACACTACCACCACAAGTAGCAGTAACAACAGCATTAGTAACACTACAACCACAAGTAGCAGTAACAACAGCACTAGTAACACTACCACCACAAGTAGCAGTAACAACAGCATTAGTAACACTACAACCACAAGTAGCAGTAACAACAGCACTAGTAGCACTACCACCACAAGTAGCGTAAACAACAGCATTAGTAACACTACAACCACAAGTAGCAGTAACAACAGCACTAGTAGCACTACCTCCACAAGTAGCAGTAACAACAGCAGTAGTAGCAATACCACCACCAGTAGCAGCATCAACAGCACTAGTAGCACTACCACCACAAGTAGCAGCATCAACAGCACTAGTAGCACTACCACCACAAGTAGCAGCATCAACAGCACTAGTAGCACTACCACCACAAGTAGCAGCATCAACAGCACTAGCAGCACTACCACCACCAGTAGCAGTAACAGCACTAGTAGCACTACCACCACAAGTAGCAGCATCAACAGCACTAGCAGCACTACCACCACAAGTAGCAGTAACAACTGCACTAGCAGCACTACCACCACAAGTAGCAGTAACAACAGCACTAGTAGCACTACCACCACAAGTAGCAGTAACAACTGCACTAGCAGCACTACCACCACCAGTAGCAGCATCAACAGCACTAGTAGCACTACCACCACAAGTAGCAGTAACAGCACTAGTAGCACTACCACCACAAGTAGCAGCATCAGCAGCACTAGTAGCACTACCACCACAAGTAGCAGCATCAACAGCACTAGTAGCACTACCACCACAAGCAGCAGTAACAACTGCACTAGCAGCACTACCACCACAAGTAGCGGCATCAACAGCACTAGTAGCACTACCACTACAAGCAGCAACATCAACAGCACTAGTAGCACTACCACCACAAGTAGCAGCATCAACAGCACTAGTAGCACTACCACCACAAGTAGCAGCATCAACACACTAGTAGCACTAACCACCACAAGTAGCAGCATCAACAGCACTAGTAGCACTACCACCACAAGTAGCAGCATCAACAGCACTAGTAGCATTACCACCACAAGTAGCAGCATCAACAGCACTAGTAGCACTACCGCCACAAGTAGCAGTAACAGCACTAGTATCACTACCACCACAAGTAGCAGCATCAACAGCACTAGTAGCACTACCACTACAAGCAGCAGCATCAACAGCACTAGTAGCACTACCACCACAAGTATCAGCATCAACAGCACTAGTAGCACTACCACCACAAGTAGCAGTAACAACAGCACTAGTAGCACTACCACCACAAGTAGCAGTAACAACAACACTAGTAGCACTACCACCACAAGTAGCAGTAACAACAGCACTAGTAGCACTACCACCACAAGTAGCAGCATCAACAGCACTAGTAGCACTACCACCACAAGTAGCAGTAACAGCACTAGTAGCACTACCACCACAAGTAGCAGCATCAACAGCACTAGTAGCACTACCACCACAAGTAGCAGTAACAGCACTAGTAGCGCTACCACCATAGGTAGCAGTAACAACAGCACTAGTAGCACTACCACCACAAGTAGCAGTAACAGCACTAGTAGCACTACCACCACAAGTAGCAGTAACAGCACTAGTAGCACTACCACCACAAGCAGCAGCATCAACAGCAGCAACAGAGATAGTAATATCACCTCCACCCTAGCCAACGATAATACAACAACAGCAACATAACAGTAACATCAGCAGAAGCTGCATCGACAGCAGCAGCAGAGGCAGCAGCAGCATAGGCAGCAGCAGCAGAGGCAGCAGCAGCAGAGGCAGCAGCAGCAGAGGTAGCAGCAGCAGAGGCAGCAGCAGTAGAGGCAGCAGCAGCAGAGGCAGCAGCAGCATAGGCAGCAGCAGCAGAGGCAGCAGCAGCAGAGGCAGCAGCAGCAGAGGCAGCAGCAGCAGGGGCAGCAGCAGCAGAGACAGCAGCAGCAGAGGCAGCAGCAGCAGAGGCAGCAGCAGCAGAGACAGCAGCAGCAGAAGCAGCAGCAGCAGCAGAGCCAGCAGCAGCAGAGGCAGCAGCAGCAGAGACAGCAGCAGCAGAGGCAGCAGCAGCAGAGGCAGCAGCAGCAGAGGCAGCAGCAGCAGAGGCAGCAGCAGTAAAGGCAGCAGCAGCAGAGGCAGCAGCAGAGGCAGCAGCAACAGAGACAGCAGCAGCAGCAGCAGAGGCAGCAGCAGCAGAGGCAGCAGCAGCAGAGGCAGCAGCAGAGGCATCAGCAGACGCAGCAGCAGCAGAGGCAGCAGCAGCAGCAGAGGCAGCAGAGGCAGCAGCAGCAGAGGCAGCCCGCAGAGGGAGCAGCAGCAGAGGCAGCAGCAGAGGCATCAGCAGACGCAGCAGCAGCAGAGGCAGCAGCAGCAGCAGAGGCAGCAGAGGCAGCAGCAGCAGAGGCAGCAGCAACAGAGGCAGCAGCAGCAGAGGCAGCAGCAGCAGAGGCAGCAACAGCAGAGGCAGCAGCAGCAGAGGCAGCAGCAGAGGCAGCAGCAGCAGAGGCAGCAGCAGCAGAGGCAGCAACAGCAGAGGCAGCAGCAGCAGAGGCAACGGCAGAGGCAGCAGCAGAGGCAGCAGCAGCAGAGGCAGCAGCAGCAGAGACAGCAGCAGCAGAGGCAGCAGCAGCAGAGGCAGCAGCAGCAGCAGAGGCAGCAGCAACAGAGACAGCAGCAGCAGCAGCAGAAGCAGCAGCAGCAGAGGCAGCAGCAGCAGAGGCAGCAGCAGAGGCATCAGCAGACGCAGCAGCAGCAGATGCAGCAGCAGCAGCAGAGGCAGCAGAGGCAGCAGCAGCAGAGGCAGCAGCAACAGAGGCAGCAGCAGCAGAGGCAGCAGCAGCAGAGGCAGCAACAGCAGAGGCAGCAGCAGCAGAGGCAGCAGCAGAGGCAGCAGCAGCAGAGGCAGCAGCAGCAGAGGCAGCAACAGCAGAGGCAGCAGCAGCAGAGGCAACGGAAGAGGCAGCAGCAGAGGCAGCAGCAGCAGAGCCAGCAGCAGCAGAGGCATCAGCAGCAGAGACAGCAGCAGCAGAGGCAGCAGCAGCAGAGGCAGCAGCAGCAGAGGCAGCAGCAGCAGAGGCAGCAGCAGTAAAGGCAGCAGCAGCAGAGGCAGCAGCAGCAGCAGAGGCAGCAGCAACAGAGACAGCAGCAGCAGCAGCAGCAGAGGCAGCAGCAGCAGAGGCAGCAGCAGCAGAGGCAGCAGCAGAGGCATCAGCAGACGCAGCAGCAGCAGAGGCAGCAGCAGCAGAGGCAGCAGCAACAGAGGCAGCAGCAGCAGAGGCAGCAGCAGCAGAGGCAGCAACAGCAGAGGCAGCAGCAGCAGAGGCAGCAGCAGAGGCAGCAGCAGCAGAGGCAGCAGCAGCAGAGGCAGCAGCAGAGGCAGCAGCAGCAGAGGCAGCAGCAGTAAAGGCAGCAGCAGCAGAGGCAGCAGCAGCAGCAGAGGCAGCAGCAACAGAGACAGCAGCAGCAGCAGCAGAGGCAGCAGCACAGAGGCAGCAGCAGCAAAAGGCAGCAGCAGAGGCATCAGCAGACGCAGCAGCAGCAGGGGGCAGCAGCAGCAGAGGCAGCAGCAACAGAGGCAGCAGCAGCAGAGGCAGCAGCAGCAGAGGCAGCAACAGCAGAGGCAGCAGCAGCAGAGGCAGCAGCAGAGGCAGCAGCAGCAGAGGCAGCAGCAGCAGAGGCAGCAGCAGAGGCAGCAGCAGCAGAGGCAGCAGCAGTAAAGGCAGCAGCAGCAGAGGCAGCAGCAGCAGCAGAGGCAGCAGCAACAGAGACAGCAGCAGCAGCAGCAGAGGCAGCAGCAGCAGAGGCAGCAGCAGCAGAGGCAGCAGCAGAGGCATCAGCAGACGCAGCAGCAGCAGAGGCAGCAGCAGCAGAGGCAGCAGCAACAGAGGCAGCAGCAGCAGAGGCAGCAGCAGCAGAGGCAGCAACAGCAGAGGCAGCAGCAGCAGAGGCAGCAGCAGAGGCAGCAGCAGCAGAGGCAGCAGCAGCAGAGGCAGCAGCAGAGGCAGCAGCAGCAGAGGCAGCAGCAGTAAAGGCAGCAGCAGCAGAGGCAGCAGCAGCAGCAGCAGAGGCAGCAGCAACAGAGACAGCAGCAGCAGAGGCAGCAGCAGCAGAGGCAGCAGCAGCAGAGGCAGCAGCAGAGGCATCAGCAGACGCAGCAGCTGCAGAGGCAGCAGCAGCAGCAGAGGCAGCAGAGGCAGCAGCAGCACAGGCAGCAGCAACAGAGGCAGCAGCAGCAGAGGCAGCAGCAGCAGAGGCAGCAACAGCAGAGGCAGCAGCAGCAGAGGCAGCAGCAGAGGCAGCAGCAGCAGAGGCAGCAGCAGCAGAGGCAGCAACAGCAGAGGCAGCAGCAGCAGAGGCAACGGCAGAGGCAGCAGCAGAGGCAGCAGCAGCAGAGGCAGCAGCAGCAGAGACAGCAGCAGCAGAGGCAGCAGCAACAGAGACAGCAGCAGCAGCAGAGGCAGCAGCAACAGAGACAGCAGCAGCAGCAGCAGAGGCAGCAGCAGCAGAGGCAGCAGCAGCAGAGGCAGCAGCAGCAGAGGCAGCAGCAGAGGCATCAGCAGACGCAGCAGCAGCAGAGGCAGCCAGCAGCAGCTGAGGCAGCAGAGGCAGCAGCAGCAGAGGCAGCAGCAACAGAGGCAGCAGCAGCAGAGGCAGCAGCAGCAGAGGCAGCAACAGCAGAGGCAGCAGCAGCAGAGGCAGCAGCTGAGGCAGCAAGCAGCAGAGGCAGAAGAGCATGAGGTCAGCAACCCGCAGAGGCAAGCAGCAGCAGAGGCAACGCAGAGGCAGCAGCAGAGGCAGCAGCAGCAGAGGCAGCAGGCCAGCAGAAGACAGCAGGCAGCAGAGCAGGCAGCAGCAGCAGAGACAGCAGCAGAATAGGCAGCAGCAGCAGAGGCAGCAGCAGAGGCAGCAGCAGCAGAGGCAGCAGCAGCAGAGGCAGCAGCAGCAGAGGCAGCAGCAGCAGAGGCAGCAGCTGCAGAGGCAGCCTCAACCTCGGCTGTATTTATTATTTGTAAAACTGATTTCCCCTCTAACACAGACAAATCTTCCATTATAATGACTGGCTGCGAGAGTAGAGCGACCATCTCATTATTAACAAGAGAAACGGAACATCTACCACTGAATGAACCAACGCATTTCACCATTTTCGTAAATTTGAGAATGCAATATAATCATGAATAATAATTATTGTATTTTCTGCAAAATAAAGAATTATTAATCCGGTACTGGAGAAACTCTCGCCTTGGTAAGGTTCACTATCCATCACGTCAATGATATCAGTTTCCTGACAGCTTCTCAGCGATCATGTTATCCGTGAAGATGGGACATCTTTACTCTGTGAAGAATTCCAAAATGACGAAAAGAGTGATTTATCAATGAGAATAACTCACCAGTGTGCAGGTTACGGTATTATATTAAACATGTTTCGTCCTCCAGGGAATTTATCAATTCACTGAAGGGACAAATCAGTTCATTATTTAATAAATTAGGTGGTTTACGAAACCATCAGTAGCACATTGCATTATCGTCATACTGATGGTATATAGTACTGTTATGTACAGTAACTTCCTCCTTCCTCCCCCACACATACACATCACGATGGCTCCTCCACTGCTTGTGTTGGGCAGGAAAATAGAAATAAGTCCGCAGCTGCAGAAATCTTCCCCCGTGTGGGGAAAAAGCAATATTCCATAGATAAAATACGCTGTTTGTGTTGCCATGGGCGTCCGGCGCCAGGGAGGGCGGCTGCACTAGAGGAGAGTTACGGCCTCGTTGTCAGCGGGTAAAGTTGCAACACTCGCTCCAGCGGCAGTTGTTTCAGTCTCAGTTTGCAGGAAATACTGTGGCCTTTTGAGAGGCAGGAGGAGGTGTGCAGGAAGCAGCAGACTTTTGCTGCCTGCTCGCTGGGTATTCAGAGCTAGGAATGTCTCGTTTAATAGCTTGGATTGCAGGCTGGTGATGGTATTTGTGACGGGTCTGCATGATGGGTGTACTGACGGGAGTAAATGATCGGTAGTGATGGGTGTGCAGGGGGCTGATGGACTCAAATCTCGACTCATGGGACAGCATATCAATAACTAACAAAGGATCGTCGATGATGACTCTATACACAGATTAGTACTGTGTATAGAGTCATCATCCAAAAAGATACTTATCCTGTAAACCCATATTTTGGAAGATATACT
>NC_069422.1:5685337-5700337 GCF_026875155.1 Cherax quadricarinatus | reverse complement strand
AAATCCCACTTCTGTTTCCCAAACTACTAATACCTCTTCTTCTACCAATACTAATCCCACTTCTGCTACCACTACTAATACCGCTTCTGCTACCACTTCTAATACCACTTCTTTTACCACTACTAATACCACTTCTGCTGCCACTACTGGTACCACTTCTGCTGTCACTTCTAATACCACTTCTGTTACCACTACTAATGCCACTTCTGCTACCACTACTAATACCATATCTGCTACCAATACTAATACCACTTCTGCTCCCACTACTAATACCACTTGTGCTACCACTCCTAATACCACTTCTGCTACCACTACTAATACCGCTTCTGCTACCACTACTAATACCACTTCTGCTACCACTACTAACACCACTTCTACTACCACTACTAATACCACTTCTGCTACCACTACAATACCCCTTTGCTACCACTATAGTCCACTTCTACCATACTATACCACTTTGCTACCATACTAATACCATTTTGCTACCTACTAACACCATTTTCTGCTACACACTACTAATAGCACTTCTGCTACCACTACTAATACCACTTTGTTCCCACTACTAACACCACTTCTGTTCCCCACTACTAATACCATTCTGTACCATACTAACCCACTTCTGCTACCACTACTTTTCCACTTCTGCTCCACTACTAACACCACTTCTGTACCATGCTAATCCCACTTCTGCTACCCTACTAATTCCACTTCTGCTACCACTACTAATAAAACTTCTGTACCCTACAACACCACTTCTGCTACCACTACTAATTCCCACTTCTGCTACCACTACTAATACCAATTCCTGCTCCACTACTAAAAACCACTTCTGTACCATACTAATCCCAAACTTCTGCTACCAATACTAACACACTTTGTTGCCCTACTAACCCCACTTCTGCTACCACTGGTTAATACCCCCTTCTGCTCCCACTACTAATACCACTTCTGCTACCACTACTAACACCACTTCTGCTACCACTACTAATACCACTTCTGCTACCACTACTAACACCACTTCTGTTCCCAAACTACTAAAAACCACTTTTGTTTCCCTTTCTATTTAATACTATTTTGGTTCCACTACTAATACCACTTCTGCTACCTCTACTAATAACACTTCTGCTACCACTACTAACACCACTTCTGCTACCACTACAAATACCACTTCTGCTACATACAAATTTACTACTTCTGTTTACCACTACTAATACCACTTCTGCTACCACTACTAATACCACTTCTGTTACCACTACTAACACCATTCTGTTACCACTACTATCCCATTTCCCGGGTTACCATTTACTAATACTACTTCTGCTACCACTAGTAATACCACTTCTGCTACCACTACTAATACCACTTCTGCTACCACTACTAATACCACTTCTGCTACCACTACTAATACCACTTCTGCTACCACTACTAATACCACTTCTGCTACCACTACTAATACCACTTCTGCTACCACTACTAATACCACTTCTGCTACCACTACTAATACCACTTCTGCTACCACTACTAACACCACTTCTGTTTCCCAATTTCTAATACAATTCTGCACCTCTACTAATACTACTTCTGTACCACTATAATACCACTTGCGCTACATACTATCCACTTGTGTTACCACTACTAACACCACTTCTGCTACCACTACTAACACCACTTCTGCTACCACTACTAATACCACTTCTGCTACCACTACTAATACTACTTCTGCTACCACTACTAATAACACTTTTGCTACCACTACTAATACTACTTCTGCTACCAATACTAATACCACTTCTGCTACCATACTAATACCCTTTGCTAACACTATAACACCACTTCTGCTCCCCATTAAAATTTACCTTTTTGCTCCCACTACTAACACCACTTCTGTTCCCACTACTAATCCCACTTCTGCTACCTCAAACTACCCCCACTTTGCTACCACTCTAATCCCACTTCTGCTACACTACTAATCCCCCTTCTGCTACCACTACTAACACCACTTCTGTTACCACTACTAATACCACTTCGGTTACCACTACTAACACCACTTCTGTTACCACTACTAATACCACTTCTGTTACCACTACTAACACCACTTCTGTTACCATACTATTCCACTTCGGTTTACCATTACTAACCACCACTTCTGTTACCACTACTAATACCACTTCTGTTACCACTACTAACACCACTTCTGTTACCACTACTAATACCTAACCTTGGGTAGCTTTTTAATGCAAACTCTGTCAGCCTACTCGGAAGGTTGTTAGATGCAATATTATCCACCTGACTCCATCCTATAAATACTTACGTTCCTTGTACCCAGGTAGATCTGTTTGTGACTTGATACGGCCCACTGTGTGGGCGAAACGTCGTCTATTATGGATCACATTATACTGTTTAAGTGTTTATATTACCACTACCACTTCTACTCTCTTCCTTCACGACGGTCTCAACACTCTGGTAAAAAACTATACACCGGGCGGGTTAAACCCCCGCGGTCAAAGAGTCTCACCTAGGTTATATTGGTTTGGGTTTGCAATCGTGTCATTACGATTTCGTGAGTCACTCTGGTAATGTTTGTCTCCTACAAGCAGGTTGTTTGTGAATGTTTAATTTCTCCCTTTTTGCTTGTATACAAAATTTTTGCCAAGGTTGTTGTTTTAGTGTTCTTTCTTTGTTTTGGGAACGGGTGGGGTTTCAACGGACGGCGAATGAATCCTAAAACTGGGATTCAATTCCCACCCGTTCCGTGGTTTGCTTGTAATTGTGTTATTACGATTTCGTGAATCATGAGTTATTCTGGGAGTGTTTCTTATGTTGTTCTTATGTTAGTGTGATGAATTGTGAAGGACCTGCCTAGTATGGGCCAACAGGCCTCCTGCAGTGTTCCTCCTTTCTTATGTTTCTTATGTGTTTCCTTGAGGACAGTTTTGATACACATAGCTTTGCTTATATAGAGAAAACTTGACCTTCTCTTCCTTGGTTCTTTCCTCTTTTAACCCGTTTATTTCATTGTTTATTAGCTGATATATTTTGAGGCTGTCTTCCTCCGAGAGGTGTTGTTAATATTAATGTCCTTAGTGTCTTGTTCTCTATTAAACTCCATGTCTATCCTCAGCAAATTCTTCTTATGATTAACCTTTTAGAATGTGACTCTCAGCAGCTAATACATAAATGTCTTGTAACTTCTTGACAATTGAAATCATCTGAAAGTTATGATGTAACACTGACGTCTCTTTATTCCTGTTCGTCTAATTCCATTATCTTATTTCTTTTCAGCGCAGCCAGAATCAGTAACAGTGATTCCTGTTAACAGTTTTCATCCTTAGCTTATATTTCCCTGTTCTGTTTCTCTGTTTTTGCCGTATTCTGATCTAATGTTTCCCCTTATTTTTTTTCTTCTCTTTCATACCCTGTAAATACTCTATTAAATTTTAGTTTTTACTAATTATGCAGAGAACTTCTCTCTTGATTTAATATCTCAGTTTTCCCCCGTAAGATTCTGTAATACTTTCTACATTTGTTATATTAAAAATTCATTAAGTCAACGACATATTTTAGTGATATATTTCCCATACTAAACTTGTTCCAATTTTGACACTTTATCCAGGCTTCCACTTTACTTTTCTTCTTCTTAAAAATAAAGTTAGGATCTGGTGCCGCCTGACACATTGTAAACAACCGCCAGCTGATATTGTCCATGCGTGTGTGCATCCATTGTTCTTACTTGAATGTACTACCAATATGTGGTTACCGATGGGCGAACCCTTCCTGGCCTCGCTACTTGCTGCTTGTTACATTCACTCCTTCCTAGCCTCGTCGGACCTCCTAGCCTCGTGGGCTCTCCTAGCCTCGTGGGTCCTCCTAGCCTCGTGGGCCCTCCTAGCCTCGTGGGCCCTCCTAGCCTCGTGGGCCCTCCTAGCCTCGTGGGCTCTCCTAGCCTCGTGGGTCCTCCTAGCCTCGTGGGACCTCCTAGCCTCGTGGGCCCTCCTAGCCTCGTGGGACCTCCTAGCCTCGTGGGCCCTCCTAGCCTCGTGGGCCCTACTAGCCTCGTGGGCCCTCCTAGCCTCGTGGGCTCTCCTAGCCTCGTGGGTCCTCCTAGCCTCGTGGGCCCTCCTAGCCTCTGTGGCCCTCCTAGCCTCGTGGGCCCTCCTAGCCTCGTGGGCTCTCCTAGCCTCGTGGGTCCTCCTAGCCTCGTGGGACCTCCTAGCCTCGTGGGCCCTCCTAGCCTCGTGGGACCTCCTAGCCTCGTGGGCCCTCCTAGCCTCGTGGGCCCTACTAGCCTCGTGGGCCCTCCTAGCCTCGTGGGCTCTCCTAGCCTCGTGGGCCCTCCTAGCCTCGTGGGCCCTACTAGCCTCGTGGGCCCTCCTAGCCTCGTGGGCCCTCTCACACCTACTCTTAATACTATTTATGCCAGTCTGCCTTCGCCATATTTTCGTCTAGGTCATCGCATTTCCTGACCACAGTGAGTTGAAGAAATACTTCCTGACATCTCTATCACTTATCTGTTTCTTTAGCCTCCAACTGGTCTCTCGTGTACCAGTTGTCGAGATTAGTCTTTACCAGATGTTGACTAATTATCACGTCAATCAAAATCCACGGTAAGCACCAGCCATCTCACGACCAGAAAATTTAATAGAACAACTCTCTGGACCGGCTCTCTAAAGTATGCATACATATACATGGGAATACTTGCCAGTGTGTAGAATGGTGTATCCACGATGCAAGCCGGCAAAAAAAAAAAAAAAAAACCTGTGCTTCGGAACTGCGCAGTGTTTTAATACTATTAAGGTGTTTTCCTGGAGAGTTTATGTTGTCTTGGGTTTGTCTGAGATACTGGCTGGTATTTCTATGGATGTAATGATTCCTTATTGCAGTGCCATCCAGAGGATGGACCGAAACGTCCTCATAATGATTCCTTATGGCAGTGTCATCCAGAGGATGGACCGAAACGTCCTCATAATGATTCCTTATTGCATTGCCATCCAGAGGATGGACCGAAACGTCCTCATAATGATTCCTTATTGCATTGCCATCCAGAGGATGGACCGAAACGTCCTCATAATGATTCCTTATTGCATTGCCATCCAGAGGATGGACCGAAACGTCCTCATAATGATTCCTTATTGCAGTGTCATCCAGAGGATGGACCGAAACGTCCTCATAATGATTCCTTATTGCATTGCCATCCAGAGGAGGGACCGAAACGTCCTCATAATGATTCCTTATTGCATAGCCAGCCAGAGGATGGACCGAAACATCGTCATAAGCTTCTCTCTCCTATGTGCAGGTTATTTATGTATCGAGAGGACTCATGACCACACCTGATTACTTCAGAAAACTTAAAAGTTTTCTCACCTCTGTCCCTCTTGTATACTTGGTGTTTAATACCTTTGGTGTAGCCTTTCTCCTTATGTCTCTGGAGTTACAGTCTTTCCATTCGAAAATTCTCTCTAAATCGTTTTTTTCTCGAAATATCTCAGACATCCTTGACATCTCTCGTGAGCTCTTCCTCTTCCTTCCCCAGTTTTATTGCTTGGAATTTTACTGTTGTGTGTGTGTGTGTACTCACCTATTTGTACTCACCTATTTGTGGTTGCTGGGGTCGAGTCACAGCTCCTGGCCCAGCCTCTTCGCTCATTGCTACTAGGTCCTCTCTCTCCCTGCCCCATGAGCTCTATCATACCTCGCCTTAAAACTATGTATGGTTCCTGCCTCCACCACATCACTTTCTAGGCTATTCCATGGCCTGACTACTCTATGACTGAAGAAATACTTCCTAACATCCCTTTGATTCATCTGAGTCTTCAACTTCCAATTGTGACCTCTTGTGTCTGTGTCCCATCTCTGGAACATCCCGTCTTTGTCCACCTCGTCTATTCTGCGCAGTATTTTATATGTCGTTATCATGTCTCCCCTGACCCTCCTGGCCTCCAGTGTCGTCAGGCCGATTTCCCTCAACCTTTCTTCATAGGACAATCCCCGTAGCTCTGGGACTAGTCTTGTTGCAAACCTTTGCACTTTCTCTAATTTCTTGACGTGCTTGACTAGGTGTGGATTCCAAACTGGTGCTGACATACTCCAGTATGGGCCGACGTAGATGGTATACAGAGTCTAAAACGAATCCTTACTGAGTATCGGAACGCTATCCGTAGGTTTGCCAGGCGCCCGTATGCTGCAGCAGTTATCTGATTGATGTGCGCCTCAGGAGATATGCTCGGTGTTATACTCACCCCCAGATCTTTTTCCTTGAGTGAGGTTTGCAGTCTTTGGCCATCTAAACTATATTGTGTCTGCGGTCATCTTTGCCCTTCCCCAATCTTCATGACTTTGCATTTCGCAGGGTTAAATTCAATGAGCCAGTTGCTGGACCAGGCTTGTAGCCTGTCCAGGTCTCTTTGTAGTCCTGCCTGATCCTCGTCCGATTTGATTCTTCTCATTAACTTCACATCATCTGCAAACAAGGACACTTCTGAGTCTATCCCTTCCGTTATGTCGTTCACGTATACCAAGAACAGCACAGGTCCTAGGACTGACCCCTGTGGAACCCCGCTTGTCACAGGCGCCCACTCTGACACCTCGTCGCGTACCATGACTCGTTGTTGCCTCCCTGTCAGATATTCTCTGATCTATTGCAGTGCCTTTCCTGTTATGTGTGCCTGGTCCTCTAGCTTTTGCAGTAACCTCTGTGAGGAACTGTGTCGAAGGCCTTCTTGCAGTCCAAAAATAGTTGAAGAATTGAGACACTTATGCAACATATGGGAATCTTTATTGAAGAAACGTTTCGCCACACAGTGGCTTCATCAGTCCAATACAAAGAGGAAGGCGTAAGGAGAGGAGGAGTATGAGGTAATCAGTCCCTCAGCCTGGAGTCGATGTGTTCAGTCCATCAATCTTGTAGAAGATTCCCATATGTTGCATAAGTGTCTCAATTCTTCAACTTGTCGGTTTTCAAACCTTTCATCACCACAGTCCAAAAATACGCAGTCGATCCACCCCTCTCTCTCTTGTCTTACTTCTGTCACCTTGTCATAAAATTCTAGTAGGTTTGTGACACAGGATTTTCCTTCCCTGAAACCGTGCTGGTTGTCAATTATACACTTGTTTCTTTCCAGGTGCTCCACCACTCTCCTCCTGATGATCTTCTCCATGACCTTGCATACTATACACGTTAGTGATACAGGTCTGTAGTTTAGTGCCTCATGTCTGTCTCCCTTTTTAAAAATTGGGACTACATTTGCCATTTTCCATACCTCAGGGAGTTGCCCAGTTTCAAATGATGTGTTGAAGATCTTTGTTAATGGCTCAAACAATATCTCTGCTCCCTCTTTAAGGACCCATGGAGAGATGTTGTCTGGTCCCACCGCCTTTGAGGTGTCAAGTTCGCATAGCAGCTTCTTCACCTCCTCCTGGTTATATGTACCTCATCCAGCACTTGCTGGTGTGCCCCCCTGTTCTGATTTCTTGGAGTCCTACTGGTTTCCACTGTAAATACCTCTTTAAATCTTGTGTTGAGCTCCTGACATACCTCTCGGGTCGTTTCTTGTGAAATTCCCCATCACCCTTCCTCAGTCTGATTACCTGGTCCTTGACTGTTGTTTTCCTCCTGATGTGGCTGTACAACAGCTTCGGGTCAGTCTTTACTTTTGATGCTATGTCATTTTCATATTGTCTCTGAGCCTCCCTTACTTATCTGTGCATATTCGTTTCTGGCTTCTTCTTCGGCTGATTTCTTTATTTTCCTGAGTTCTCTGTCTTCTGTACCCCTTTTCCATTCTCTAGTACACCTAGTTTTGCCCCTCCATACACCTTTGGGTGAAACCACGACTCGTTCTGTTCTTTCTTATTTCTGTTCCTCTTGGGAACAAACCTCTCCGGCTCCTTTGCATTTTGTTAGCCTAAATAGTCCCACATTTCTTGTACTGTTTCTGCAGTTCCCTCGTCCCACTGAATGTTCTTGAAGGAAGTTCCTCATGCCTGAGTAATTCCGCACTTTGTAGTTTGGTTTTTCCCAGCGTATCTGCTCACTCTCTCCACTTGAGCTCAACTATGTAGTCGAAGCACAGAACCACATGATCACTAGCTCCAAGGGGCCTTTCATTCATACATGATACCCTCGATTTCCGAACTGCTCTGTGAATACAAGTCCAACCTTGCTGGTTCCTCCTCTCCCTCTCTCTCCCTGGTAGTGTCTCTAACATGTTGATGCATGAGGTTCCCAGTACCACATCCCATCATCTTGCTCTCCATGTTCGGGACCACCATGGTGCTCCAGGTTTCCCAGTCAATCTCCTTTGTGATATGAAATCACCCATAACAGTAACTTTGCTCCCCCCATGTGTTCTTCTCCTGCCACCTCGGCTAGTGGTCGATCATGCTCTTTGCGCTCATTGTATACTTCTCTTGGCCTCCTGCAGTTCTGTGGTGGGTTTGTACATTACTGCAATTATCACCTTATATCCCCAGACCGATGTTCCTACTAAGGTAGTCCCCCTCTTTCCGCCCATGCCATCCTTTCCTCCATTTTCTCAAAACCCCCCACTGTTTTTTAATGAGGTCAGTGTAACCTCCTCCTCCCCTCTCCTCCCTCGTCTTCCTGAGGATTTTGATATCCGGATTGAAAGATTGAATCTGTTATTAGTTCTGGTGAGTTTTGTTTCTGTGAGTGCTATTCTGTCTGGGGATGTCTCTTTGATTCTTTCGTGCCACTCCTCATACTTGTTTTGTTATTCCATCTGCATTTGTAAACCACACCTTCAACTTCTTTTCTAAGGGACTGTGGTCTGGGAAGTATATTGGGGTTGGGGAAGTGGGGACCTGGTAAGAAACTATGGGTTGTTCGTGGGGGGAAGTTTTGTAAATGTATGGTGGGGGCAATTGGATGTGGCATGGTGTTTTTTGATTAGAGTGTTTGTTTCACTGGGTTGACCTGGTTGGGAGGCTTCTATGGTAAGTGTGAGGGCGGCTGTATTTGATCTCTTCTGGTCTGGGATCTCCTTTCTGTCTTCTCCATCCCCACTCATTTCCTCCTTTCGCCTTTGTACCATCTCTCTCAGTTTCTTCCTTTCTTTCTGTGTTCCTGTCGCGTCCGCAATACACCTCCTGTATGCCGTCATGTCCCTTAATCGTGCTTTCCCCTGCAGGATCCTGGTCCCAATCGCTTCTTGCCTTGAAGGTCACTCTCACTGGCTGGATCTTTTTTATACAAACCCCCCTATTCTCAGAAAATTTTCCAGCTGGTCCATATCGTCTTCTCCTATTGGGCTTTCCTGATGCTTTCAATTGCTTTTTTTCCCCCCTTGTTTTCTTGCTTCATATGTTTCCCCTTCGACTTCCTGGAGCCATACACAAAGACTGACTCACCCTTTCATTCTCCCACTGCAAAATTCCCCTGTGTATCCCCTCATTTTAATTTGCTTTCCTCCACTGCAACTTTCCTTTCATCATTTTCACCTGGCTAATGTACTTGGCTCAGGCCTGTCATTTTTCCCTTCTTCGCTTTCCTTGGGCTTCTGTTGTTGTCGTTTAGGGCCTCCACATAGAGGCTTAGCTCTTCATTTGCTACAGTCTCCTCTATAGAGCTATCACCTTGCAGTTGTGCCCTTCTTTCCCTACAGTCCCCTTATTTGTTGGCTGAGGTATCAGTCTCTGTTGTCAATCCCAAAATGTTCTTTTAGTTTTCTTTAGGCTGTCAGATTTTTCAATTCCTCATCCTAAACTCTGTATCCTACTTCTCTGCTGCTTTGACTTGCACCTCTCCCACTTCCTGCTTTCCATATCTATCCTCTCTTCCATTCTCCATGCTAAGTTCTTCTAGTTTCTTTCCCATTCATGATCCCTTGTTTATGAGCTCTGCTGCCAATCTTCCTCTGCAGCTTCGCTCCTCCAGTCCTTGGTTTTTTCCTTGTGCTTCACTGGCAACCCATTTTTGTTTTATCATGATTGCCTCAGAATGAACCGATATGTAGTTCTGTATGTTAGGTTTAGTATGTGTATGTCAGAGTGTGGGGGGGGGGGATAGCAGAGGAACTGTGGCTATGTGGAGCTGAGTGGGAGGGGTTGGGGAGGGTTTAGGTGAACGGGGGAGGGAGGGTGATCAGGGAGGGGATGATCAGGGAAGTAGAGGAGATGTCGGTGGTGAGGGGGGAGTGTATGTGTTGTCTGGTATGTGTTTGTTGTGTGTGTGTGTGTTGGTGTGTGTGTGTTTGTGTGTGTGGTGTGTTTTGTGTGTTGTGTGGTGAGTGAGTGTAGTGTGTGGTGTGTAATTTGTGTGTAATTGTGTGTGAAGTATGTTGGTGGGTTTATGTATGTACTGAAAGGTAGGTGGCGTTGTGCGTTTAAGGTAAGTCTCAGTGGTCCCTTGGCTGCCACAACCTTTCTTGTGACCTGACCCCCAACCTCCTGGACTTACCGGCACTTACTTACAGTGTGTTGTGGTGTGTGGGTGTGTGTGGTGTGGTTGTGTGTGTGTGTGTGTGTGGTGTGTGTGGTGTATGTGTGTATGGGGGTGTGATGGTTTGTTGGTGTGTGTGTGTATGTGTGTGTGTTGTGGTGTGTGTTTTGTTTTGTGATGTTTTTTAAATTTAATATATAGGTGGTGTGGTGTGTGTGTGTGTGTGTGTGGTGTGTGTGTGTAATTATGTGTCAATAGGGGGGTTTTATTATGTGTCTGAAAAGTGGTGGCTTGTGTTTGGGAGTGAAAATTTTTGATTCTCATTTTGTCGTTTTGTACAAAACCCTTTTGTGACCTGACCCAACCCCTTACAGTGTTGCCTATGCTCGACCTGTTTATAGTGATTTAATTTCCCCTTGTTCAATGGATTACCATTTGCAAAAACCTTATTGAATACTTGAGTGCCTATTCTTTTTTCGTGCTATGAGAGTTAGACCATTCACATTGAGCTTGGCGGTTAATTGGAACCTGAACCCCACACCCAAACAACCACTCATAGGTGATACAGTACTTGTAGTGCAGCTGTAGCACTGTAGATTGTCCAGGTCGATGTGCGTCCTGGCGAAAGATCCAGCTCGATGTACATCCTGGCGTAGATCCACCTCAATTTCTTCTCGTTAATAATGTACCTATTCACTGTTTTTCTTTCACTGGTCACTCGATTGTTTAAACTTTATTACCTTTCTTGGGTGACACTTGACAACGCCGCCTTACACACTAGCCTGTGCCACAACGCTTTTATTTTCCAGATCACTTACAAAATTGTGGCTCTCCCCACACTTATGTGGCTCAGGCAATTAAAAAAAACACTTCTAGGATTGTTCACTACCCTGACACACTTAGCAACCCTTGCAGAACACTTAGGTAGCCCTCAAAAACACTTAAATTCCCTGAGCACCGACGGCGTGACTAGCGCGCTCGCTGTATGTGTGTGTGTGTGTGTGTGTGTGTGTGTGTATTCACTTAGTTGTACTCACCTAGTTGAGATTGCAGGGGTCGAGTCCAAGCTCCTGGTCCCGCCTCTTTACTGGTCGCTACTAGGTCACTCCCTGAACTGTGAGCTTTGTCATACCTCTGCTTAAAGCTATGGATGGATCCTGCCTCCACTACATCGCTTCCCAAACTATTCCACTTCCTGACTACTCTGTGGCTGAAGAAATACTTCCTAACATCCCTGTGATTCATCTGTGTCTTCAACTTCCAACTGTGTCCCCTTGTTGCTGTGTCCCATCTTTGGAACATACTGTCTTTGTCCACCTTGTCAATTCCTCTCAGTATTTTGCATGTTGTTATCATGTCCCCCCTATCTTTCCTGTCCTCCAGTGTCGTCAGGTTGATTTCCCTTAATCTCTCCTCGTAGGACATACCTCTTAGCTCTGGGACTAGTCTTGTTGCAAGATTAGACTACGCTTGGCTAGGTGTGGGTTCCAAACTGGTGCCGCATACTCCAATATGGGCCTAAAGTAGACGGTGTACAGGGTCCTGAACGATCCCTTATTAAGATGTCGAAAGGCTGTTCTGAGGTTTGCTAGGCGCCCATATGCTGCAGCAGTTATTTGGTTGATGTGCGCTTCAGGAGATGTGCCTATTGTTATACTCACCGCAAGATTTTTTTTCTTGAGCGAGGTTTGTAGTCTCTGGGCCCCTAGACTGTGTGCGCGCGTGTGTATGTGTGTGTGTATGTGTGTGTACCCACCTATTTGTGGTTGCAGGGGTCGATTCATAGCTTCTGGCCCTGCCTCTTCTCTGGCTGCTACTAGGTCTCCCTGCTCGGTGAGATTTATTGTACCTCATTTTAAAGCTATGTATAGATTCTGTCTCCACTGCATCACTCTCCTGACTATTCCACTTCATGACAATTCTGTGACTGAAGAAAAACTTTCAAACATCCCTCTGACTCCTCTGAGTTTTCAGCTTCCAACTGTGATCAATTGTTGCTGTCCCATCTCTGAAACATTCAGTCGCTACCTTATCAATTCCTATCAGTTCCTATCCCTTCTGTCCTCCAGTGTTGTCAGGTTGAGTTCCCTTAACCTCTTCTCGTAGGACTCGCCCCTCAATTCCGAACAGGGACACCTCTGAATCTATCCCTTCTGTCATGTCAATCACATATACAAGAAACAACACAGGACCTAAAACTGACCCTTGTGGAACCCCAGTCGACACATGCACTCGACACACGTTGTTTCCTTCCTGTCATGTATTCCCTGGTCTATTGTCGTAGTTTCCCTGCCATTTCTGCCTGCTCCTCTTACTTTTCAACAAATGTCTTGTGTGGTACTGTGGTGTCGAAACCCTGCTAACAGTCCTAGAAGATACAGCTTACCTCCCTATGTCTCCTGTCTCACGTTTGTTACCTTCTCGTAGAAATCCAGTAGGTTTGTAAAGCAGGATTTCCCGTTCCTGAAGCCGCGCTGGTTGTCATGCATGAGCCTGTTACTTTCTAGGTGCTCCACCACTTTCTTCCTGATAATGTTCTCCCTAACTTTATATGCTATACATGTGAGAGACACTGGTCTATAGTTTAGCGCTGCCAGTCTCTCTTCTTTTTTTTAAAAGTCTGGACTACGTTTGCTGTCTTCACACCTCAAGCAGTTCCTCTGTTTCGATAGATTTATTGAAAATTGTTGTTAGTGACACACACAGTGCCTCTGCATCCTCTCTCAGGACCAATGGAGAGATGTCCGGCTCCATTGCCTTTGAAGTATCTAGTTCACTTAGCAACTTCTCCATCTCCTTCTCGGTTGTGTGTATTGTGTCCAGCACTTGTTGGTGTATCCTACCATTCCTATTTACTAGAGACCTTTCTGCCTCTACTGAAAATACTTCCTTAAATCTCATGTTAAGATCTTCACGTACTTCTCGGTCGTTTCTTGTGATCTTCCTTCCTACCTTCCTCACCTTGATTACCTAATCCTTGACTGTTCTTTCCCTCCTGATGTGCCCGTACACCAGCATTGGGTCAGATCTGACTTTCGAGGCAATAACTTTCTCGTATTGCCGTTGAGCCTACCTCCTTTTCCGTGCATATTCGCTTCTGGCTCTTTGACTTTTTTATTAGGTTCTTTGTCTTCCATACTTTCTCCATTCTCCAAGGGCTCCTTCTGTTCTTCATGCTGTTTCTTGTGCCCTTGGGTATTAACCTCTCCTCTACCTTCTTCCATTTTATGGTCACGTATTTCATCATTTCATTTACCAATTTTCCCACCGATTCTCTTTCCCACTGTAGATTATGCAGGAAATTTCTCATACCATGTGCTGTCACGTCTTTTGTAGTTTGGCTTCTCCCATCTTACTCGTGCTGCTTCCCTCTCCACTTTCAACTTTACAATGTATTCGATGTTCAGAACCACGTGATCACTAGCTCCAAGGGGCCTTTCATATGTGATGTCCTCGGTGCCTGAGTTACTTAGGGTGAATATGAAATCCAGCCTTGCTGGTTCATCTCCTCTCTCTCTGGTAGTGTCCCTAACATACTGATGCATGAGGTTTTAAAATACCACCTCTATCATCTTAACTCTCCACATTTCTGGTTCCCTATGTGGCTCCAGGTTTTTTCCAGTCAATCTCTTTGTGATTGAAATCACCCATAACTAGTAACTTTTCCCTTCTCTTGTGTGGCCACCTCAGCTAGTGTGCCCATCATTGCTCTGTTGCTCTCGTCATACTCTTGTCTTGGCGTTTTGTTATTGTGTGGCAGGGGTTGTCCACCACTGTAACCACCACCTTGGGACCCCCAGTCTGAAGTGTTCCTACTATGTACTCCCTTGCTTCCCTTCTGTCCATTCCTTCCATATCCTCAAAAGTCCACTGGTTTCTGATAAGCAGTGCAATTCCCCTTCCCCCATCTGTTCCTTCTATCCTTCGTAAGGATCTGATATCCGGTTGGAAAGATTGGGTCTGTTATCATCCCCATGAGCTCTGTTTCTGTGAGTGCTATGATGTTTGGGGATGCCTCCATGATTCTTTCTTTAGTCATATTTTTTGTTCCGTGTGCGCTTGTGTACCAGCATGTTCCGGGAGGTTTGTGGGAGTTAGGGAAGTGAGAGAGCTGACAGTATACTATGGAAGGTTGCTGTGAAGGTGGAGTTTGTGATGGGGGGGGGGGACACGCTGTGGGCGCAGAGACTTTTTGGGTTAATGTGTTTGATTGCGGTGGGGTTGGTGGGGTTTCATAGGGTGTATAGGGATAGAGGCGGGAAAAAGGAACACCAGGGTACAGTCGGAAGTTGAAAACTGAGATGAGTCACAGCGATGTAAGGAAATATTTCATTTGATTTATGGTGGTCAGGTAGTGGCCAAAGAAAAGGTGGGCCAGGAGCTTATACCCGACCCATGCAACCGCATATAGGTGAGCAAAGATAGATGATCACACACACACACACACACACACACACACACACACACACACACACACACACACACACACACACACACACACACACAACACACATACACACACACATACCACACAACACACACACACACACACACACACACACACACACACACACATACATACACCAACACAACACCACACA
>NC_069422.1:5675509-5684837 GCF_026875155.1 Cherax quadricarinatus | reverse complement strand
TTGAGGGAAATCGGCCTGACGACACTGGAGGCCAGGAGGGTCAGGAGACATGATAACGACATATAAAATACTGCGCAGAATAGACACGGTGGACAAAGACAGGATGTTCCAGAGATGGGACACATACACAAGAGGTCACAATTGGAAGTTGAAGACTCAGATGAATCAAAGGGATGTTAGGAAGTATTTCTTCAGTCATAGAGTAGTCAAGTCGTGGAATAGTCTAGAAAGTGAAGTAGTGGAGGCGGGAACCATACATAGTTTTAAGGCGAGGTATGATAAAGCTCATGGAGCAGGGAGAGAGAGGACCTAGTAGCAATCAGTGAAGAGGCGGGGCCAGGAGCTATGACTCGACCCCTGCAACCACAAATAGGTGAGTACAAATAGGTGAGTACACACACACACACACACACACCACACACACACACACACACACACACATACACACACTCATACACACACACACACACACACACACACACACACACACACACACACACACACACACACACACACACATACACACACAAACAATGGAGGACAGGAGGGTCAGGGGAGACATGATAGCGACATATAAAATACTGCGCAGAATAGACAAGGTGGACAAAGACAGGATGTTCCAGAGATGGGACACAGAAACAAGAGGTAACAATAGGAAGTTGAAGACTCAGATGAGTCAAAGGGATGTTAGGAAGTATTTCTTCAGTCACAGAGTGGAATAGCCTAGAAAGTGACGTAGTGGAGGCAGGAACCTTACATAGTTTTAAGATGAGGTTTGATAAAGCTCCTGGAGCAGGGAAAGAGAGGATTTATTAGTAGCAATCAGTGAAGAGGCGGGGCCAGGAGCTATGGATCGACCCCTGCAACCAGAAATAGGTGACTACACACACACACACACACACACACACACTCACACACACACACACACACACACACACACACACACACACACACACACACAGTGATATGATCACAACTTTCCATAAAGTGTTCTCGGGGAGAATAACAGAGAGGAATATACTGTCCTTGGTACACTCAAAAGGCCATAAAGAAAACGAGAGCCTTGAGAAGAAGAGGCAAACTTTACTTATTTCTCAGCATAAACGAGTTGCAACACAGCATTAGACAGAGACCAGTCGAGCTACTGCCTGCAAGCGGCTCTTGGCAAGTTTGCGGAGGTAAAGGAGAAGCCTCACAACTAACTGTACTTGTTTTGCATAATAGACCATAATGATATTAAATCCATTACGAATTTTTTTTTTTTTTTTGCACCGCTCTTTGACAGTCTTTTAAAATTAGTTCATCAATCGAGTTACCGAGGATCCTAAAGTTGGCTTAACTAGTCAACAACTTTGTCGTAAACTCGTTTTCATTAGACACACAAATGAAGTCATGTCTGAGGCAGTTTATGACCAACTTAAGCTCGGCAACATTTGGAAGGAGGGACGCGTGCAACTGTACCCTGGCAAGAAATCTATTGCCTTAAAGGACTTGGTGCTGCCTGCAGCGTATCCTTGATATTTGGCTACAATCCCTGCCTTTTGGGTATTTTCCCCACATTGGTAATATTATCCCTGCTTTTAAAGTACTAGATAGTCTCACCACTGTACTCCTTACATATCATCCTACACATATGTATTAAAAAAGATATATAACCCTTGTAAATATTTAGATATAATCCCAATTCATACATACAAAAATCTATCTTTTGATAATAACTCAAATGCAGTAATAAACATTATTTAGTACATTACGTCCTACTGAAGAAGAAAGTAGGGCGATGGTGACAAATGCAGTTACGTTATTTCTTGCTTCAGTAGTGTTTCCAGGTGGAAGCCTCACTCTCACAATCACAGGAATGAAATGCACTTTATTGTTTGATTATTTAATATACATTTTAATATTAGAGTCCATTATAATCTTCATATGTTACCCGCAACGTATTAAAATAGGACTTTCGTCCCGTCTTCAGATGTTCCACTCATCTTCTTGATGTACGACTTTTATCCCATCTTCAGACGTTACTTATATCGTCTTAAAATACGACTCTTCTCTCATCTTCAGATGTGACTTTCACTGTCTCACGGTACGACTCCCTCCCAACTTCAGATGCAGGCCAACACCTGTGTTTACCATTCCTTGGTAGTTACAGTTCCCACGTTACATCTTTTCTTTCGCCTGCATTGATCCTGGCTCTCTCTCTCGTGTTTATATCATTAGACCGTAAGAGCTTAAGATAATACAGACGCTGCAGTAAGTCTCACACTTATCTTTACCCGTCCATGTATTTTTCTAATGTATATTGGAGAGTTTTTATTTATTTATTTATTTTATTTTTTTTTGATAAGCTGTTAGTATTGTTTGAGGAGAAGTTAGTGCAAGGAGAGAAGCACTAGAAGCGCATGGGGTTTCAGTAATATTTAAGGACGTTTGTTGCTGAAGGTTTTAAGAACTAATTATGTAACAGAAAGTAATGATTGATACAGCCGATTTCCTACGAAATTTTATGCTTGAGCAAATTTCATAATTGAAGTAAATAGCAGTTTCCAAGTGGCAATTTAGAGACTGTTCCAGCTGTGTTTTATTCTACTTAGGGTTTAAGGAAAAGAAATTCTAACCTTATCCTGAGGTGACTGGAAATGTGTTTGTTTGACTTATATCTTATACCGTCATTTGTAACATTTAATTTTAATGGAATACAATATTGACAAGTCGATTAACAAAATATCTCTCTAACACCTGAGTTTCTTTACACACTCAAATGTTACGCCAACGAATGTCTTTATTAATTCTGTATATTGGAGTGATGAAGTCACTGGTTGGCAAAATGTCTTTTTCGGTATAAATACCCAGGTGAAGCACATGCGTCTTTATGCCTCTCTGAAAACAGGTTCCAGTGCCATCTCTGACCTGGAATCTGACACATTCACTGGAACCAAGAACTTGTGGAGGAAATTACGTATGCCATAACATACATATAATTTTACTGGGAATGTCAACAGCTGTAGGATAAGTTGTTTTTATCTAAGACAAAATTAATATTTCATAAAATTCATATTAGGCGACCGAGTCATGGAAAAGTGTGTGTATCCAAAACTGAGAGAGTTCTCCTCCTAGGTACTAATGCAAATCATTCATGTTATTATCTCCAAATGGTTTCAATCTCCGTATCTAGGAAAGGTCTAGACCAGAGACCAGTTTCAAAGAAAGGGCTCTTCGCCTTGCTGTATCTATTAACACATAGTTTAAGTATTTTTTTGTGGAAATGTAGTAGTTGACAAATAAGGTGTGTTTGGTCTGAGCTGTGCAGGTTTCAATGAATGCCATGTTGAGCATAATGAAGTCAACAAGACTATCATGAGAATCCTTGGAACAGTTAAGTACTCAGCTGAGAGAGAACTTTGATCTTCACATGTGGGCAGCCTAAATACACTTGCTAGCCTTCTTGAGGGGATCATATTATATCTTACGAAAAGTGGTAGACAACTAGTGTGGGACTCCACAGGTGTGGAGACACACATTAATCCAGGGTGGATTAATTTGTGTCTCCACACCTGATAAAAGCGAAGATCACGATAGCAGCAAGACTTGTCTCAGCAGTACCACTCCTTCCCAATAGAATTAGTGGCCTATGGTCCCTAGTGTGACATTGGCTTCCTGAAATAACAGGATTCCTTACTCATCGTAAGTACCAGAGATACGTAAGCTGTCACCTCTCTATTCTACTGCTTTGTGTAAGTTATACAATTTAAAATCAGTGTTGATATATTTTATGAATGTGAATGTATATAAAACCTGGAAGTGGGAAAAGTTGAGAAAGCTGTTTTGCAGGCGAATGAGGGTCGACTGTCGACAACAGTGCTATGTACATTACCATGAACAACACCTGTGAAGGTAAGAATAATCACCTAGATAGGGACACTTACATTAGGTTTATGGGCAGGAATTTTTGTTTGAAGGATAAAAGTAGGAAACAAAGGATTTGTTTTTCTAGGGCAGGAATGCAGGATATTGTTAGTCACTTCGTCTGCATTACGAATAGTAATGGGATGAGTCATTATCTGCCTCAGTGCTGGAGGCGATGATGCTGTCAAGCTAAGAAGCGAGGATTTAATAGCAGGTATATGACATTGGTAGACATAATTAGGAATAAGGGAGAGATCCCTGTAATATGTAGTAGTAATTTGCCAAGGAGAGGAGTTTTAAATGACTGGTTGCCAGGAGTAACTGGTGTTAATTTCATTGACAATTGGAACTACCTCTATGCTAGGGATGGGGTTGACTTACCAAGGATGGGAGTGGCAGCTTTAGCTTAGTCAGAGCTGCTAGGATTGTAAACTAGAAACATTGGCATGAGTTTTAAGTTAAAAATTAATTGTCAGTCTATTGATATATTCCGTATTAAGTATCAGAATTGGATAAAGATTTTGGAAATACAGGTTAAGCATAAAAACAAAAAAAATAGTGGAAAAGATACAGGAATAAGTTACAGACGAACAATTGTATTTATTTATCTTGTACAAATATTCGCAGTGATAGAAATAAGATGAAAGAATTAGACTAGTTGTATGAGCAGGAATAGTTGATATTTTGTCATTATCTGAGACGTTCTTTAATTTGAAGAGTGAGGATGTCAAGTGTTACATTCAGAGGTTCGAGTTCTTGGATGTTGACAGAAACAACCTGAAGGAGACAGTATGGTTCTATACATCTGAAAAAAATAATAACTAATTGCTGCGTATAGAATATAAAGAATTGAGGAACGTACTCAAAATCTCTCTGGGTAGAATTTGTGGAGAGATGCGAGTTGATTTTAGGTGTGATGTACCGCCCCTGAACTTAGATAGGAACCAAGAGAAACTTTCTGAGAGGAAATTGTTATTGCTTAAGGCAAGATAATATAGTAAACTTAGGGGATTTTAGTTACAATGAGTGGAATTCTTTGAATGGGAATATAGAATCAAACGACTTCCTAGAGGTGATCCTGAACGTTTTTAAAAACAGTTTGAGACAGAACCAGTTAAAGGGATTAACCTCTTTGATTTGTTTCAGGCATGCAAGGAGACCCTTGTTAATGAATATTCTGGCGATTACAGAGGAACTTAGATCAAGCGACCACATTTGACACTGAATAGAAGTACGACAGTGATAATAATACAGTAAATCGCCAAGATTCTCCTGCACATAAAAATTCGTATGAGATCACCAGTCATGTGTTGGTCCACTGACATAATAGTTATCTTCAACAACACGAGGATGAATCTTAAGTTTAAATTCTTAGATTAATTATGGGAAGAAAAGTCTTTGAATAGCAATGGAGTTGCAAGATTCTCCCTCTGCAGATTAAAATTAGTTTGAGATCACCAGTCATGTGTTGATCCACTGATGTGATAGTTAGGGGAAATTCCTTGAATAGCAAAAGAGTTGAAAGACTGATGAATAAGAACTTAATTTTTGCCTATATTGTGAGTTGATGTCATATTGCATTTTTAATATACGCTTAAAAAGCTCTGAGAGCTTTCCTGAAAAAAATATATGCACCACTTCTTGGATTTCAGATTTTTAAAAGTATTTAATATATACCAACAACTTCAAAATGAGTTTCTGGCTACGATAAAGTTATATTTCCTGAGGCATTTCCTCTTCTTCTGGCGAGGGAAACCCCGTCCTTGTGGCGAGGGAAACCCCGTCCTTGTGGCGAGGGAAACCCCGTCCTTGTGGCGAGGGAAACCCCGTCCTTGTGGCGAGGGAAACCCCGTCCTTGTGGCGAGGGAAACCCCGTCCTTGTGGCGAGGGAAACCCCGTCCTTGTGGCGAGGGAAACCCCGTCCTTGTGGCGAGGGAAACCCCGTCCTTGTGGCGAGGGAAACCCCGTCCTTGTGGCGAGGGAAACACCGTCCTTGTGGCGAGGGAAACCCCGTCCTTGTGGCGAGGGAAACCCCGTCCTTGTGGCGAGGGAAACCCCGTCCTTCTGGCGAGGGAAACCCCGTCCTTCTGGCGAGGGAAACCCCGTCTTTCTGGCGAGGGAAACCCCGTCCTTGTGGCGAGGGAAACCCCGTCCTTGTGGCGAGGGAAACCCCGTCCTTGTGGCGATGGAAACCCCGTCCTTCTGGCGAGGGAAACCCCGTCCTTGTGGCGAGGGAAACCCCGTCCTTGTGGCGAGGGAAACCCCGTCCTTGTGGCGAGGGAAACCCCGTCCTTGTGGCGAGGGAAACCCCGTCCTTGTGGCGATGGAAACCCCGTCCTTGTGGCGAGGGAAACCCCGTCCTTGTGGCGAGGGAAACCCCGTCCTTGTGGCGATGGAAACAACGTCCTTCTGGCGAGGGAAACCCCGTCCTTCTGGCGAGGGAAACCCCGTCTTTCTGGCGAGGGAAACCCCGTCCTTGTGGCGATGGAAACCCCGTCCTTGTGGCGAGGGAAACCCCGTCCTTGTGGCGAGGGAAACCCCGTCCTTGTGGCGAGGGAAACCCCGTCCTTCTGGCGAGGGAAACCCCGTCCTTGTGGCGAGGGAAACCCCGTCCTTGTGGCGATGGAAACCCCGTCCTTCTGGCGAGGGAAACCCCGTCCTTGTGGCGAGGGAAACCCCGTCTTTCTGGCGAGAGAAACCCCGTCCTTGTGGCGATGGAAACCCCGTCCTTGTGGCGAGGGAAACCCCGTCCTTGTGGCGAGGGAAACCCCGTCCTTGTGGCGATGGAAACCCCGTCCTTCTGGCGAGGGAAACCCCGTCCTTCTGGCGAGGGAAACCCCGTCTTTCTGGCGAGGGAAACCCCGTCCTTGTGGCGATGGAAACCCCGTCCTTGTAGCGAGGGAAACCCCGTCCTTGTGGCGAGGGAAACCCCGTCCTTGTGGCGAGGGAAACACCGTCCTTCTGGCGAGGGAAACCCCGTCCTTCTGGCGAGGGAAACCCCGTCCTTGTGGCGAGGGAAACCCCGTCCTTGTGGCGAGGGAAACCCCGTCCTTGTGGCGATGGAAACCCCGTCCTTCTGGCGAGGGAAACCCCGTCCTTCTGGCGAGGGAAACCCCGTCTTTCTGGCGAGGGAAACCCCGTCCTTGTGGCGATGGAAACCCCGTCCTTGTGGCGAGGGAAACCCCGTCCTTGTGGCGAGGGAAACCCCGTCCTTGTGGCGAGGGAAACACCGTCCTTCTGGCGAGGGAAACCCCGTCCTTCTGGCGAGGGAAACCCCGTCCTTGTGGCGAGGGAAACCCCGTCCTTCTGGCGAGGGAAACCCCGTCCTTCTGGCGAGGGAAACCCCGTCCTTGTGGCGAGGGAAACACCGTCCTTGTGGCGAGGGAAACACCGTCCTTGTGGCGAGGGAAACACCGTCCTTGTGGCGAGGGAAACACCGTCCTTGTGGCGAGGGAAACACCGTCCTTGTGGCGAGGGAAACACCGTCCTTCTGGCGAGGGAAACCCCGTCCTTGTGGCGAGGGAAACACCGTCCTTCTGGCGAGGGAAACCCCGTCCTTGTGGCGAGGGAAACCCCGTCCTTGTGGCGAGGGAAACCCCGTCCTTCTGGCGAGGGAAACATAGTCCTTCACCAGACGGGGGGAACCACGTCCTTCTCGAGACACGGGGAACCACGTCTCCAGATGCGGGGAACCACGTCCTTCTCAAGACGCAGTGAACCACGTCCTTCTCCAGACGCGGGGAACCACGTCCTCCAGACGCGAGGAACCACGTCCTCCAGATGCGGGGATCCACGTCCTCCAGACGCGGGAAACCACGTCCTCTAGATGCGGGGAACCACGTCCTCCAGACGCGAGGAACCACGTCCTCCAGACGCGGGGAACCACGTTCTCCAGACGCGGGGAACCACGTCCTCCAGACGCGGGGAACCACGTCCTCCAGACGCGGGGAACCATATCCTCCAAACCCAAGGAGCCACGTCCTCCAGACGCGAGGAACCACGTCCTCCAGACGCGGGGAATCACGTTCTCCAGACCCGAAGAACCACGTTCTCCAGACGCGGGGAACCACGTCCTCCAGACGCGGAGAACCACGTCCTCCAGATGCGGGAACCACATCCTCCAGATGCGGGGAACCACGTCCTCCAGACGCGGGGAACCACGTTCTCCAGACGCGAGGAACCACGTCCTCCAGATGCGGGAACCACGTCCTTCTCCAGACGCGGGTAACCACGTCCTTCTCCAGACGCGAGGAACCACGTCCTCCAGATGCGGGGAACCACGTCCTCCAGACGCGAGGAACCTCGTCCTTCAGATGCGGGGAACCACGTCCTCCAGACGCGAGGAACCACGTCCTCCAGATGCGGGGAACCACGTCCTCCAGACGCGAGGAACCACGTCCTCCAGATGCGGAGAACCACGTCCTCCAGACGCGGGAAACCACGTCCTCTAGATGCGGGGAACCACGTCCTCCAGACGCGAGGAACCACGTCCTCCAGACGCGGGGAACCACGTTCTCCAGACGCGGGGAACCACGTCCTCCAGACGCGGGGAACCATATCCTCCAAACCCAAGGAGCCACGTCCTCCAGACGCGAGGAACCACGTCCTCCAGACGCGGGGAATCACGTTCTCCAGACCCGAAGAACCACGTTCTCCAGACGCGGAGAACCACGTCCTCCAGACGCGGAGAACCACGTCCTCCAGACGCGGGGAACCACGTTCTCCAGACGCGAGGAACCACGTCCTCCAGATGCGGGGAACCACGTCCTCCAGACGCGGGGAACCACGTTCTCCAGACGCGAGGAACCACGTCCTCCAGATGCGGGAACCACATCCTCCAGATGCGGGGAACCACGTCCTTCTCCAGACGCGGGTAACCACGTCCTTCTCCAGACGCGAGGAACCACGTCCTCCAGATGCGGGGAACCACGTCCTCCAGACGCGAGGAACCTCGTCCTTCAGATGCGGGGAACCACGTCCTCCAGACGCGAGGAACCACGTCCTCCAGATGCGGGGAACCACGTCCTCCAGACGCGAGGAACCACGTCCTCCAGATGCGGAGAACCACGTCCTCCAGACGCGGGAAACCACGTCCTCTAGATGCGGGGAACCACGTCCTCCAGACGCGGGGAACCACGTCCTCCAGACGCGGGGAACCATATCCTCCAAACCCAAGGAGCCACGTCCTCCAGACGCGAGGAACTACGTCCTCCAGACGCGGGGAATCACGTTCTCCAGACCCGAAGAACCACGTTCTCCAGACGCGGGGAACCACGTCCTCCAGACGCGGAGAACCACGTCCTCCAGACGCGAGGAACCACGTCCTCCAGATGCGGGGAACAACGTCCTCCAGACGCGGGGAACCACGTTCTCCAGACGCGAGGAACCACGTCCTCCAGATGCGGGAACCACATCCTCCAGA
>NC_069422.1:5665509-5668009 GCF_026875155.1 Cherax quadricarinatus | reverse complement strand
CACAAAACTCCCATACTACTGAATCTAAGTTCAGCATAAGAAAATCCCCGACTGAGACAGTACACAGATACCAGTACAAGTTAGGTCAGAAGCTACAGCTCAGGACCTGAGTTGCTTAGAGTGTCTATGTGACACACAACCTCAGTACAACGTCGAAAATCGCTAAATCTCGACAGTGTTCTGTGAACAAATTTCTACAGAACCTACAACAATAATGAGACAAGAGACAATCTTCCAACAAGGACCAATAAAGGAGATTTAGGCACTTGTCAGGAATACGTCCAACCACCAAGAGAGTCTAGACCAGACTGAATACTTCAGGCGAGGTGAGAACCCCCCCCCCCACTCGACTAGACTTAAACAAGTGACTGACAAAGTCCTCACATAAACTAATTTCTTGACCAACTGGCAATCAGAACAGTCTGCTTGAACAATAAAAAGAATGCTAAGCCCAATAGCAATATAAAAAGCAACTGCGACACAGCATCAGGAACAAGGAGATAATATAACGACACTAAGTAGGGACCATCAGCAGATCCTCCACAAAAGTCACAAAACTCCCATACTACTGAATCTAAGTTCAGCATAAGAAAATCCCCGACTGAGACAGTACACAGATACCAGTACAAGTTAGGTCAGAAGCTACAGCTCAGGACCTGAGTTGCTTAGAGTGTCTATGTGACACACAACCTCAGTACAACGTCGAAAATCGCTAAATCTCGACAGTGTTCTGTGAACAAATTTCTACAGAACCTACAACAATAAAGAGACAAGAGACAATCTTCCAACAAGGACCAATAAAGGAGATTTAGGCACTTGTCAGGAATACGTCCAACCACCAAGAGAGTCTAGACCAGACTGAATACTTCAGGCGAGGTGAGAACCCCCCCCTCGATCACGTGATAGCTCAGTGGACAGCTGCTGCTCAGCAACAACGAGAAGCCGGCAGAGTAACGAGCAAAGAGCGATAATTACAGTAGTTAGACAATCAAGGCTTGAACTGAGCACATAATAATATGTTACATCCTACCTAACAAAATTTAACTAAGTCAGATAATAATATAGAGCAATATATTCACGATTTAGCTATTATCGCAAATATAAGCAATATAAAATTATATGAAAAGGTAATATACATGTAATATATATACATAATATACATTGCAACCCATTCAGGGGTTGCAACAGTGTGTGTGTGTGTGTGTGAGTGTGTGTGTGTGTGTGTGTGTGTGTGCGTGTACTCACCTATTTGTACTCACATATATGTGGTTGCAGGGGTCGAGCCCCGCCTCTTTGCTAATTGCTACTAGGTCCTCTCTCCCCCTGCCCCATGAGCTTTATCATACCTCGCCTTAAAACCATGTATGGTTCCCGCCTCCACTACATCACTTTCTACGCTATTCCACGGCCCGACTACTCTATGACTGAAGAAATACTTCCTAACATCCTTTTGATTCATCTGAGTCTTCAACTTCCAATTGAGACCTCTTGTGTCTGTGTCCCCTCTCTGGAACATACCGTCTTTGTCCACCTTGTCTATTCCGTGCAGTATTTTATATGTCGTTATCATGTCTCCCTTGATCCTCCTGTCCTCCAGTGTCGTCAGGCCGATTTCCCTCAACCTTTATTCGTAGGACAATCCCCGTAGCTCTGGGACTAGTCTTGTTGCAAACCTTTGCACTTTCTCTAATTTCTTGACGTGCTTGACTAGGTGTGGATTCCAAACTGGTGCTGCATACTCCAGTATGGGCCTGACGTAAATGGTATACAGAGTCTTGAACGAATCCTTACTGAGGTATCGGAACGCTATCCGTAGGTTTGCCAGGCGCCCGTATGCTGCAGCAGTTATCTGACTGATGTGCGCCTCAAGAGAGATGCTCGGTGTTTCCTTAACCCCAGATCTTTTTCCTTGAGTGAGGTTCGCTGTCTTTGGCCATCTAAATTATATAGTGTCTGAGGTCTTCTTTGCCCTTCCCAATCTTCATGACTTTGCATTTGGCAGGGTTAAACTCAAGTGGCCAGTTGCTGGACCAGGCTTGTAGCCTGTCCACCTCTCTTTGTAGTCCTGCCTGATCCTCATTGTTGAGAATTTTGGCCTTACCTGCTGTGTTTATTATAACTATATATAATGAACACTTAGCTGATAAATGACAGCAATTCGTCTACACAGCCGCCCCTGCAGACGAGGTCTAGAAGCTGTCGAAACCATCACAACAGTGGGCTGTCAAGAGATACAATTTGTAAGTATAAATTACCCCTAGGGGGTGTTATGTCAGCATATTTCATTCGATGATGGCTGACGAAATACCTACTTGTTTGGACTCAAAAGTCCACACCTTACTGCCAATTATAGGTTGATTACAAACTCCTTGTGACTCAAGAATTGTGCAATCCCCCGATCTACAAGAAATTCGTAACATACCTTGCTCTTTGTAACGTGAGCTATGGTGTTCTCAACACCTTCGACAGGTATCGGTGACTTGATAGAAGCTGAAGTCCT
>NC_069422.1:5640736-5660736 GCF_026875155.1 Cherax quadricarinatus | reverse complement strand
TTTATGACAGCACTGTCTTGTGACTGTGGTGAAGTTAGTGTGTTTATGACAGTACTGTCTTGTGACTGTGGTGAAGTTAGTGTGTTTATGACAGCACTGTCTTGTGAAATCTGGTGAAGTTTTGTGTGTTTATGACAGCACTGTCTTGTGACTGTGATGAAGTTAGTGTGTTTATGACAGCACTGTCTTCTGACTGTGGTGAAGTTAGTGTGTTTATGACAGCACTGTCTTGTGACTGTGGTGAAGTTAGTGTGTTTATGACAGCACTGTCTTGTGACTGTGGTGAAGTTAGTGTGTTTATGACAGTACTGTCTTGTGACTGTGGTGAAGTTAGTGTGTTTATGACAGCACTGTCTTGTGACTGTGGTGAAGTTAGTGTGTTTATGACAGCACTGTCTTGTGACTGTGGTGAAGTTAGTGTGTTTATGACAGCACTGTCTTGTGACTGTGGTGAAGTTAGTGTGTTTATGACAGTACTGTCTTGTGACCTGGTGAAGTTAGTTGTTTTATGACAGCACTGTCTTGTGACTGTGGTGAAGTTAGTGTGTTTATTTACAGCATCTGTCTTGTGACTGTGGTTTAAGTTAGTGTGTTTATGACAGTACTGTCTTGTGACTGTGATGAAGTTAGTGTGTTTATGACAGTACTGTCTTGTGACTGTGGTGAAGTTAGTGTGTATGACAGTACTGTCTTGTGACTGTGATGAAGTTAGTGTGTTTATGACAGTACTCTCTTGTGACTGTAGTGAAGTTAGTGTGTTTATGACAGTACTGTCTTGTGACTGTGGTGAAGTTAGTGTGTTTATGACAGCACTGTCTGGTGACTGTGGTGAAGTTAGTGTGTTTATGACAGTACTGTCTGGTGACTGTGGTGAAGTTAGTGTGTTTATGACAGTACTGTCTTGTGACTGTGGTGAAGTTAGTGTGTTTATGACAGTACTGTCTGGTGACTGTGGTGAAGCTAGTGTGTTTATGACAGCACTGTCTGGTGACTCTGGTGAAGTTAGTGTGTTTATGACAGCACTGGTCTGTGACTGTGGGTGAAGTTAGTGTGTTTATGACAGCACTGTCTGGTGACTGGGTGAAGTTAGTGTGTTTATGACAGTAACTGTCCTGGTGACTTTTGGTGAAGTTAGTGTGTTTATGACAGTACTGTCTTGTGACTGTGGTGAAGTTAGTGTGTTTATGACAGTACTGTCTGGTGACTGTGGTGAAGTTAGTGTGTTTATGACAGCACTGTCTGGTGACTCTGGTGAAGTTAGTGTGTTTATGACAGCACTGTCTTGTGACTGTGGTGAAGTTAGTGTGTTTATGACAGCACTGTCTTGTGACTCTGGTGAAGTTAGTGTGTTTATGACAGTACTGTCTTGTGAATGTGATGAAGTTAGTGTGTTTATGACAGTACTGTCTTGTGACTGTGATGAAGTTAGTGTGTTTATGACAGTACTGTCTTGTGACTGTGATGAAGTTAGTGTGTTTATGACAGCACTGTCTTGTGACTGTGGTGAAGTTAGTGTGTTTATGACAGTACTGTCTTGTGACTGTGATGAAGTTAGTGTGTTTATGACAGTACTGTCTTGTGACTGTGATGAAGTTAGTGTGTTTATGACAGCAAATGTCTTGTGACTGTGATGAAGTTAGTGTGTTTATGACAGCACTGTCTTGTGACTGTGGTGAAGTTAGTGTGTTTTATGACAGTATGTCTTGTGACTGTGGTGAAGTTAGTGTGTTTATGACAGTACTGTCTTGTGACTGTGATGAAGTTAGTTGTGTTTATGACAGTACTGTCTTGTGACTGTGGTGAAGTTAGTGTGTTTATGACAGCACTGTCTTGTGACTGTGATGAAGTTAGTGCGTTTATGACAGTACTGTCTTGTGACTGTGGTGAAGTTAGTGTGTTTATGACAGCACTGTCTTGTGACTGTGATGAAGTTAGTGTGTTTATGACAGTACTGTCTTGTGACTGTGGTGAAGTTAGTGTGTTTATGACAGTACTGTCTTGTGACTGTGGTGAAGTTAGTGTGTTTATGACAGTACTGTCTTGTGACTGTGGTGAAGTTAGTGTGTTTATGACAGCACTGTCTTGTGACTGTGATGAAGTTAGTGTGTTTATGACAGTACTGTCTTGTGACTGTGGTGAAGTTAGTGTGTTTATGACAGCACTGTCTTGTGACTGTGATGAAGTTAGTGTGTTTATGACAGTTACTGTCTTGTGACTGTGGTGAAGTTAGTGTGTTTATGACAGCACTGTCTTGTGACTGTGATGAAGTTAGTGTGTTTATGACAGTACTGTCTTGTGACTCTGGTGAAGTTAGTGTGTTTATGACTGCACTGTCTTGTGACTGTGGTGAAGTTAGTGTGTTTATGACAGCACTGTCTTGTGACTCTGGTGAAGTTAGTGTGTTTATGACAGTACTGTCTTGTGACTGTGATGAAGTTAGTGTGTTTATGACAGTACTGTCTTGTGACTGTGGTGAAGTTAGTGTGTTTATGACAGCACTGTCTTGTGACTCTGGTGAAGTTAGTGTGTTTATGACAGTACTGTCTTGTGACTGTGGTGAAGTTAGTGTGTTTATGACAGCACTGTCTTGTGACTCTGGTGAAGTTAGTGTGTTTATGACAGTACTGTCTTGTGACTGTGGTGAAGTTAGTGTGTTTATGACAGCACTGTCTTGTGACTGTGATGAAGTTAGTGTGTTTATAACAGTACTGTCTTGTGACTGTGGTGAAGTTAGTGTGTTTATGACAGTACTGTCTTGTGACTCTGGTGAAGTTAGTGTGTTTATGACAGTACTGTCTTGTGACTCTGGTGAAGTTAGTGTGTTTATGACAGTGCTGTCTTATGATTGTGGTGAAGTTAGTGTGTTTATGACAGTAGTAGTAGTAGTACCAGTACTACTATTACTACTACTACTACTACTACTACTACTACTACTACTACTACTACTACTACTACTACTACTACTACTACTACTACTACTACTACTACTACTACTACTGCTACTACTACTACTGCTACTACTACTACTGCTACTCCACGACACTGACCCATAATTTCTAGACTGAAATATTCAATCTTCACTGCTCGTCCTATCGTACTGGTTCTCCTCCAGATTTCGTGAGCGCTGCCTTAACGGTTTTTCTTCTCCACCAAACTCACTTCTCTGGTGAAGTCTCCTGTTATTTGCCTTTCCTACATTTCCAGTCTTCAAAATTTTAATACTATTCGTCCTTTAGATATCAAAAATATACTTTCCATCAAACTTTACAGATTTCTAGTTCATCCTTCTTCATCTGTTGAATATGGCTCCGTGTCTTCTCCGTGTTCTCTCCAACACTTTGCTGAGACTGACAGCTTCCTTTCTGAGAGAAGTAAAGAAATTAAATGAAGTGTTCTCCTTGCTAACGTCAATAACGTATTTTTTTCCGTTTGAGATCACTACTATCCTTTTAAGTTGCCATCTGCTACGCCAATCTTCTTATTTATAGACATTACGGTTTCCTTCTTGTCGAGTCAGCTCTTACACTCAACATTTATAACGTAATCGTCGTTAGTGTAAGAAGTCTTGTGTGTTGTACAGTACTTGGTGAGATGATCTAGTCTTGAGAATACTCCAAAGTTTGTGTGTAAAAGCTTTAGAAAACCGACAGATTAATATATGAGACACTTGTGCAATATTTGGAAAGTTTTATTCTGGTAAAGTTTCGTCAAGCAGTGTCTTCTTCAGTCCAATACAGAGAAAGGTGGAAATTAGAAAGGGGGAGTTGGAGGTAATCTGTCCATCAGCTTAGCGTCGATGTGCTCAGTCTCTCAGTCATGGAAAGTGCAGCATATTTCGCGGATATGGGACTTACATACTGATGGCAGATGTGGTGGAGCAGTACTACTTTTCTCTGTATTGGACCGAAAAAACCACTGTGTAGCGAAACGTTTGAAGAATAAACATTCTCAAATGTTGCGGAAGTTACTCATTTATAAACTCCAGAGTTTACCTGACTTTTTCTTCATCCTCTTCTTTTCTCTTGACCTATTGCCTGTATTTCCTTTGCATTTCTTCTCTCCGATTTTCAAATTCATTCCTAAATTTGATTTCCTACCATGTGTTCCTTGTCCCATGTTTTTGTCTTATCCTGGTGGGTTTATTTGTAGGGGAGTTACGTCTACTGCTGATTATGTAGTATTCTACTGACTTTGTACGTCTGCTACAAATATCATTTATGTATTATTACTACTGCGATTATTACTATTCCTTCTATCACTATTTAAACCACTACTGCTGCTACTATTACTACTACTGCCACCCCCATCACTATCACTACTTCTACCACTAATATTAATACTACTACTAATACTATTGTTACTATAACCAATATTAATACTACGACTGCCAATATTACTACTACTACTGCTGGTAATAATAATAATAATAATAATAATAATGTAAAGTAAAAGGACACAAGTGCAACTAATGTGACATTTATTGTGGCAACGTTTCGCTCTCCAGGAGCTTTATCAAGCCATTACAAACAATACATGGACACAGAGGGTATATAAAGGCTCAGAGTGAGGTGCAATACTAGTGAGGTACCATTTCGATGTTCACTAGTGGTAGTAGTAGTAGTAGTAGTAGTAATAGTAGTAGTGGTAGTGACAAAAGTAATACAATATGGTAGAGCAATTAATTCGTACATGAGTAAAAGGATATAAAAGCTATTACTTGGGTAACATAAAAATAGGTTGGACAAATATAAACTGGAATGAGGCAGCTTGTTTCAGTGTTCACTCTCTGTGCTTTGTGTAGTAGGAGAGACTATGTGATGGCAGGGTTTACTGTTTTCAGGAGGATTCTTGCTAAGACTTCGGAGATGGTGAAGCTGCCGTTGTTTTGTTTAATTGTATTCGAAACAGCGATCAGTGCTGATTCAAGGCACTTGCGTGTGCGGAAATTATATTCTTTTATCACTAATTGGGCGTCTCTGAATTTCATAAGATGATTGGTGGAATTTCGGTGTTGTACACAGGCGTTGTTTAAGTTGTCGTTCCTACATGCGTATATGTGTTCATTGAGGCGGGTGTCGAGGTTTCTTGCTGTTTCACCTACGCTGTGACAAGATCTACGTAGGTGAAACAGCAAGAAACCTCGACACCCGCCTCAATGAACACATATACGCATGTAGGAACGACAACTTAAACAACGCCTGTGTACAACACCGAAATTCCACCAATCATCTTATGAAATTCAGAGACGCCCAATTAGTGATAAAAGAATATAATTTCCGCACACGCAAGTGCCTTGAATCAGCACTGATCGCTGTTTCGAATACAATTAAACAAAACAACGGCAGCTTCACCATCTCCGAAGTCTTAGCAAGAATCCTCCTGAAAACAGTAAACCCTGCCATCACATAGTCTCTCCTACTACACAAAGCACAGAGAGTGAACACTGAAACAAGCTGCCTCATTCCAGTTTATATTTGTCCAACCTATTTTTATGTTACCCAAGTAATAGCTTTTATATCCTTTTACTCATGTACGAATTAATTGCTCTACCATATTGTATTACTTTTGTCACTACCACTACTACTATTACTACTACTACTACTACTACTACCACTAGTGAACATCGAAATGGTACCTCACTAGTATTCACCTCACTCTGAGCCTTTATATACCCTCTGTGTCCATGTATTGTTTGTAATGGCTTGATAAAGCTCCTGGAGAGCGAAACGTTGCCACAATAAATGTCACATTAGTTGCACTTGTGTCCTTTTACTTTACATATTGTCGGTAATTCTACCAACTTTATTACAATAATAATAATAATAATAATAATAATAATAATAATAATAATAATGCAGTAGTACAACTATTACTCTTCTCGTCCCGTTTTGTGGTCTTTTATGCTTTTCTTGATATTTTTTGACATAAAATAGTATAGGCTTACTGAATGGTTGCCATGAATTTCCAGAGGTAAGTGTACATTACGTGAAGACTTGTTGAGTATTGGGATAATCTCTCACTGAAGGTTCCAGCTCCACGGTAATCCAGTCTTTTAAGAAATAATCTCTATATCCAATTTGCAATAACATCATTCCTGGTAGAGAGAGAGAGAAAGAGAGAGAGAGAGAGAGAGAGAGAGAGAGAGAGAGAGAGAGAGAGAGAGAGAGAGAGAGACAGACAGACAGACAGACAGACAGACAGACAGACAGACAGACAGACAGAGACAGAGAGAGAGAGAGTCGTCTTCGGGCAAGGTCAACTGGCATCCTGCTAAAGAAATCTAGTTGTAGACGTCTTCCTGAAGCACAAAATTTAGAAGCAGAAGATGAGTTTAGAAGTAGATTTTTTCACCGTTTGATGTCAGCCATGACAGGAGTGGAGCGGGATACATGAGCTTCCTGTCTGGCTCTCCTTACCTAGAAAATCTATATAATGGCAGATAGTTCACACTCGAGGCAGTATAAGATGGTCTTTCTCACTAGATATTCTGGTTGTGAACTTGAAGTTCTTTTGTTATCTCTCTCTCTCTCTCTCTCTCTCTCTCTCTCTCTCTCTCTCATGCAACTCTGTTATGACTACAAGTAGTTCATACTAGATCACTTCTCAAGCAATAATAATGGTGTTATACATGAACCGTATACAATACCGACAAGATACAAATTAGACACATGTGCAGCATCCGGGTATCTTAACCAAACCATACCACGGATGGGGTTAGAACCCGCGATCAGAGAGTCATAAAACTCCAGACCGACGCGTTAGCCACCGGGCCAGCTGGCTAACCCTCCTATGGTATATAAATATACCTAGTTATATGAATCATATTGTAGCCAGCTGGCCCAGTGGCTAACACGTCGGTCTGGAGTTTTGTGACTCTCTGATCACGGGTTCTAACCCCACCCGTGGTATGGTTTGTTTGTAATCGTGTCATTACGATTTCGTGAGTCATCTAAGTATCTTAATTACAGACGTTTCACCATTCAGTGGCTTCATAAACACAAATTCGAAGACATAACTGGAAGACAGTAGAACTCTATACGAAAGATGAGGTAATCTGAGACACAGGCAAGAAGGTTCATGTCTTGTACATAGTGCCACCGTCTTCCAGTTATATCTTGAATCTGCATGGATAAAGACACTGGAGGGCGAAACGTCTACATTAAAGATACCCAGATGTTGCACATGTGTGCTGATTTTCATTTTCAATAATAACGGTGTCCTTTGAAAGAAACAGAAAAAAATGCTTTCTTCATGATGGTATTTAAATGAAAATATCTTTGGCACTGGCATGCTAGAGATGTTTTTTTTCATTTCTGCTGACACTCCAAACTCCCTAATTGCATCCACATTACAACTTCTATAATCTTAAACTTAATTTACACTGTGGTTGATAAGTAAGCCTGCTGAAGGTTTCAGTCGAAAGCTTCTCTGAGTGGATCATGAAAGGCTTCATGTCCGCTTAAGTAGACCACTATATTAAAGGAAGTCATTGGTCAAATGATGAAAACAGGTCATCATATGATATCATATGAACGCCAACGTTAAGAGACCGGAAAACAAAATAGGGGATGAGTTAAACGACCACAGGTACTAAGGGGTAGTCATCCTATAACTAACACCTGCATTTGTAATGCAGTTTAAAACATGGAGTAGGCCATCCTATAATTAACGCCTGCATATGGAGCCCAGTGTGGAACATGGAGTAGGTCATCCTATAACTAACACCTGCATATGGAGCCCAGTGAGGAACATGGAGTAGGTCATCCTATGACCTACACCTGCATATGGAGCCCAGTGTGGACCATGGAGTAGGTCATCCTATAACTAACACCTGCATATGGAGCCCAGTGTGGAACATGGAGAAGGTCATCCTATAACTAACACCTGCATATGGAGCCCAGTGAGGAACATGGAGTAGGTCATCCTATGACCTACACCTGCATATGGAGCCCAGTGTGGACCATGGAGTAGGTCATCCTATAACTAACACCTGCATATGGAGCCCAGTGTGGAACATGGAGAAGGTCATCCTATAACTAACGCCTGCATATGGAGCCCAGTGTGGAACATGGAGTAGGTCTTCCTATAACTAACACCTGCATATGGAGCCCAGTGTGGAACATGGAGTAGGTCATCCTATAACTAACACCTGCATATGGAGCCCAGTGTGGAACATGGAGTAGGTCATCCTATAACTAACGCCTGCATATGGAGCCCAGTGTGGAACATGGAGTACGTCCATCCTATAACTAACACCTGCATATGGAGCCCAGTGTGGAACATGGAGTAGGTCATCCTATAACTAACGCCTGCATATGGAGCCCAGTGTGGAACATGGAGTAGGTCATCCTATAACTAACACCTGCATATGGAGCCCAGTGTGGAACATGGAGTAGGTCACCCTATAACTAACACCTGCATATGGAGCCCAGTGTGGAACATGGAGTAGGTTATCCTATAACTAACATCTGCATATGGAGCCCATTGTGGAACATGGAGTAGGTCATCCTATGACCTGCACCTGCATATGGAGCCCAGTGTGGAACATGGAGTAGGTCATCCTATGACCTACACCTGCATATGGAGCCCAGTGTGGAACATGGAGTAGGTCATCCTATGTCTAACACCTGCATATGGAGCCCAGTGTGGAACATGGAGTAGGTCATCCTGTGACCTACACCTGCATATGGAGCCCAGTGCGTAACGTGGAGTAGGTCATCCTATGACCTACACCTGCATATGGAGCCCAGTGTGGAACATAGAGTAATTCATCATATGACCTACACCTGCATATGGAGCTCAGTGTAGAACATGGAGTAGGTCATCCTATGACCTACACCTGCATACTGAGCCCAGAGAGGAACATGGAGCAGGTCATCCTATGACCTACACATGCATATGGAGCCCAGTGTGGAACATGGAGTAGGTCATCCTATAACTAACACCTGCATATGGAGCCCAGTCTGGAACATGGAGTAGGTCATCCTATAACTAACGCCTGCATATGTAGCCCAGTGTGGAACATGGAGTAGGTCATCCTATAACTAACACCTGCATATGGAGCCCAGTGTGGAACTTGGAGTAATTCATCCTATAACTAACACCTGTATATGGAGCCCAGTGTGGAACATGGAGTAGGTTATCCTATAACTAACATCTGCATATGGAGCCCAGTGTGGAACATGGAGTAGGTCATCCTATGACCTACACCTGCATATGGCGCCCAGTGTGGAACATGGAGTAGGACATCCTATGACCTACACCTGCATATGGAGCCCAGTGTGGAACATGGAGTAGGTCATCCTATGTCCTACACCTGCATATGGAGTCCAGTGTGGAACATGGAGTATGTCATCCTATGTCTAACACCTGCATATGAAGCCCAGTGTGGAACATGGAGTAGATCATCCTATGACGTACACCTGCATATGGAGCCCAGTGTGGAACATGGAGTAGGTCATCCTATGACCTACACCTGCATATGGAGCCCAGTGTGGAACATGGAGTAGGACATCCTGTGACCTACACCTGCATATGGAGCCCAGTGTGGAACATGGAGTAGGTCATCCTATGACCTATACCTGCATATGGAGCCCAGTGTGGAACATGGAGTAGGTCATCCTATGACATACACCTGCATATGGAGCCCAGTGTGGAACATGGAGTAGGTCATCCTATGACGTGCACCTGCATAAGGAGCCCAGTGTGGAACATAGAGTAGGTCATCCTATGACCTACACCTGCATATGGAGCCCAGTGTGGAACATGGAGTAGGTCATCCTATGGCCTACACCTGCATATGGAGCCCATTGTGGAACATAGAGTAGGTCATCCTATGACCTACACCTGCATATGGAGCCCAGTGTGGAACAGGACTCAGGATCTTCGATCAAATGATCAAAGATGCCAGCGATATGGTATAAAAATATTATTTGCACAGCTAATAAATATTTGTCGAATGGTTTTCATAGTATTTTGGCTATTTATACAAAAAATATATCGACAGAGGTGAGTCCTGGGAAAAAAGGTCAATACTGACCAGGTAAACTCTGATCACAGAAGCCACGAGACAAGTACAACTTGGCTGGTTAACTAGGTGTAAAGGCTATAAACTTCTCGAGGGTCATTAAGCTACATTAACCTTTTCAACACCACTCAAACAATACTCTACAATGTGTATTTAGTATTTACACAGAGACAAAAACCTCTTGGTGAATATAACCTCTTACTAATATTATTTCAGTATAGTTACAAAGGTTTGAAGCCTCTCACCTACACTAGGATCATCAAGGCTGTACGTAACTCTCTTCCACCACAGAACAGTGGTAAGTAACTCTCTTCCACCACAGAACAGTGGTACGTAACTCTCTGCCACCACACAACAGTGGTACGTAACTCTCTGCCACCACACAACAGTGGTACGTAACTCTCTGCCACCACACAACAGTGGTACGTAACTCTCTGCCACCACACAACAGTGGTACGTAACTCTCTGCCACCACACAACAGTGGTACGTAACTCTCTGCCACCACACAACAGTGGTACGTAACTCTCTGCCACCACACAACAGTAGTACGTAACTCTCTGCCACCACACAACAGTGTACGTAACTCTCTGCCACCACACAACAGTGGTACGTAACTCTCTGCCACCACACAACAGTGGTACGTAACTCTCTCCCACCACACAACAGTGGTACGTAACTCTCTGCCACCACACAACAGTGGTACGCAACTCTCTGCCACCACACAACAGTGGTACGTAACTCTCTGCCACCACACAACAGTGGTACGTAACTCTCTGCCACCACACAACAGTGGTACGTAACTCTCTGCCACCACACAACAGTGGTACGCAACTCTCTGCCACAACACAACAGTGGTACGTAACTCTCTGCCACCACACAACAGTGGTACGTAACTCTCTGCCACCACACAACAGTGGTACGTAACTCTCTGCCACCACACAACAATGGTACGTAACTCTCTGCCACCACACAACAGTGGTACGTAACTCTCTGCCACCACACAACAGTGGTACGTAACTCTCTGCCACCACACAACAGTGGTACGTAACTCTCTGCCACCACACAACAGTAGTACGTAACTCTCTGCCACCACACAACAGTAGTACGTAACTCTCTGCCAACACACAGCAGTGGTACGTAACTCTCTCCCACCACACAACAGTGGTACGTAACTCTCTGCCACCACACAACAGTAGTACGTAACTCTCTGCCACCACACAACAGTGGTACGTAACTCTCTGCCACCACACAACAGTGGTACTTAACTCTCTGCCACCACACAACAGTAGTACGTAACTCTCTGCCACCACACAACAGTGGTACGTAACTCTCTGCCACCACACAACAGTGGTACTTAACTCTCTGCCACCACACAACAGTGGTACGTAACTTTCTGCCACCACACAACAGTGGTACGTAACTCTCTGCCACCACACAACAGTGGTACTTAACTCTCAGCCACCACACAACAGTGGTACGTAACTCTCTGCCACCACACAACAGTGGTACTTAACTCTCTGCCACCACACAACAGTGGTACGTAACTTTCTGCCACCACACAACAGTGGTACGTAACTCTCTGCCACCACACAACAGTAGTACATAACTCTCAGCCACCACACAACAGTGGTACGTAACTCTCAGCCACCACACAACAGTAGTACGTAACTCTCAGCCACCACACAACAGTGGTACGTAACTCTCTGCCACCACACAACAGTAGTACGTAACTCTCAGCCACCACGCAACAGTAGTACGTAACTCTCAGCCACCACACAACAGTGGTACGTAACTCTCTGCCACCACACAACAGTAGTACGTAACTCTCTGCCACCACACAACAGTAGTACGTAACTCTCAGCCACCACACAACAGTGGTACGTAACTCTCTGCCACCACAGAACAGTGGTACGTAACTCTCTGCCACCACACAACAGTGGTACGTAACTCTCTGCCACCACACAACAGTGGTACGTAACTCTCTGCCACCACACAACAGTGGTACGTAACTCTCTGCCACCACACAACAGTAGTACGTAACTCTCTGCCACCACACAACAGTGGTACGTAACTCTCTGCCACCACACACAGTAGTACGTAACTCTCTGCCACCACACAACAGTGGTACGTAACTCTCTGCCACCACACAACAGTAGTACGTAACTCTCTGCCACCACACAACAGTAGTACGTAACTCTCTGCCACCACACAACAGTGGTACGTAACTCTCTGCCACCACACAACAGTAGTACGTAACTCTCTGCCACCACACAACAGTGATACGTAACTCTCTGCCACCACACAACAGTGGTACGTAACTCTCTGCCACCACACAACAGTGGTACGTAACTCTCTGCCACCACACAACAGTGGTACGTAACTCTCTGCCACCACACAACAGTGGTACGTAACTCTCTGCCACCACCCAACAGTAGTACGTAGCTCTCTGCCACCACACAACAGTAGTACGTAACTCTCTGCCACCACACAACAGTGGTACGTAACTCTCTGCCACCACACAACAGTAGTACGTAACTCTCTGCCACCACACAACAGTGGTACGTAACTCTCTGCCACCACACAGCAGTGGTACGTAACTCTCTGCCACCACACAACAGTGGTACGTAACTCTCAGCCACCACACAACAGTGGTACGTAACTCTCTGCCACCACACGACAGTGGTACGTAACTCTCTGCCACCACACAACAGTAGTACTTAACTCTCTGCCACCACACAACAGTAGTACTTAACTCTCTGCCACCACACAACAGTAGTACGTAACTCTCTGCCACCACACAACAGTGGTTACCAAACTTGTTCAGGCTGCCGTCCATTAGACCCCCGGGCCACATTCCTGTCCCCTCCAATACACACAAGCACTAACTAACCTCTTTCTTCCAGTTAGGGTTTCTAGAAATTTAGAACCACTAATCTAACACTAAAAACAAACGTATTTATTTCACAAATAAAAATTAACACAGTAAACCAATTTATTTAACAGTATGACAGAATAAATTTACATCTCATCTGTAACTAAATTGTGGTCACAATTTTAATGAGATGGATGTACTTGGTGCAGGGTAGTGGTCACAGTGCAGGGTAGTGGTCACATTGCAGGGTAGTGGTCACAGTGCAGGGTAGTGGTCACATTGCAGGGTAGTGGTCACAGTGCAGGGTAGTGGTCACATTGCAGGGTAGTGGTCACAGTGCAGGGTAGTGGTCACAGTGCAGGGTAGTGGTCACAGTGCAGGGTAGTGGTCACAGTGCAGGGTAGTGGTCACAGTGCAGGGTAGTGGTCACAGTGCAGGGTAGTGGTCACAGTGCAGGGTAGTGGTCACAGTGCAGGGTAGTGGTCACAGTGCAGGATTGTGGTCACAGTGCAGGGTAGTGGTCACAGTGCAGGGTAGTGGTCACAGTGCAGGGTAGTGGTCACAGTGCAGGGTAGTGGTCACAGTGCAGGGTAGTGGTCACAGTGCAGGGTAGTGGTCACATTGCAGGGTAGTGGTCACAGTGCAGGGTAGTGGTCACAGTGCAGGGTAGTGGTCACAGTGCAGGGTAGTGGTCACAGTGCAGGGTACTGGTCACAGTGCAGGGTAGTGGTCACAGTGCAGGGTAGTGGTCACAGTGCAGGGTAGTGGTCACAGTGCAGGGTAGTGGTCACAGTGCAGGGTAGTGGTCACAGTGCAGGGTACTGGTCACAGTGCAGGGTAGTGGTCACAGTGCAGGGTAGTGGTCACAGTGCAGGGTAGTGGTCACACTGCAGGGTAGTGGTCACAGTGCAGGGTAGTGGTCACAGTGCAGGGTAGTGGTCACAGTGCAGGGTAGTGGTCACACTGCAGGGTAGTGGTCACACTGCAGGGTAGTGGTCACATTGCAGGGTAGTGGTCACATTGCAGGGTAGTGGTCACACTGCAGGGTAGTGGTCACACTGCAGGGTAGTGGTCACATTGCAGGGTAGTGGTCACATTGCAGGGTAGTGGTCACATTGCAGGGTAGTGGTCACATTGCAGGGTAGTGGTCACATTGCAGGGTAGTGGTCACATTGCAGGGTAGTGGTCACATTGCAGGGTAGTGGTCACAGTGCAAGGTAGTGGTCACATTGCAAGGTAGTGGTCACATTGCAGGGTAGTGGTCACATTGCAGGGTAGTGGTCACATTGCAGGGTAGTGGTCACAGTGCAGGGTAGTGGTCACATTGCAGGGTAGTGGTCACATTGCAAGGTAGTGGTCACATTGCAGGGTAGTAGTCACAGTGCAGGGTAGTGGTCACATTGCAGGGTAGTGGTCACATTACAGGGTAGTGGTCACATTGCAAGGTAGTGGTCACATTGCAGGGTAGTGGTCACATTGCAAGGTAGTGGTCACATTGCAGGGTAGTGGTCACATTGCAGGGTAGTGGTCACATTGCAGGGTAGTGGTCACATTGCAGGGTAGTGGTCACAGTGCAGGGTAGTGGTCACATTGCAGGGTAGTGGTCACATTGCAGGGTAGTGGTCACATTGCAGGGTAGTGGTCACATTGCAGGGTAGTGGTCACAGTGCAGGGTAGTGGTCACAGTGCAGGGTAGTGGTCACATTGCAGGGTAGTGGTCACATTACAGGGTAGTGGTCACATTACAGGGTAGTGGTCACATTGCAGGGTAGTGGTCACATTGCAGGGTAGTGGTCACATTACAGGGTAGTGATCACATTGCAGGGTAGTGGTCACATTACAGGGTAGTGGTCACAATGCAGGGTAGTGGTCGTAATGCAGGGTAGTGGTCACAATGCAATGCAGTGGTCGCAGTGCAAGGTAGTAATCACAGTGCAGGGTAGTGGTCACAATGCAGGGTAGTGGTCACAATGCAGGGTAGTGGTCACAATGCAGGGCAGTGGTCACAGTGCAGGGTAGTGGTGACAATGCAGGGTAGTGGTCAAAATGCAGGGTAGTGATCACAATGCAGGGTAGTGGTCACAATGCAGGGTAGCGGTCACAGCACAGGGTAGTGGTCACAGTGCTGGGTAGTGCTCACAGTGCAGGGAAGTGGTCACAATGCAGGGTAGTGATCACAATGCAGGGTAGTGGTCACAATGCAGGGTAGTGGTCACAATGCAGGGTAGTGGTCACAATGCAGGGTAGTGGTCACAGTGCAGGGTAGTGGTCACAATGCAGGGCAGTGGTCACAGTGCAGGGTAGTGGTGACAATACAGGGTAGTGGTGACAATGCAGGGTAGTGGTCACAGTGCAGGGTAGTGGTCACAATGCAGGGCAGTGGTCACAGTGCAGGGCAGTGGTGACAATACAGGGTAGTGGTGACAATGCAGGGTAGTGATCACAGTGCAGGGTAGTGGTCACAATGCAGGGTAGTGGTCACAATGCAGGGTAGTGGTCACAATGCAGGGTAGTGGTCACAGTGCAGGGTAGTGGTCACAATGCAGGGCAGTGGTCACAGTGCAGGGTAGTGGTGACAATACAGGGTAGTGGTGACAATGCAGGGTAGTGGTCACAGTGCAGGGTAGTGGTCACAATGCAGGGCAGTGGTCACAGTGCAGGGTAGTGGTGACAATACAGGGTAGTGGTGACAATACAGGGTAGTGGTCACAGTGCAGGGTAGTGGTCACAATGCAGGGTAGTGGTCATAATGCAGGGTAGTGGTGACAATGCAGGGTAGTGGTCACAATGCAGGGTAGCGGTCACAATGCAGGGTAGTGATCACAATGCAATGCAGTGGTCGCAGTGCAAGGTAGTGATCACAGTGCAGGGTAGTGGTCACGGTGCAGGGTAGTGGTCACAATGCAGGGTAGTGGTCACAATGCAGGGCAGTGGTCATAGTGCAGGGTAGTGGTGACAATGCAGGGTAGTGGTCACAATGCAGGGAAGTGATCACAATGCAGGGTAGCGGTCACAATGCAGGGTAGTGATCACAATGCAGGGTAGCGGTCACAATTCAGGGTAGTGGTCACAATGCAGGGTAGTGGTCACAATGCAGGGTAGTGATCACAATGCAGGGTAGTGGTCACAATGCAGGGTAGCGGTCACAATGCAGGGTAGTGGTCACAATGCAGGGTAGTGGTCACAATGCAGGGTAGTGATCACAATGCAGGGTAGTGGTCACAATGCAGGGTAGTGGTCACAATGCAGGGTAGTGATCACAATGCAGGGTAGTGGTCACAATGCAGGGTAGCGGTCACAATGCAGGGTAGTGGTCACAATGCAGGGTAGCGGTCACAATGCAGGGTAGTGATCACAATGCAGGTTAGTGGTCACAATGCAGGGTAGTCGACACAATGCAGGGTAGTGGTCACAATGCAGGGTAGTCGACACAATGCAGGGTATGGTCACAATGCAGGGTAAGTCGACACAATGCAGGGTAGTGGTCACAATGCAGGGTAGTCGACACAATGCAGGGTAGTGGTCACAATGCAGGGTAGTCGACACAATGCAGGGTAGTGGTCACAATGCAGGGTAGTCGACACAATGCAGGGTAGTGGTCACAATGCAGGGTAGTCGACACAATGCAGGGTAGTGGTCACAATGCAGGGTAGTCGACACAATGCATGGTAGTGGTCACAATGCAGGGTAGTCGACACAATGCAGGGTAGTGGTCACAATGCAGGGTAGTCGACACAATGCAGGGTAGTGGTCACAATGCAGGGTAGTCGACACAATGCAGGGTAGTGGTCACAATGCAGGGTAGTCGACACAATGCAGGGTAGTGGTCACAATGCAGGGTAGTCGACACAATGCAGGTAGTGGTCACAATGCAGGGTAGTCGACACAATGCAGGGTAGTGGTCACAATGCAGGGTAGTCGACACAATGCAGGGTAGTGGTCACAATGCAGGGTAGTCGACACAATGCAGCGTAATGTTCAGAATTGTTTTTTGAAACCAAAATTCTTGATGTAAGTATTTTGAACTTTCACCTGAGGTCAATGTCATTGTGGAGTGAAGTCAGTTGTTGCTCCACCATTACTGTTTCCTCATTGCTAATATCTAAGGGTGGAGTTATCGCCCAGTCTGGCAGTGCGAGGTAAAACACACATCCTGAAATCTGTCAGACATGTCTTCATGCAGCTCACTCAGTGAGCACAAAGGCCCTGAATACCATCGTCTGGTGAGCTCCTTAGATTCTGATGCCACCGTGCCACTCCTCTACCACCTCCTATTTCCTTTTCGCCTTCCCTGGATCCTTCCCATTTTGGCAATCATTTCTTCAGATAAAGAAATATGTTTAACATTTAGGTACTTTTATTCCGAAACCTTTCGCCTACACAGTAGGCCTCATCATTTGAATACATAAGTGGCTAAATATGACAGTTCAGAGGTAAACACTTGATCAATCCATCAGTCATGAATAGGTAGCATTTAACTTTATAATCTTGAACAATGCGAAGCAAAAGTAAGAAAATAGAGCTTTGAAAATATGGTGAGGTGAGGGGAAGAGCATTGTGATGACGAGGAGGTTTCTGACGCCACTTGTAGATGTTACAACATAACTCTCACGGAATTATATATATATATATATATATATATATATATTATATATAATATATATATATATATATATTATATATATATATATATAAATTATATATAATATATATATATATATAATATATTAACAAGTCGGCATCAGCAAGAGTAACTGTGTCAATTCCCATTTGTATTTGATTCCCCATAATTTAATCCCACCCCTCTCCCGAACAACCTAGCATTTACTTCTTTACAACCCCATCTATAAATATATTAAACAACCATGGTGACATTGCACATGCCTGTCTAAGACCTACTTTTACTGAGAAGTTTCTCCCTCTCTTCTACATACTCTAACCTGAGCCTCACTATCCTCATAAAACTCTTTACAGCATTTAGTAACTTACCACCTATTCCATAAACTTGCAACATCTGCCACTTTGCCCCCTTACCACCTACAATGCCTTTCTAAATCCATAAAGCAATAAAAAGTTCCTACCTTTACAAATACTGTTCACATATATGCTTCAAGTAAACACTTGATCTACACATCCCACCCACTCTGAAGCCCCCTTTTCTTTTGCAAACCAACATTCTGTCTTTCCCTTTTTCTTTCAATTATAAACCCCACCGACACTTTTCCTGGTAACCAGTAACTTATTCCCCTAAATTTTACATTCTCTTTTTCCCCTTTCCCTTTATAAAGGACTTCATCTCTCCGCCAATCCCTAGGTACCTTCCCCTCTTAACATTTATTAAACAAAAAAAAACCCAAACCCCCCAACCTAATCCCCCCCCGTTTTAACATTTTTTTCGTGACCCGCAGTTCCACTGCTTTAAAACCCCCTTTTATTTTCGTAATGCCCACTACCTTCCCCACACTCAACCTTTTCTTCACTCCAAAAAAAATGGTATACCTCCCTGGCCCTGCATGAAATTCCGCCCCCCCCTTTCTTGTCGACTTTTAAAAATTCCTCAAAATATTCTCGTCATCTACGCAAAAAAAATCCATTCCCCCCCCACTAACCCCCTTTTTTTTTAACTGAAAATCCCTTCTTCCTGGGTTTCTTAACTTATTTTTAAATTTTCCAAATTTTTTTTATTTTTCTTAAAATTCCCTTTCAGTGCCCTCTCCCCCTCTATCAAACTGCCCTTTTGCACCCCTTCACCCCTCCTTACCTTTCTTTTACTCTCCATAACTCATTCCCCGTATACAATTACTAAAAAGAAAGAAAAAAAAACTTTATAAAACTTTGGTTTCTTAAAATTGGTGGATTATGCGGATGACAAAAACAGATGATTTCGATGTTATAATGAAAAAATTGGAGCCTGGCCCCAAGCGAAACAAAGCTGAAGGGGGGGAGGAAGTTTCGTGGGGGGAAATAAATGGGATTAAATCGGGGGTATTGGAGAGTTAGAGCAAAGGAAGGGGTTGCAGAAATTTTAAAATGATCATTTTGGGAAGGAAAAAGGAATATGTGTGTAAATAAGAATTTTGTGGATTAAAGAAAAGGGTTTGGATGGAAAAGTGGGTATAAAAAGGGTGATGCCCCGGGGAGAAGAGGGGAATGCAGGGAGAGAGAGAGTTTTGGGGATGTTAAGTGAATGATGGGAGTTTTTAAACCCAAAAGTGAGAGGTAATTGTGGTAGGGGCTTAAATGTAAAGTGGAGAAAATTTTAAGAGGGGTGTGGTAGGTAAGTTTGGGGTGCCAGGTGGAAAAAGATAAGGGGAGCCCTTTGTTTGAACTTTGTTAGAAAGGGGTTTATTTTTGGTAATACATATTTTAAGAAAAAAGAGGAAAAAATAAGTATAACGATATGATGGGGGAAATGACATAGTTTGTTGGATTTTGTTTGGTAGATAAAAGGACTTTTTAGTGGGACTTCAGGATTTCCCTTTTTATAGAGGGGCCCACAGATTATCAGATCATTTCTAGTTTGCTACATGGGAGTTAAAGGTAGAGGGACAAGGAGAATAGAAGCATCAGGGAAGAGAGAGGTAAAGGGTTTAAAAAAAAGAGGAGGCAGTTAGGGTAAGATATAACAGCTATTGGGGATAGATGGGTAATGAGAGCATAGGCAATGGGGTCGAAAAAGGTATGGGGTGGTTTAAAAATGTAGTGTTAGGTGTTCAGCAGAGTTTTGTGGTTACAGGGAAAGGGGAAAAAAAAAAAAAAAAAAAAAAAAACAAAAACAAAAAAACAAAAGGGGAGGAAGGAAAAAAGAGGGGGGTTGGGGGGGTGAGAATGTTAAAAGAAAAAGAGAAGGGGGGGGAAAAATTTTTTTTAAAAGAAAAAATTTTAAAAACAAATTAAAAAAAAAGCCAGGAAAAAATTTATTTTTTAGAAAAAAGGGAGGGGGTTTTAAAAGGGGAGTTGAAGGGATGTAAAATTTTTTAGAAGAATTGAGAAAAGGGGTGGATTTTTTTATAAAAGGAATAAATTTTTAAGGGGGAAAAAGTTTTGGGGGGAGTTTACAAGGTTAAAGAAAGGGGGGGAAACAAAGGGGTTTGTGGGAT
>NC_069422.1:5616844-5634344 GCF_026875155.1 Cherax quadricarinatus | reverse complement strand
CCACGAGGTATCTGAGCATCTGCCTTATATACTTGAAATTAATTTTCATTTTCGAATATTCTGTGCTCATTAATTTAGCCAAGAAATCAATGTGTTTGACATTGTTCATTCTTCTCTCCTGGGAATATCAGGAAAAAATATCCAAAGTCGGTTATTTTCTATTTGATACGAGTTAATCTGATCACATTTCTTATTTTTCTTCAGAGTAACTCGAGGCTCAACCAGTCGCAGTATTCTTTATTACCTTAAAAACCTTTTTTTTTTCTCCTTTAAAAATCCTTTTTTTTTTTACCGAGGATGTATTCTTTTTTGTGTACTGCTTTTGAAGCTGGTATGTATGTGGTGTTCTCCCTGGACGCCTAACATCATCGCTGTTGTGGTGTGATTAACCAAGCTGTGGTAAGATAATGGCTCTCAGTCTCTAAGCAGACTGTGGTTGGATAACAGCTCTAAGCTTCTAAACAATCTATTGCAGGTTCACGGTTTTCTTAGCCTGTGAAATCAGAGGTGTAAATTTTTCTGAAGTCCTTGTTTACGTACATGTCAATGGTTGTAGATATTTGTGTACCGCGTATAAAGTGCATATAGTCTGCTGGCATAATATATATATAATTCGGCAATAATACATACATGATATATCAGGCAAATGAAACAGATAGAGCATATAAAAAACGTATATTTAATGTGCATAAAACGTAATTATAATATATATTCATAACGCTTTTAACACAAATGTAACGCGTACATAAAGCGTAAGTAATACATATGTATAAAGCGTATATAAGTCGCATATAATTCATTTAAAATGGCATTTGCGTCATACGCCATCACTAAGCAATTATCCAGCGTCATATTCCACATTTTCCTGGCGATTTCCAGTCAGTTTCTCTCAGTGTGACAATCACTGCAGTCACCTGATGAAATTGAATCTAAAGACTGACTTTTTTATTAATATGTTTTATATCTTCCAATGAATGGAACTTTATGTTATATGTGAAAATATATTTAGTAACAGTTATTATATTTAGAGAGTTGATAATTTAGAGAGTTGATAATTTAGAGAGTTGATAATTTAGAGAGTTGATAATTTAGAGAGTTGCTAATTTAGAGAGTTGCTAATTTAGAGAGTTGCTAATTTAGAGAGTTGATAATTTTGAGAGTTGATAATTTTGAGAGTTGATAATTTTGAGAGTTGATAATTTTGAGAGTTGATAATTTTGAGAGTTGATAATTTTGAGAGTTGATAATTTTGAGAGTTGATAATTTTGAGAGTTGATAATTCTGAGAGTTGATAATTTTGAGAGTTGATAATTTAGAGAGTTGATAATTCAAATTTGTGACCACAGGTAAGACAAACATATCAAGAGAGAGGCAAATATACCACGATTAACTTGACAAATTAGTCAAAAAAAGTAACCCGAAGGAAAATGTTGAAAATAACTTTTGTTTATCTGTGTCTACTATAAGGAATAATATTATGAGAGAAGTAAATAATGAAAGTGAATATTATATGAATGTAGTTAGAAGCTGAGTACATATATTACTTACTATGATGACATGAACGTTGATAAGCACATTTATGGAGCAACTTGCAATACCAACAGACTGAATGATCATTACTGTGATGATTTTGACCCAGGTTTTTGTGCTGTAATAGAAGTCATGGGTAGTACATTAACACGTGGCTGCTGTTATGGGTTATGATATTAGTGTTTAAGCACATAAATGATTGCGTGTTGACCTGCCGGTGATAATTACTGCAGGAAACACTCATACGGTAACCTCAACAAAAATCCTTTACCGACTGCATCTGCTGTTGAGTCTGTAAAATATGAGGCAAACTGTGGATAAAAGAAATAAAAGAGAGAGAGACAGAGGAAAACAGAGTCAGAGATAGACAGAAAATTATTACTAATATAGTTTTATAAGCCAGAATTTTTTAAACAATATTGCACAAGGCTTCTTTACACACACCCAAAAAAAAAAATAAGAATAAAAATCATAAAGCTACACTTGATTTAGTTTATGCGGCTCATTACGTCGCTACGTAATGCGGACACATATATAGCGAAGTTGATTCCATGTACCAGAAGTCTTTCCCACAAAGAAAAACTGAGGGGACTGTATTTAACCAGTATTATGATGGGGAGATTTTATATATATATATATATATATATATATTATATAATATATATATATATATATATTTATATATATATATATTATATATATATATATATATATATATATATATATATAATATATATATATATATATATTTGCAAAACAACCACTGTGAAAGAGTAGTGAAATTCCAAGCGCTTTCGTGACTACTCACATTGTCAAGGAACTATGAAACTAATGCATCAAAGGAAGGCAATTAAAGGGCTTAGACTACACCTCACAGTCAACTCCCACAACAAAGAAACACGTGACGCGAGATAATACCGGACTCATAAGAAAAGAGGAACACTGTAGTAGGTCCGCTGGTCCAACTAGACAGGTCCTCACGACAACTCAATAACAAATTATTCTACTCAAGAAATAAGGTTTATTATTTGTCCAAAGTATTATTAAACTCTAGCCAAATTTTATTAATTATAAATGAATCTAATTTATATAAACCTAAGGAAATATTCATATTATTTTAAAAACTGCTTTTTATGAAACAAGATTCAATTATATTTCTGCCAACCATGGACTTGCTTGATACAACTTTCTCAACTTTTTGAAAATCAATTGGATGGTTAAAGTCTCTCACGTGAATAAATAGAGCATTGGAATCTTGTCCAGTTCTAATGCTATATTTATGTTGTTTTAATCTAAGTTCGAGACTTTTCCAGTTTGACCGTAATAAACTTTATCGCAAATTTTACAAGGAATCTTATAGACACATCCATCAGCATTTTGGGGGGAATTCTTTATCAAAAGTTTTTTTTACTGTATCAAGATTTTTAAATACAACTTTAATATTAAAAGTCTTAAGAAGAGAAGGCATATCAACCAAGTTTTCATGATAAGGGAGAACCAACATATTTTTAGTTGAATTAGGCTGGTTGTCCCTTTTTGGGTTGTAAAAAGTATTTCTGGCAATTATAAATGATTTACCAATTACATTTCTCGGGTATTTCAGATCAATGGCTATTTCATAAATTTTGGATATTTCCTCATCTATGAACTCTGGACTACAAATTCGTAAAGTTCTCAAAAACATTGATGACAAAACAAACAGTTTAACTTTATCTTGATGGGAAGAATAATAGTGTACATAGGACCAGTTATTTGTAGGTTTTCTGTAAATTTTAAATTTGAATTCATTATTACCCTTAATAATTAAAACATCTAGAAAAGGCAATGAGTTATTTTCTTCAAACTCAACAGTAAAGTTTATATAATGGGCTAAGCTATTTAATTTGCCAAGGAAATGGTGTATATCTATATTCTTGTGCATAAGACATAAAATATCATCGACATATCTGAACCATTTAGCTCTATTAGGGAGGATTGTGTTAAGCAACCTTGTTTCAAAAAATTCCATGTATAGATTACTAAGAACAGGTGAAAGAGGATTTCCCATTGCCATACCAAATTTCTGTGTGTAAAACTTATCATTAAATACAAATTTTGCATCAACAATGCAAAGTTTAATAAGTTTAATGATGGTAGGAACTGGTAATGGTAAATCATAATTAACGAGTTCTTCAGATAAGAAACTTATCTGAAGTAAACATAAGGTGGATTACCAATAGACCCCTGACTGTCTTCAAGAATGCCCTGGAAAGGCACCTAAAGTCAGAGCTGTGGTTCGCATTTCAGTTTGCGTGCTGGCATCAGTAACAGCCTGGCTGATCAGACCCTGATCCACCACGAGGTCTGATCTTAGACCTGGCCGCGGGGGCGTTGACCCCCGAAACCTTCTCCAGGTACAATGCTCCTGGTAGCCATTTACAAATTTGTCTCTGCGTCCTCAAGTACTCCACTAACAGATTTAACCATTTTCAATTCGGCTTCGTTCATTATACTTAATAAATTTAAAAAATAACTATCATTCGGCTCCCTAAATCATGAATTGGATAAAGATTTCATCCATCAGTTGAGCTCCAGAAAGTTTGTTACATACCCATCTGGCTACTGTTTTACCTGATGTTACCAAATACGGCCACTTTAAGAAATCCCTCACTGACTGCATGTGTGTATTTGGGGAGAAACGAATTAAACCTCACAGGCGATATTTTTGAATCTCATGTGACCATACTGTCTACATGAAGGAGCAATTACACTGTTGGAGGTGTGACATGTTGAAATTTCGACTCGTTGAAGTGTTGACTTGTTGATGAAGTGTTAAAATGTTGGAGTATTGACATGTTGGTCCGTTGACATGTTGAAGTGTTGATATGTTGAAGGGTTGACATGTTTTTGAAATGCTGACATGTGGAAATGTTGACATGTTGGTGAAATGTTGACGTGTTGGTGGTGTTGATATGTTGTTCAAGTGCTGACAGGGAGTTGAAGTGTTGACATGTTGTTTTAATCTTGACAGGGCGTTGGACCACTGACAGTATTTACATCCTGATGGAGTGTTCAGATATTGTTGAAGTGTTGACATGTTGTTCGAGTGTTGACATGTTATTGTAATGTTGATAGGGTGTTAGAGTGTTGACAGGGTGTTGCAGTGTTGACAGGGTGATAGAGTGTTGACAGGGTGTTGGAGTGTTGACAGGGTGTTGGAGTGTTAAGAGGGTGTTGGAGTGTTGACAGGGTGTTGGAAGCGTTAAGAGGGTGTTGGAGAGTTGACAGGGTGTTGGAGTGTTGACAGGGTGTTGGAGTGTTGACAGGGTGTTGCAGTGTTGACAGGGTGATAGAGTGTTGACAGGGTGTTGCAGTGTTGACAGGGTGATAGAGTGTTGACAGGGTGTTGGAATGTTGACAGGGTGTTGGAGTGTTGACAGGGTGTTGGAGTGTTAAGAGGGTGTTGGAGTGTAGACAGGGTGTTGGAAGCGTTAAGAGGGTGTTGGAGAGTTGACAGGGTGTTGGAGTGTTGACAGGGTGTTGGAGTGTTGACAGGGTGTTGGAAGCGTTAAGAGGGTGTTGGAGTGTTTGACAGGGTGTTGGAGTGTTGACAGGGTGTTGGAGTGTTGACAGGGTGTTGGAGTGTTTAAGAGGGTGTTGGAGTGTTGACAGGGTGTTGGAGTGTTAAGAGGGTGTTGGAGTGTTGACAGGGTGTTGGAAGCGTCAAGAGGGTGTTGGAGTGTTGACAGGGTGTTGGAGTGTTAAGAGGGTGTTGGAGTGTTGACAGGGTGTTAGAGTGTTGACAGGGTGTTAGAGTGTTGACAGGGTGTTGGAGTGTTAAGAGGGTGTTGGAGTGTTGACAGGGTGTTAGAGTGTTGACAGGGTGTTGGAGTGTTAATTAAGAGGGTGTTGGAGTGTTGACAGGGTGTTGGAGTGTTAAGAGGGTGTTAGAGTGTTGACAGCGTATTGGAGTGTTAAGAGGGTGTTGGAGTGTTGACAGGGTGTTGGAGTGTTGACAGGGTGTTGGAGTGTTGACAGAGGTTGGAGTGTTAAGAGGATGTTGAAGTGTTGACAGGTTGTTGAAGTGTTGACAGGGTTGTTGGAGTGTTAAGAGGGTGTTGGAGTGTTGACAGGGTGTTGGAGTGTTGACAGGCTATTGGAGTGTTGACAGGGTGTTGGAGTGTTAATAGGGTGTTGTAGTGTTGACAGGGTGTTGGAGTGTTGACAGGGTGTTGGAGTGTTAAAAGTGTGTTGGAGTGTTGACAGGGTGTTGGAGTGTTAACAGGGTGTTGGAGTGTTAAGAGGGTGTTGGAGTGTTGACAGGGTGTTGGAGTGTTAAGAGGGTGTTGGAGTGTAGACAGGGTGTTGGAAGCGTTAAGAGGGTGTTGGAGAGTTGACAGGGTGTTGGAGTGTTGACAGGGTGTTGGAGTGTTGACAGGGTGTTGGAAGCGTTAAGAGGGTGTTGGAGTGTTGACAGGGTGTTGGAGTGTTGACAGGGTGTTGGAGTGTTGACAGGGTGTTGGAGTGTTAAGAGGGTGTTGGAGTGTTGACAGGGTGTTGGAGTGTTAAGAGGGTGTTGGAGTGTTGACAGGGTGTTGGAAGCGTCAAGAGGGTGTTGGAGTGTTGACAGGGTGTTGGAGTGTTAAGAGGGTGTTGGAGTGTTGACAGGGTGTTAGAGTGTTGACAGGGTGTTAGAGTGTTGACAGGGTGTTGGAGTGTTAAGAGGGTGTTGGAGTGTTGACAGGGTGTTAGAGTGTTGACAGGGTGTTGGAGTGTTAATTAAGAGGGTGTTGGAGTGTTGACAGGGTGTTGGAGTGTTAAGAGGGTGTTAGAGTGTTGACAGCGTATTGGAGTGTTAAGAGGGTGTTGGAGTGTTGACAGGGTGTTGGAGTGTTGACAGGGTGTTGGAGTGTTGACAGAGGTTGGAGTGTTAAGAGGATGTTGAAGTGTTGACAGGTTGTTGAAGTGTTGACAGGGTGTTGGAGTGTTAAGAGGGTGTTGGAGTGTTGACAGGGTGTTGGAGTGTTGACAGGCTATTGGAGTGTTGACAGGGTGTTGGAGTGTTAATAGGGTGTTGTAGTGTTGACAGGGTGTTGGAGTGTTGACAGGGTGTTGGAGTGTTAAAAGTGTGTTGGAGTGTTGACAGGGTGTTGGAGTGTTAACAGGGTGTTGGAGTGTTAAGAGGGTGTTGGAGTGTTGACAGGGTGTTGGAGTGTTAAGAGGGTGTTGGAGTTTTGACAGGGTGTTGGAGTGTCAAGAGGGTGTTGGAGTGTTAAGAGGGTGTTGGTGTGTTGACAGGGTGTTGGAGTTTTGACAGGGTGTTTGAATGTTGACAGGGTGTTGGAGTGTTAAGAGAGTGTTGGAGTGTTGACAGGGTGTTGGAGTGTTGACAGGGTGTTGGAGTGTTAAGAGGGTGTTGGAGTGTTGATAGGGTGTTGGAGTGTTAAGGGGGTGTTGGAATGTTGACAGGGTGTTGGAGTGTTGACAGGGTATTGGAGTGTTAAGAGGGTGTTGGAGTGCTGGCATGGTGTTGGAGTGTTAAGAGGGTGTTGGAGTGTTGACAGGGTGTTGGAGTGTTGACAGGGTGTTGGAGTGTTGACAGGGTGTTGGAGTGTTAAGAGGGTGTTGGAGTGTTGACAGTGCGTTGGAGTGTTGACAGGGTGTTGGAGTGTTAAGAGTGTGTTGGAGTGTTGACAGGGTGTTGGAGTGCTGACAGGGTGTTGGAGTGTTAAGAGGGTGTTGGAGTGTTGACAGGGTGTTGGAGTGTTAAGAGGGTGTTGGAGTGTTGACAGGGTGTTGGAGTGTTGACAGGGTGTTTGAGTGTTAAGAGGGTGTTGGAGTGTTGACAGGGTGTTGGAGTGTTAAGAGGGTGTTGGAGTGTTGACAGGGTGTTGGTGTGTTAAGAGGGCGTTGGAGTGTTGACAGGGTGTTGGAGTGTTAAGAGGGTTTTGGAGTGTTGATAGTGTGTTGGAGTGTTGACAGGGTGTTGGAGTGTTAAGAGTGTGTTGGAGTGTTGACAGGGTGTTGGAGTGCTGACAGGGTGTTGGAGTGTTAAGAGGGTGTTGGAGTGTTGACAGGGTGTTGGAGTGTTGACAGGGTGTTGAAGTGTTGACAGGGTGTTGGAGTGTTAAGAGGGTGTTAGAGTGTTGACAGGGTGTTGGAGTGTTATGAGGTGTAGGAGTGTTGACAGGGTGTTGGAGTGTTAAGAGGGTGTTGGAGTTTTGACAGGGTGTTGGAAGCGTTAAGAGGGTGTTGGAGTGTTGACAGGGTGTTGGAGTGTTGACAGGGTGTTGGAGTGTTAAGAGGGTGTTGGAGTGTTGACAGGGTGTTGGAGTGTTAAGAGGGTGTTGGAATGTTGACAGGGTGTTGGAGTGTTGACAGGGTGTTGGAGTGTTAACAGGGTGTTGGAGTGTTAAGAGGGTGTTGGAGTGTTGACAGGGTGTTGGAGTGTTAAGAGGGTGTTGGAGTTTTGACAGGGTGTTGGAGTGTCAAGAGGGTGTTGGAGTGTTAAGAGGGTGTTGGTGTGTTGACAGGGTGTTGGAGTTTTGACAGGGTGTTGGAATGTTGACAGGGTGTTGGAGTGTTAAGAGAGTGTTAGAGTGTTGACAGGGTGTTGGAGTGTTGACAGGGTGTTGGAGTGTTAAGAGGGTGTTGGAGTGTTGATAGGGTGTTGGAGTGTTAAGGGGGTGTTGGAATGTTGAAAGGGTGTTGGAGTGTTGACAGGGTATTGGAGTGTTAAGAGGGTGTTGGAGTGCTGGCATGGTGTTGGAGTGTTAAGAGGGTGTTGGAGTGTTGACAGGGTGTTGGAGAGTTGAGAGGGTGTTGGAGTGTTGACAGGGTGTTGGAGTGTTAAGAGGGTGTTGGAGTGTTGACAGTGCGTTGGAGTGTTGACAGGGTGTTGGAGTGTTAAGAGTGTGTTGGAGTGTTGACAGGGTGTTGGAGTGCTGACAGGGTGTTGGAGTGTTAAGAGGGTGTTGGAGTGTTGACAGGGTGTTGGAGTGTTAAGAGGGTGTTGGAGTGTTGACAGAGTGTTAGAGTGTTGACAGGGTGTTTGAGTGTTAAGAGGGTGTGGAGTGTTGACAGGGTGTTGGAGTGTTAAGAGGGTGTTGGAGTGTTGACAGGGTGTTGGAGTGTTAAGAGGGCGTTGGAGTGTTGACAGGGTGTTGGAGTGTTAAGAGGGTGTTGGAGTGTTGATAGTGTGTTGGAGTGTTGACAGGGTGTTGGAGTGTTAAGAGTGTGTTGGAGTGTTGACAGGGTGTTGGAGTGCTGACAGGGTGTTGGAGTGTTAAGAGGGTGTTGGAGTGTTGACAGGGTGTTGGAGTGTTGACAGGGTGTTGAAGTGTTGACAGGGTGTTGGAGTGTTAAGAGGGTGTTAGAGTGTTGACAGGGTGTTGGAGTGTTATGAGGGTGTAGGAGTGTTGACAGGGTGTTGGAGTGTTAAGAGGGTGTTGGAGTTTTGACAGGGTGTTGGAAGCGTTAAGAGGGTGTTGGAGTGTTGACAGAGTGTTGGAGTTGACAGGGTTTTGGAGTGTTAAGAGGGTGTTGGAATGTTGACAGGGTGTTGGAGTGTTGACAGGGTGTTGGAGTGTTGACAGGGTGTTTGAGTGTTAAGAGGGTGTTGGAGTGTTAAGAGGGTGTTGGAGTGTTGACAGGGTGTTGGAGTGTTGACAGGGTGTTGGAGTGTTGACAGGGTGTTTGATTGTTAAGAGGGTGTTGGAGTGTTGACAGGGTGTTGGAGTGTTGACAGGGTGTTGGAGTGTTAAGAGTGTGTTCGAGTGTTGACAGGGTGTTGGAGTGTTGACAGAGTGTTGGAGTGTTGACAGTGTGTTGTAGTGTTGACAGGGTGTTGGAGTGTTAAAAGGGTGTTGGAGTGTTGACAGGGTGTTGGAGTGTTAAGAGGGTGTTGGAGTGTTGACAGGGTGTTGGAGTGTTGACAGGGTGTTGGAGTGTTATGAGGGTGTAGGAGTGCTGACAGGATGTTGGGGTGTTAAGAAGGTGTTGGAGTTTTGACAGGGTGTTGGAGTGTTGACAGGGTGTTGGAGTGTTAAGAGAGTGTTGGAGTGTTGACATGGTGTTGGAGTGTTAAGAGGGTGTTGGAGTGTTAAGAGGGTATTGAAGTGTTGACAGGGTGTTGAAGTGTTAAGAGGGTGTTGGAGTGTTGACAGGGCGTTTTAGTGTTGACAGGGTATTGGAGTGTTAAGAGTGTGTTGGAGTGTTGACAGGGTGTTGGAGTGTTGACAGAGTGTTGGAGTGTTGACAGGGTGTTGGAGTGTTGACAGGGTGTTGTTGTGTTGACAGGGTGTTGGAGTGTTGACAGGTTGAGTGAGAGAGATGAAAGGGAGTAGTAAGGTGCCTTGTGTGTGCTCACTGTTAATGACCCTTATCACCCGTGTAAGTGGCCTGAGGGTCACCTGTCTTCACTCAACATTAATTGGTCTGCTGATAAAGGGAAAGTGCTGCATCACAAGACCATATATCCACTAGATTATACAGTACATTTAATCCTTATATATAATTTATATCTTGCAACTTCATACGTGTATATAGTGGGAAGAAGGGCGAAGGGAAGAGAGCCAATATACATACGTTTTCTCCAAACATTTTTCCCACTATATACACGTATGAAGTTGCAAGATATAAATTATATATAAGGATTAAATGTACTGTATAATCTAGTGGATATATGGTCTTGTGATGCAGCACTTTCCCTTTATCAGCAGACCAATTAATGTTGAGTGAAGACAGGTGACCCTCAGGCCACTTACACGGGTGATAAGGGTCATTAACAGTGAGCACACACAAGGCACCTTACTACTCCCTTTCATCTCTCTCACTCAACCTGTCAACACTCCAACACCCTGTCAACACAACAACACCCTGTCAACACTCCAACACCCTGTCAACACTCCAACACTCTGTCAACACTCCAACACCCTGTCAACACTCCAACACACTCTTAACACTCCAATACCCTGTCAACACTCCAACGCCCTGTCAACACTCCAACACCCTCTTAACACTTCAACACCCTGTCAACACTTCAATACCCTCTTAACACTCCAACACCCTCTTAACACTCCAACACCCTGTCAACACTCCAACACCCCGTCTTAACACTCCAACACCATGTCAACACTCCAACACTCTCTTAACACTCCAACACCCTGTCAACACTCCAACACCCTGTCAAAAACTCCAACACCCTCTTAACACTCCAACACCCTGTCAACACTCCAACACCCTCTTAACACTCCAACACCCTGTTAACACTCCAACACCCTGTCAACACTCCAACACACTTTTAACACTCCAACACCCTGTCAACACTCCAACACCCTGTCAACACTACAACACCCTATTAACACTCCAACACCCTGTCAACATTCCAATAGCCTGTCAACACTCCAACACCCTGTCAACACTCCAACACCCTCTTAACACTCCAACACCCTCTTAACACTCCTACACCCTGTCAACACTCCAACACCCTCTTAACACTCCAACACCCTGTCAACACTTCAACAACCTGTCAACACTTCAACATCCTCTTAACACTCCAACCTCTGTCAACACTCCAACACTCTGTCAACACTCCAACACCCTGTCAACACTCCAACACCCTCTTAACACTCCAATACGCTGTCAACACTCTAACACCCTCTTAACACTCCAACACCCTGTCAACACTCCAACACCCTCTTAACACTCCAACACCCTGTCAACACTCTAACACCCTGTCAACACTCCAACACCCTCTTAACACTCCAACACCCTGTCAACACTCTAACACCCTGTCAACACTCTAACACCCTGTCAACACTCCAAAACCCTCTTAACACTCCAACACCCTGTCAACACTCTAACACCCTATCAACATTACAATAACATGTCAACACTCGAACAACATGTCAACACTTCAACAATATCTGAACACTCCATCAGGATGTAAATACTGTCAGTGGTCCAACGCCCTGTCAAGATTAAAACAACATGTCAACACTTCAACTCCCTGTCAGCACTTGAACAACATATCAACACCACCAACACGTCAACATTTCACCAACATGTCAACATTTCCACATGTCAGCATTTCAAAAACATGTCAACCCTTCAACATATCAACACTTCAACATGTCAACGGACCAACATGTCAATACTCCAACATTTTAAACACTTCATCAAAGTCAACACTTCAACGAGTCGAAATTTCAACATGTCACACCTCCAACAGTGTAATTGCTCCTTCATGTAGACAGTATGGTCACATGAGCTTCAAAAATATCGTCTGTGAGGTTTAATTCGTTTCTCCCCAAATACACACATGCAGTCAGTGAGGGATTTCTTAAAGTGGCCGTATTTGGTAACATCAGGTAAAACAGTAGCCAGATGGGGTATGTAACAAACTTTCTGGAGCTCAACTGATGGATGAAATCTTTATCCAATTCATGATTTAGGGAGCCGAATGATAGTTATTTTTTAAATTTATTAAGTATAATGAACGAAGCCGAATTGAAAATGGTTAAATCTGTTAGTGGAGTACTTGAGGACGCAGAGACAAATTTGTAAATGGCTACCAGGAGCATTGTACCTGGAGAAGGTTTCGGGGGTCAACGCCCCCGCGGCCAGGTCTAAGATCAGACCTCGTGGTGGATCAGGGTCTGATCAGCCAGGCTGTTACTGATGCCAGCACGCAAACTGAAATGCGAACCACAGCTCTGACTTTAGGTGCCTTTCCAGGGCATTCTTGAAGACAGTCAGGGGTCTATTGGTAATCCACCTTATGTTTACTTCAGATAAGTTTCTTATCTGAAGAACTCGTTAATTATGATTTACCATTACCAGTTCTACCATCATTAAACTTATTTAAACTTTGCATTGTTGATGCAAAATTTGTATTTATGATAAGTTTTACACACAGAAATTTGGTATGGCAATGGGAAATCCTCTTTCACCTGTTCTTAGTAAATCTATACATGGAATTTTTTGAAACAAGGTTGCTTAACACAATCCTCCCTAATAGAGCTAAATGGTTCAGATATGTCGATGATATTTTATGTCTTATGCACAAGAATATAGATATACACCATTTCCTTGGCAAATTAAATAGCTTAGCCCATTATATAAACTTTACTGTTGAGTTTGAAGAAAATAACTCATTGCCTTTTCTAGATGTTTTAATTATTAAGGGTAATAATGAATTCAAATTTAAAATTTACAGAAAAACCTACAAATAACTGGTCCTATGTACACTATTATTCTTCCCATCAAGATAAAGTTAAACTGTTTGTTTTGTCATCAATGTTTTTGAGAACTTTACGAATTTGTAGTCCAGAGTTCATAGATGAGGAAATATCCAAAATTTATGAAATAGCCATTGATCTGAAATACCCGAGAAATGTAATTGGTAAATCATTTATAATTGCCAGAAATACTTTTTACAACCCAAAAAGGGACAACCAGCCTAATTCAACTAAAAATATGTTGGTTCTCCCTTATCATGAAAACTTGGTTGATATGCCTTCTCTTCTTAAGACTTTTAATATTAAAGTTGTATTTAAAAATCTTGATACAGTAAAAAAAACTTTTGATAAAGAATTCCCCCAAAATGCTGATGGATGTGTCTATAAGATTCCTTGAAAAAATTTGCGATAAAGTTTATTACGGTCAAACTGGAAAAGTCTCGAACTTAGATTAAAACAACATAAATATAGCATTAGAACTGGACAAGATTCCAATGCTCTATTTATTCATGTGAGAGACTTTAACCATCCAATTGATTTTCAAAAAGTTGAGAAAGTTGTATCAAGCAAGTCCATGGTTGGCAGAAATATAATTGAATCTTGTTTCATAAAAAGCAGTTTTTAAAATAATATGAATATTTTTCCCTTTGGTTTATATAAATTAGATTCATTTATAATTAATAAAATTTGGCTAGAGTTTAATAATACTTTGGACAAATAATAAACCTTATTTCTTGAGTAGAATAATTTGTTATTGAGTTGTCGTGAGGACCTGTCTAGTTGGACCAGCGGACCTACTACAGTGGTCCTCTTTTCTATGAGTCCGGTATTATCTCGCGGTCACGTGTTTTCTTTGTTGTGGGAGTTGACTGTGAGGTGTAGTCTAAGCCCTTTAATTGCCTTCCTTTGATGCATTAGTTTCATAGTTCCTTGACAATGTGAGTAGTCACGAAAGCGCTTGGAATTTCACTACTCTTTCACAGTGGTTGTTTTGCAAATATATATATATATATATATATATATATATATTATATATATATATATATATATATATATATATATATATATATATATATATATATATATATATATATATATATATATATATATATATATATATAATCTCCCCATCATAATACTGGTTAAATACAGTCCCTCAGTTTTTCTTTGTGGAAAGACTTCTGGTACATGGAATCAACTTCGCTATATATGTGTCCGCATTACGTAGCGACGTAATGAGCCGCATAAACTAAATCAAGTGTAGCTTTATGATTTTATTCTTATTTTGTTTTTGTGTGGGTGTGTGTAAAGAAGCCATTGTGCAATATTGTTATAAAATTCTTGGCTTATAAAACTATATTAGGTAATAATTTTCTGTCTATCTCTGACTCTGTTTTCCTCTGTCTCTCTCTCTTTTATTTCTTTTATCCACAGTTTGCCTCATATTTTACAGACTCAACAGCAGATGCAGTCGGTAAAGGATTTTTGTTGAGGTTACCGTATGAGTGTTTCCTGCAGTAATTATCACCGGCAGGTCAACACGCAATCATTTATGTGCTTAAACACTAATATCATAACCCATAACAGCAGCCACGTGTTAATGTACTACCCATGACTTCTATTACAGCACAAAAACCTGGGTCAAAATCATCACAGTAATGATCATTCAGTCTGTTGGTATTGCAAGTTGCTCCATAAATGTGCTTATCAACGTTCATGTCATCATAGTAAGTAATATATGTACTCAGCTTCTAACTACATTCATATAATATTCACTTTCATTATTTACTTCTCTCATAATATTATTCCTTATAGTAGACACAGATAAACCAAAGTTATTTTCAACATTTTCCTTCGGTTACTTTTTTTGACTATTTGTCAAGTTAATCGTGGTATATTTGCCTCTCTCTTGATATGTTTGTCTTACCTGTGGTCACAAATTTGAATTATCAACTCTCAAAATTATCAATTAAAATTATCAACTCTCAAAATTATCAACTCTCAAAATTATCAACTCTCAAAATTATCAACTCTCAAAATTATCAACTCTCAAAATTATCAACTCTCAAAATTATCAACTCTCAAAATTATCAACTCTCAAAATTATCAACTCTCAAAATTATCAACTCTCTAAATTAGCAACTCTCTAAATTATCAACTCTCAAAATTATCAACTCTCTAAATTAGCAACTCTCTAAATTATCAACTCTCTAAATTATCAACTCTCAAAATTATCAACTCTCTAAATTAGCAACTCTCTAAATTATCAACTCTCTAAATTATCAACTCTCAAAATTATCAACTCTCTAAATTAGCAACTCTCTAAATTATCAACTCTCAAAATTATCAACTCTCTAAATTATCAGCTCTCTAAATTATCAACTCTCTAAATTATCAACTCTCTAAATTATCAACTCTCTAAATATAATAACTGTTACTAAATATATTTTCACATATAACATAAAGTTACATTCATTGGAAGAATAAAACATATTAATAAAAAATTTCATCTTTAGATTCAATTTCATCAGGTGATGAAAGTGATTGTCACATGAGAGAAACTGACTGGAAATCGCCAGGAAAATGTGGAATATGACGCTGGATAATTGTTAGTGTGGCGTATGACGCAAATGCCATTTTAATGAATTTTATGCGACTTATATACGCTTTATACATATGTATTACTTGCGCTTTATGTACGAGTTACATTTGTTTTTAAAAAGCGTTATGAATATATATTATAATTACGTTTTATGCACATTAAATTACGTTTTTTATATGCTCTATCTGTTTCATTTCCCTGATATATCATGTATGTATTATTGCCGAATTATTTATATTATGCCAGCAGACGTATGCAACTTTATACGTGGTACAAAAACATCTAAAACCCATTGACATGTACGTAAACAAGGATTTCAGAAAAATTTACACCGCTGTTTTTCACAGGCTAAGAAAACCGGGGAACCCTGCAATAGATTGTATAAAGCTTAGAGCTGTTATCCAACCACAGTCTGCTTAGAGATGAGGCCATTATCTTACCACAGCTTGGTTAATCACACCACAACAGCGATGATGTTAGGCTTTCCAGGAGAACACTACATACATACCAGCTTCAAAGCAGTACACAAAAAACAATCATCCCCGGTAAAAAAAAAAAAAAGGATTTTTAAGAAAAAAAAAAAGGTTTTAAGGTAACAAAGAATACTGCGACTGGTTGAGCCTCGAGTTACTCTGAAGAAAAATAAAATGTGATCAGATTTAAATCGTATCAAATAGAAATAACCGACTTTGGATATTTTTTTCCCGATATTCCTAGGAGAGAAGAATGAACAATGTCAAACACATTGATTTCTTGGCCTTAATTTTAAAGAGCACAGAATATTCGAAAATGAAAATTAATTTCAAGTATATAAGGCAGATGCTCAGATACCTCGTGGTTGAGGGTTTCCTGTGTGAGGTTTTAACAGGAAATCAACACTCGAGAGCCAGCCTTAAAAATTATCTAATCGGGCTCAAGTTTAGCCAGTGTTATTTTCTATGAAGTGGAGAAAGTTTAGGGATCAGATAGATACAAAAAGAAAGTTCAGTGTTGGAACCACGCAAATAGGAAAATAGTGAAAGATATCCTGCCATGTAGAGCTAAATGGTTCAGATTATGTAGAAGACATCTTGTGTATTTGGCAGTGATATGACCCTTGATACATTTATCCCAAGACTTAACGCTTTAGTCCCGTCTGTTACATTCACCGTGGAGAAAGAGGTGGACGTAAATTCCATTCTTAGATGTGTTGATACACGGGTTGATAGAAAATTTAAGTTTTCAGTATATAGGAAGGCACCAAAGTGTGTTCATATATTCAAATACTATTCCAATCATGAGACGATAGTTAAAAAAGTGTATTTTTATTGCGTTTTGAGAGCCTTATAGAGTGTGAAGTCCGGAGTTCCCAGGAAAATATTTGGCACTGGCACGAAACTGCGGTATCCTAAGGTGTTTATGGGAATTGTCTTGCTGGCAGCTAAGAAAACTTAATATAAAAACAGAACCTTTGGATAACACTCAGACCAATAATGTGCTGGTCCTCCCCTATAACGAGAATTTATCTATCCAGCCGTATGTCCTTAAAAGATTTAATATACAAGCAGTAATTAAAAATTCACGGACTGTCAGAAGCTTTCTGGGTAAAGAATTCACCCCAACAACGTGCAGGTGGGTGTCTACAGAGTTGGTTTCAACGGTTGCAGTTTCTCTGTTTAGGACAGACCGGAAAACCGTTAGAAGTGAGAATTTCAAAACAAACCCTTAATCGATACGTATAACACAGGTGTTGAACGTGATTTTCAACCATTTACAGCTTGCAATAACCCGGCAACTGGCAGGAAGCAAGAGTCCGCTTCCCTTGTTCCTCTTGGCCTGAAAGGAATATTGTAGAACCGGAATTATTTAGCATCATGAACATTTATTAAAGAACATCAGTGACGGGTTCAAATTAGATACGTTTTTTTGTTGAGGCAGTAATACACAGTCAAAAATTGGGGGTCTTTACGAATGCATTAGATTGTCTTAAATGTAGTGCCACACCGACGAATTAGGAACTATTTTTCCTGCAGTTTGTTTAAAAGGGTGAAGCAGAGTTTGTCTCAGAATTATGTGGGATGAATAACTGTGGTTGTCTTCTTTGTCTTCCTCTTTAAATGAGTTTATTTTAATGAAATATTTAAAAACGTTTTCTCGTCCCCTTTAAAAG
>NC_069422.1:5601335-5616344 GCF_026875155.1 Cherax quadricarinatus | reverse complement strand
GGATAGGGGGTTGGGGATAGGGTTGAGGATAGGGGGTTAATAGTGTTTGGAGGTAGGGTTAAAGGAAGTGGTTAAGGTAGGGGTTGGGGGGATAGTGGTTAAAGGTAGGGTTGGGGGATAGTGATTGGAAAAGGGGAAAAAGGGAAAGGGTTAGGGGTAGTGGTTGGGGATTGTTGGGGGATAGTGTTGGGGGTAGTGGTTAAAGGATAGTGGTTAGAGGATAGTGGTTAGAGGATAGTGGTTAGAGGATAGTGGTTGGAGGATAGTGGTAGCCCAGAACACTGTGATGGCTCTGTCATCAAGTCGTATGGTATATAAAGGCCCAAATTAAAAACTATTAACTAGCGAGTTTTACATGTGTTAGTTTTCTCTTTATGTAGTTTTATTCTACTTAAAATTCTCTACAATTCTACAAGAAAAGAAATAATTGATTGTGTGAAGGCTGGGTAAACCCAATTCGATTTATACTTAAATAAAACTGGTATTCGCTGCCTGACCACGGTAGTGTGCGGTAGTGCTCTGCACCCCTCTGTTGTTTGTAGGCGAGCGCCCTTGTCAGTTACCTGGCTGCAGTGGTGTGAAGTGGTGCTGTCACACCTCGGCTAACAACTTAGGTGCACTGTGATCGTCAAGATGGCGGTTAGTCTGAGACGAAGGATAAATACTGTAGGCATCGAGCTACTTAAAGGAACGATAACGCCCAGTTCTGCGCAAGTCTTATTGCCAAAGATCATACGGGAGACTTATGGAGTACAAGATAGTGACTTGTATGGTGTAGCATTGAACGGAGGACAACGAATTTTCGTCAAATGCTATCAGCAACGGTTTTATGAACGTTAGTCCCCCAGGTTTCAGGACGTGAGTCTTAACGTCACACCAGCTGTCACTGTAAGAATGATAGATGTTTCACGGTATTATACGTGGATCAAGTTACGCAACGTTCCCTTTGAGGCGGACGAGGCGGATATAAGGAAAGTTTTTGAGAAGAAAGGGGACGGCATTATGCTCAACAGGGTACGTGGGCGGCAGGAGCCTATGCTGGTTTTCCAAGGGTTCTTTCAACCTCAAAATGCTTTGAGGCACCCCAATACCACCTATGTGACCTACAAGTTTTCAGGACGCAGTAATGGTATGAAACCCAGGACAACGACGTACGTGCCGCCTATGTGGTGAGTATGATCACATAGCGGCGACCTGTGACAAGCGAAGACATGTGCCTGGACCTGTGGTGGAGGTCGCAGCCCCTGCTTCAAAGGTGGCAGGTGAGGAACAAACATCGGATGGAGGGCGTGGTGTTTTGGGAGCGAGATAGTGGATCGGGCACACAGGACTGGTGGTGAGTTGGATCCCGCCCCCAACTGCCTGATCAGGTGTCGTTCCTGTGGATAAGGAGGAGCACAAGTACAAGAAAGGTTCTTGAGATTGAGGAGGAATTGGTGGAGGTGTTAAAGACGTTGTCACCACCAGAGAGGGATGTTACATCTGAGCGTGGTGTCATTGGAGAATCGTCGCTTCCAGAAAGTCTGAAGACATGATAATTTGGGACGTGAGGGTGGTTTGGAGTCGCCATTGACCATTAAACCATTCTCAGGGGGAGGTGGAGGTTCATCGAGAGGTAACATCTGCCCAAAGATATGTGTAACATGACTGTCACGAGAAAGAGGGGGGCTACATCAGATTCTGATGACGTCTTACGCCTGCACAAAGGCCTGGGAAACAGACTGAGGTGGGAAGTGTAAAGGGTAGTGGTGTATGGTGGTAGCCATGATAGGAGGCACCGGAAGAAGGGGGGAGGGAAAGAGAGCACTCTGAAGGGTTGAACGTAAATTCAAGCTCTGAGTTGTAAAGAGTGATAAAGAGGAAGCAGGGGTGGAACTTTAATAGGCCTTAGGTGTATGTCTGAAAATGTTAATGGGTTTTGTAGCGGTATGAAGAGAGTTTTGGTTTCGTAATTTTCTGAATAAATCTAGAGTGGATGTTGTGTTCCTGCAGGAGCACAATTTAAAAGAGGGTAGGGTGTTGAGGTGGCAGGATTTCGGGTAGTTACCCTGCATCTCCCGTCTAAAAGGTGGTGTGGGAATTTTAATAAGGGAGACGAGCCCGTTTTTTTTTGCAGAGAAGCGGGGGAGGAGGGGGGGGGAAAGGGTGTTGCGTGTGGAGGGGTGGTGGATGGGTAAGCGTGTGTCTTTGTGAGTGTGTATGCGCCGGCCAGAAAATAACATCAAGGTAAAGAATGATTTTTGTGTGTGAGGATCTTGTGTTTTTCTTAAGTGCATTCCCCAGAGGTGGGGGATAGTTGGTGGGGACGGGAATGGGTGTAATCAGGGGGGTTTGATGTGGACCCAAGAGGGGCGGGAAATTATGTCTGTGGCTCTTAGGGATTTTTTAAAGGGGATATTAGGTTACGTGATGCCTTCGGGGGGGGTTTGTGGGAGACGAATATACTTTTTGTTAGGAGTGGATATGCTGCGAGACTAATAGTGTACCTTTCTCAGGGTGGATGTGAAATTTCAGTACTGTGGAGGCTACAATGTCAGATCATAGGGCAGTGGCGGTGAGGTTGGGTGGGGACGCTCGCGGACATATATAAAAAGGTTTTGGGGAAATTAAATATAAGTGTGTTAGGTGATGAGGAGGGGTTGGAGGGGTTTTCAGTCCTATGGAGGGAGCTTAGTGTGGAAGAACAGGGAGTGGATGACATTGGGGACATGGTGGGATAGTTCGCAAAGGAAAGGATTAGAAAGTTTTAAAGTGAGAGAAGGAAAACGTATTAATAATTTAAAATAGGGACTGGCTAACTTTTTAAAGAGGATAGGTTAAGAGGTTGCTATGGGAGGGGGGTGGGTTGGGAATAATTTTCCTATGGATAAAATAGCTGAAATAAAAGGTGAGGTTGAGGGTGTTGCAAAATGAAAGGTTTCAAGCTGTAAGGGTGCAGGCAGGGGTGGAGGAAGTGTTTTGGGGGCGACAAGCCGTCAGCGTGTTTTTTGCGGCATCAAAAGCAAAGGCAGGCGCTGACGGCTATACCATGTTTAGAGGTAACGGAGATGGTTGGGAATTATAAAAGTAGGGCAGGAGATACGAACCACGAAGGGGATGTGTGCGTATGGGGAGGCTTGGTACGGAAGTACTGGAACAGTGGGGGGTGGGTGACGGGGCATTGGACAAGTGTTGAAAGTATGGACGTGTAATTTAGGAAATAGTGATCAAAAGGCTTTGGGTGGGATGATATACGGCAGAGGAAATAGAGAATGCGTTAAGGGGAATGGGGAAGGGGAAAGCTCCCGGTATTGATGGTCTCCGGTAGAATTTTATTTACAACTTTGGGGCATTGATAAAGGAATTTATAGTTAGGTTATTTAATAGTATGAAGGAAAAGGGGTAATTGGGGGAGAAGCAGGAAACAGCAGTAGTAGTTTTGGGTCCCAAAGGTCAAGGGGCAGCCCACCCTTGGGAGTACCGAGCCATATCATGATGTGTGCAGACTATAAGGTGTTTGCAAAAATTTTAGGTAAAAGGTTCAAATGTGTAGTGGAGAGGTGGTGTCAAAATCTCAGTTGGGGTTGCCGGGAAGGTCGATGATTGAAGGACATGGAATACTGAGAATTTTTTGGGGAAGCTAAGGGGGGGGGTGGAGGGGCGGCTTTGTTTGCTCTAGACTGGCAGGGAGCATATGATAGAGTGGAAAGGGGAGCTTTGCAGGTTATACTTAGGAACGGGGTTTTGGGGGGAAATAGTCGAGTGGTAAATACGTTGTACAAGGGAGCGAAAATGAGGATACAGATTAATGGGTGTAGGGGGAGGGAAATTGCAATGGAAGAGGCCTTGACAGGGATGCCCCATGTCCCAAATATTTTTTGCGTGTTTCCAGGCCCCCCTTTTATAGAAGGTTGACCGTAGTTTATGTACGCCATGTGAGGGAAGTGTGGGGGGGGGAGGGCCGGGCCGGGGTTAATTGGATATGTTGGCGGGCACACTGTTCTCATTCGTGCAGGGATGTCAATGAGAGTGTTGGCGAGGTGGTGCAATTATTTGGAAGTGCACGGGTATGCAGGTAAATAGTGCGAAGTCAAGGTGCATGGGGTTGAGTTCTTGGGTGGGGGTGTGGGGGGAGATGTAATGTTGTTAAAGAATGGGCGGTGTCCTTTAAAGATTTGTGGTATTATTTATAGGGATGACATGGTTTGCGGCGCGGGAGGAAAATTCGGGTAGGTTTTTTGGAAAGGATCGTGGTGCGTCTAGGGTTTCTGAGACCCCAGCACCTAACTCTGATACAGCGAGTGATAGTCGTGAAAAATTTTATTGTATAGTAAGGTTTGGTTTTGCAGCTGTGTTCCCAATTACAGGGACAGCGATTGCGGGGATCTAAGACGGGTGTATAAATTTTTATGGGGTTCACGTTGTATTGGTTACGGAGGGAGGTTGTAATGTTACCTGTAAGTCAGGGTGGGTTGGGGTTGTTTGGATTTGAGATGGAGGGCTAAATGTGGTTTATTAAATGGGAAGTGTTGCGTGAGGGTGTGAACGCGGGGCGTTTGGAAGGATACACGACAGGCTGGGTATGTGGTATCGAGGAATGGAGTTGAGGGAATGTGAAATAGTTTTGAGGGCTGTGATGTTGGTTAGGGAACTGAGAAAGGTTCGTATAAGGGTTTTGTGTAGGTTACTTGTAGGTAGGTGCGTTTCCCAGTTTAGGTTTGTTTCCCCATGTATGCGTGGAAGGGTATTTTTGGTTTAGATTTAGTAAATAAGTTTAAAACCTCGGCGCGTGAGGTGATGTTTCGTTTTCTGCATGGGATCCTTCCGTCTGGTGGATATTACGAAACAGACAGGTTGTAGGGGTGGGGGTGTGGTATCTGTGGGGGATGAGACAGCGTTCCATTTTAGTTTACTTTTTGTGAAGGGCTAGAGGAGGTTAGGTGCTGTTAAGTAGGTTGGTACAGAGGGTGGGGGGCTTTGGGGTGTCGGTTCTGCGTGCTTTAAGTCTAGATACGGGTGGGTTAGACGAGGGTGTCATAAGAGCTTTAATTATATCATGGTAGATTATATATATATGTCGTGGGTGATGAGGGGGAAGGGGATAAATGAGGAGAGAAGAAAGGTTCTTGCGGTAACGTTTAAAAGTACGAGGTGTCGTAAACAGAGATTTGTATGGGAGGAGGTGGGAAACAGGCTTTCTTCAGAGGGGTATAGAATGCTAACGTTAGGGATTCTCGTAAAATCTGTGATTGGATAAGAGTGAGTGAAAGGGTTTTCCCCTAGTTGAGGGATTCAGGGGGCAACAGCGGGCTCGCCTCCTGGGGGGGGGGGGTCGTGAGAGTGTTGTGAATGTGGGGTTTGGAAAGGTTTTCCTGTTTTTTATTGGGACTTTATGGCATCCAAGTGTGGATGTAGAGCTCAAGGTCTCGTTATGGTAGATAAAACACTTTTCAGAATGTAAGTATAATATAGTAAAATTTTTTATGTAATAATTAAGATGTGTATCAGTCTTGTATAAAAAATGATTTTTGAGAAATAAAATTATTTGCGACATGAAGTGTGTTTTAGTTTGTTTATATGTTACGTGCTGGGTTTTGCATGATGAGATATACTTATATAACTGTTTTGCATTGTGCATACAGTGCATCTGATTAATGTGATTTTGTGAAAATTTTTGTGTGTACGTGTGGGTGTGGGTGTGGATGTGGGTGTGGGTGGGGTGGTGTGTAAGTATATAATAAATATGTATCTCTTTCTATTGTATTGGCCTTTGTCATGGGGCAGACTTATGTAATACTTTATAAAATGCATGATTGATTCTTTTTAAAGTTTATAATTATGGCTGTACCCTGAAACCGGTTTGGTGTTCATTGCAAGTTCTTGATGTTAAGTTTTAGTCGTATGGTATACAGACATATCTAGACAGTTTAGTGACGTAGTCCATTTGTCTGAAATTTGTATATGGGTGTATTGTAACAGTACAGAGCTTGTTATTGTGTTCTAAGCTGTATTTTTTTTTTCTGTTTATTTGTATGTTGGGATATGTTCAGCTGTATGTTAGGGATAGTATGTAGATTATTATCAGTTATGATGTTAGTTTTGGTTTTTTTGATTAATGTGAAGGATGGGATTCAACTGATTATAACTTCTTTGAATTTTTGTTTCAGTGTATTGAACCTTTGTCAGATGTCATTAAAAAGTACAATTTATTATAGTAAGGTTTTTATTATGGTCAATTCAAAGACCCCGTGACATTAATTTTGTTTTTAGGTTATTTCTTGATGTAAATTTTGTGTAAACTTGCGAGCTTGTAGTTTCAATCGTTTGTCAGTTAATTGAAATTAAAGGTTTCCATACTGTTTCTCTTATTTTATGTTAAACTGATTGGTTTTAAATAAAATAAAAAAAAAAAATAAAACTTGGCAAATTTGGTAAGTTAAAACACAAATCCAAAAGACAACATTTTTCCTGTAAGAACAAACCCAAGCACTTCAGATTTAAGCCAAACCTAAGAAGCATCTGTAGTTATTACAAGGAAACTATTTTATTATAGAAAATGGCACATTAAAGGTGACATAGCTCCAGGTGAGAGCAAAACTTTCTTTCTACACAGCCAATCATCACTAAATGTTGGAAATTTATCAGAAAATGTGTTCTCTAATAATTAAAACTGTTTTGTGTCCGGTGATTCCAAGTTTTTAACAGTTTTATTAACATTCCAAATTTGGACTTAATGTAATCTTATTGGGTGACATCATTCTTATGGAACGCAGTACCCTTAATTTTTTATATTTTTTTAAAAGATGTATTCTTTAATTACAGACTGGATGTCAGTATTACAATTTATTGAATAAAACTTCTCAAATTTGTGCCTCTGCAGCCAATAGTAACCCAAATTTTGCTTTCTGGAAGGCACACCAGACTGAATTTTTAAAGCCCAGCAGACAAAGCCAAGCAGACAAAGCCAAGCAGACAAAGCCAAGCAGACAAAGCCCAACAGACAAAGCCAAGCAGACAAAGCCAAGCAGACAAAGCCAAGCAGACAAAGCCAAGCAGACAAAGCCCAGCAGCAAGCCCAAACAACAAAGCCCAGCAGACAAAGCCAAAACAGACAACAAAGCAGACAAAGCCCAGCAGACCCAAAACCCACAGTACAAAGCCCAGCAGACAAAAACCAAGCAGACAAGCCAAACAACAAACCACAACAAAGCCCAGCAGACAAAGCCCAGCAACAAGCCCAGCAGACAAAGCCAAGCAGACAAAAGCCCAGCAGACAAAGCCCAGGGATACAAAGCCACCAGACAAAGCCCAGCAGACAAAGCCAAGCAGACAAAGCCCCGCAGAAAAAAAGCCCGGCAGACAAGCCAAGCAGACAAAGCCCAGCCCAAAAAGCCGAGCAGAAAAGCCAGCAGACAAAAACCCAGCAGACAACCAGCAGACAAAGCCCAGCAGACAAAGCCCAGCAAAACAAAGCCAGCAGACAAAGCCCAGCAGACAAAGCCAAACAGACAAAGCCAAGCAACAAAGCCAGCAGACAAAGCCCAGCCCGACAAAGCCCGCCGACAAAGCCAAGAGACAAAGCCAGCAGACAAAGCCCAGCAGACAAAGCCCAGCAGACAAAGCCACAAAAAAAGCCCAGCAGACAAAGCCAGAAAAGCCGACAAAGCCCAGCAGACAAAGCCCAGCAGACAAGCCAAGCAGACAAACCAAGCAGACTAAGCCCAAACAGACAAGCCCAGCAACAAAGCCCCAAAACAGACAAAGCCCAAACAGACAAAGCCCAGCAGACAAAGCCAAAACAGACAAACCAAGCAACAAAACCCAAACAGACAAAACCAACAACAAAACCAACAGCAAAGCCCACAAACAAAGCCCCGCAACAAACCCACAGACAAAGCCAAACAGACAAGGCCAAGCGACAAAAGCCCAACAGACAAAGTCCCCGCAGACAAAAGCCCAGCAACAAAGCCAAGCAGTAAAGCCAAGCAACAAAGCCCCAACAGACAGACCCAGCAGCAAAGCCCAAGCAGACAAAACCCGCAGACAAAACCCAGGACAAACCAAGCAACAAAAGCCCAGAAGACAAAGCCGCAGACAAAACCCCCGCAACAAGCAAAGCAGACAAAACCAAAACAACAAAGCCCAAGACAAAGCCAAGCAGACAAAGCCCAAAAACAAATCCAAAAGACAAAAGCCCAAACAGACAAAGCCAAACAGACAAAGCCCAGCAACAAACCAAGCAGACAAAGGGGAAGCAGACCCAAGGGTTTGTCTGCTTATCGCACAGATTCCCTTTAATTCCCGGGGATTCAATCTAATCAATTATTTTGACAAACTGCCCACAGCGCGCTAAATTAAGAGTTCGTCCCCTCCAAAAAAATGAATCATCAAAAAAAATTTGGGTTTTTCAGAACAATTTTTTAGTCAACGTGATTCATGTAAACGTGAAATTTATAAATGTGATTATGGTTAACGGATTTATATAACTGATTCCCCTGGAGACGTATTCATGGTAAACGTATTTTTTGGAAAAAAGTATTCATGGGTTTAAAGGGTTTCATGAAAAAACTGATTCATGGGAGAAAGGAATTTATGTTTAAAAGTGATTTTATGGTAAAAAAGATTCAAAAATTAACGAATTTAAGATAAACGGATTCATTGGTTAAAAACCCGGGTTTTAAAGGGAAAAAAGTGTTCGTGGTTTAAAAGGGTTCCGGGAAAGTGAAATTTATGGAAAAAGTGATTCATTTTCAAACGGATTCATGGCAAACGGATTCATGGAAACTATTTTATGGTAAAAACGTGATTCATGGGAAACGTGATTCAATAAAAGGTTAAAAACGTGAAATTCCCTGGAAACCCTGATTTTTGGTAAAAGTGAAAAAAATTTGTTAAACGTTAAAAATTCCCCCCCCTGGCAAACTTGTTAAAACATGGCAAACGGGGGGATTCAAAAGGGAAACGTGATTCATGTTAAAAAGTGAAAATTTGGGTAAACGTGATTTTTGTGGTAAACGTAAATTTAAGGAAACTTATTCAAGGGAAACGTGAAATTTATGGCAAACTTTATTTCCAAAGGCAAACGTGATTCATGGTAAACCGGGGTTTTTTAAAGGGAAAAAGGAAATCCCTGGTAAAAAAGGGGGATTCGTGGTTTAAAAGGATTCGTGGAAAAATTTATTCATGGTAAACGTGATTCATGGGAAACGTATTCATGGTAAACGTGTTTTCCCTGGTAAACGTGACCATGGTAAACGGAAACCCTTTTTAAACGGAATTCCCTGATAAAAAGTGATTTCATGGTAAAAAGTGTTTTATGGCCCCCAACGGGTTGGGAAATTTATTGGAAAAAAAAAATTTTAAAAAAAAAATTCCAAAAATTTTAATTTTACCAACAAAAATTTTTTTTTCCCCCCCCCCCCCCAACCCCCCCCCCCCCCTCCCCCCCCCAACCCCCCCCAAATTTCCCCCCCCCCCCCCCCCCCCCCCCCCAAAAGACCCTTCCCCCTTTTTTTTTTCCGGTTTTTTCGGGAATTAGGAAGCACTTTTTTTTTTTTTTTTTTTTTTTTTTTAAAAATTTAGGTAGCTGAGTGTTTTGAAAGTTTGCAAAAAGCCCCTTTCCCCTTAAAACCTTTGGGAATGGCATTTTTACATTTTTTTTTTTCGTAGGGAACCTGCAAAATGTCAATTGTTTTTCAAAAATCTTTACCAACATTTTATAAAAAGACCAAAAACCCCGAAACAAGCAGATCTCGTGTTTGAGTAAATAAAAAAAGAGAATTAGTGAAAGAAAAAAAATTTAAAAAAAAAAATAAATTAAAATTTTTGGTGCCTCTTTAAGGTCCCCCTTTCTTTTAAATAAACTGACAAAATTTTTTTTATTAAACCTTTAAAAAGTGTTGAATTTTCAGTTTAAACATGAAAGTTAACCCTACAAAAAAACCAAAATAAATTTAACCCGTGGGGAAAAGAAAAAATAAAAACCACGAGAATTAAAAGGAGCGGGGATAAAAAACCTACCCTTGACCTCAGAAGTAAAGCAACCTTTTTTAAATTTTAGCCATTAACTTTTTTTAAACCCAATAACCCACCACAGGGTGGTTTTGGGCCCTTTAAAAAAAACCCTTTGAGAGCTTTTTTTAAAATTTTTCATAAAACCGTTCCCCCCTCAATTTTTAAGCTTGAAAATTTTTTTGAAAAGGCATGCCCGGGGGTTGAAATTTATTTCTAAAATACTGAACACCAATTTTCCCCCCCAAAAAAGTTTAGATTATCGTTTCCCCCGAAGTCTTGTAGGGAAAAAAACTTTATTTTAAAAGGGAAACTTGGGAAAGGTTTAACCCTCCCTCACCCTAACTTCCCCCCACTGCTATTTATTTTTTAATTTGTTTTACCCCCTCTTTTCCCCACGACCACCCCCATTTCGTTTTTCGTCAGGCCCTTTTGAAGTATGGCGTCACTTTTTTAAAACATCTTTCTTTTGTATCCCGTTTAAATTTACTAGTTTTTTTTTGGGATTTCTCAAATGGGGGGGGAAAACCCTCAAAACCTGCCACATCAAATCTCATAATTAAAACCCGCAAGATTATTTCCTTTGCTGTTCTTTTCTTTGACTGGGTTTTTTTTTTTTTTTTTTACTAAAGTTAAAAGTTTTTTAAACCAAACGTTCACCCAACTAATAAATTGGCCCCTCTTAACATAGACCTGTCCCACACAAATTTACTAATTTTGCATCGGAACTTCATAAGAAACCCTAAGAACATAAAAAAGAAAAGGGAAAAAAACACGAAACAGGGGCCCACGGCCCAAAAAGAGGCAGGTCCAAAACCCCCCACCTCCGGGGTTTTAAAAACCAAAGCCTTACCTTTTCCGCAATGGAGGAACCTGGGGAACACCCCAGCTAGGGTGCGTATCCCCCTTTGGGGCCCTACATGGCCTCTGATTTTATCTCATATATAAATTAATTCCTTTTTTTAATTTTTTTTTCCCCGCCCTACTATGTAAATAGATTGTCTTCAACTAAATTTTTTTTTCGCCCAAAAAAAGCAAATTTTCCATATCTTTTTTTCTCATCTTATTTAGCAGGTTTTCACCCCCCCTCACAACAAACTGTTTAACTTTCCCCTTTGTCCCCCCGAGGAAATTGACAAAACAAATGCCCCAAAAGCCCTCAACCTGGTTCCCGGCGTCTTTTAGCATTAAGTCTGGTCTTTTTAATCCTTTTAATTTACGGTTGCTAAAACAAAGTAATTTTTTTTTTCTTTTAAAATTTCTTAGTTTCATTGAATTATTTTAAATTTTCAATAAAAGAATTTCAGTAAAAAGAGAGCCTCTTTAACAAAGTCCCCAGGCAAAATTTTGGGAACTTTAAAAACTTAAATGACTTTATTACCAATACTTAAAAACAAATCTCGAAGTAATTTTTGGGGTTTTTGCGTTTTAAAAAATGCTATCTATTTGACACAAAACTGTAATTGTTTGTAAAAATTTCTGCCCCAAGGGTCTTTGGGCCCCTTCTTCAAAAATTAAAAACATAGAGATCCTCAAAAAAACCCGTTGGGGTTTTGACTTATTTTTCAAAAAAATTAAAATTTCTGCTTCGAATTATTCTCCACTTAATTTTTTCAAAACCCCCTTCCCTGCGTTTTCCCCTTTCCCCCATATTTTTCTCAATGGCCCCATTTAAATTTTTTTATTTTTCTATGAGTTTGCCCTCGTCCTGACCCCCCCTTTACCATAGTCTGCTTTGATTCCCCTTGTCCAAAAAAAATGAGTATATAGAACACTGGGCCCATGTCTCCGCTTACTGTTACAAGATTTAAGTTTAATGAATGTCTTGACAGCTAAGATAATTTATCTGAAGAACTAGACTGGTGAGTAACTTTATATCTCAAACGAAGGTATTCAATACAAATTAAGTTAAGAACTGCAATCACATAATGGAAATCAGATTCTATTTGTGAGGAAAAAAATCGGTCATCAAAATCCCGTTATTTTCAAAACCACACCTACACCAAACCACCATTCAAACACCCATACACACACACCAGTCTAGTTCTTCATATAAATTATCAAAATCACGGGGCCAGGAGCTGTGAATCAAACGCCTGCAACAACAAATAGATGAATACACACACACACACACACACACACACACACACACACACACACACACACACACACACACACACACACACACACACACACACACACACACACAACACACACGCACACACACACACACACACACACACACACACATATATACACACATACACACATACACACATACACATATGCACAGAGAGAGAGAGAGAGAGAGAGATTGTATCAATCTTCCACACCTTTTCCGTGTCTCACTTTGCATGTCTTGCCCACCGGGAGTGACAGGAGCAGGAAGCAAGTGACAGGAGATCGTCCTAAGTGATTCACGAAGGTCGGCAAAAACCCTTCTTGGGGCTCACGATTTATATGGCAGGAAACGGAGAACAGTGTGTGTGTGTGTGTGGTGGGGAGGTAGAGTCACATTATTGGTCGTTTGCAGATGGAGACGCAAGTCTAGTACAGTTGCTGCCTCTACGACTGCTACAGAGAGGAGAGATGAGGGTTAGGAGTCGTACATGAACTAGCTGCTGATGAACCATGACCAGACGCTGCCACACAATATGCTACTGCTAAAACAATTTGCATAGAAATTTTGGAGCATTCGAGCGTGAAATCCGGAAATTGCCTCCTGCTCTTGTGGGTGTGACAAGACGCCTCTTTGAAGCTTCTCCTGATGGGATTCCACGGGGAGTCAAAATATTACAGTTTTAGGAAAAGGGAAAGGGGGTACCTAGAAGGGTTACCTAATTTGTTTTTTTTTTTTTTTGTACTTTCTTAAATTTTTTCATTTTCATTTTCAAACAACTCAGAATTTTTCATTAATCGTTTCAAACCCCCAGCGCTTGTACAATTACAGTAAAAAGGACCATTTTTTCTTGGAAAATTGACATGAAAAATACCGTACAAGGAACTTAACCCCTTCTCAGCATCCTGGGGGGAACTTGGAAACTTCAAAAAACGCTCAGTGGCGTAGCTTAAAAAATTTCGAAAAAAGGCACCTTTTTCGACATGGCGAGGATAATATTCAGTGTGTAGATGCATATTTGATATTTTAGTTTACATTTTCTAAAGGGTTTCAATATTAAATACTGATGCACTTTTGGTTTTTTTAAATGGGGGCGAAAATTTCTAGAAAAGTTGGAATCCGTTGTTTAAATGAAAAACGAATTTCTAATCGGTTTTTTAAAATTTAAACTTACTGGGTGGCTACCTACCGCCAGGGTCACGCTGCTTTTGCATTATGGGGCCCAAGTCCAATTTCCAAATTTCAAGAGTAAATAGTAATATTTTTTTATTCATTAAATAAAGCTCCTTCTTTTTGACTGGGTTCAAAAAAACACTGCGATGTATTGTACAAGGGTGATAACCAATAAATTTATTCGAATTGAGCAAATTTTAAATTTTACTGAAATAGTTGAAGACGTTGAAAAGAACATTACTGGAAAAAATTTTACTAATAATTTGAAAAAATTTTTCCTTGGGGCTATGTTTAAAACGAACCTGTAAACTCAGTTTGACTTGGAAAAATTTCAATTTCCAAATTTTTTTTTTTAAAAAATTGTTTTCCGGTAATAACAGGAAATGTCCCCTTTTAATTGACTTCAAACTCTAAATACGCGAATCTTAATTTAAAAAAATTTGTCTATAATATTAATGTTGGTGAATGCAAATTTAAAAAATTTTTTTGCCATTTTAAAAGGGGATTTTTTTTTTCAAACAAATACAGTTTTTTTAAACAGAATTTACAAAATTTTTAAATATTACAACGGAAAAAAAATCCGTTTTATGCAGGCCATAAGATAATTTTTTAAAATTTTCTTTCCGTGGATGTCGAAGACGTTATCTCACTATAACATCATCATCACACTTTATCAACCCACCTTTAACTTCATAAAAAGGCCCCAATCTGTAGGAGTTTAAGGACCTGGGCAAATTGGAAAATTCAGTTTCGTTCCAAGGGAGTTAAAAGTCAGGCCAATTCCTTAAACACCCCCCCCCCGCCCCCTTTCACAAGTTATAACTAAAGACAACCCCTTTAAATTGTTTCAAAATTTAAAGATTTTAGCAAACCCCACAGAAGAAGGTTTTTTAATATATAGTGTGTGTAATGCCACTTTTAAATCTCAAAATGGAATAGGATTATTTTACATTATTGAATTATTTACTTTGATCGGGGGAAAAGGGTAATTTTCCAAGGAATGGAATCAAAACTGGATGTGTTCCCATTCCACATGTGTATGACTTCCCGGGGGATTACCCCTTTCCTGTAATTTTTTTACGACGATGGAAGACAACACTCTTTAAGAGGTGAACACCAAAAAAATGGTTGGGAAAACCCTTAAAAAAGGGGGTACTTTTTTACGTAAATCCTTTTGTAGGATCCCGTTATTTAAATGGGAAAAAAATATTTCTTTTCAACTTTAAACTTTTATTTGTGGGTTTTTTCCCCCCAAGGGAAAAAGGTTTTGATTTACCGGGTTTTATTAACCCAAACACTTTGTGAAATATTTGGGGAAAGTCTCCTCTGACATATTCTTGTATGTACCTAAAACCCCCTGTCTGCCTTCATGACTTTTAAAAAAATGTTTAGAAAAATCGCTTTTTTAAAAAATTACTCTTGCTTTTATACTTTTAATACTCTTTACCGATAAAAAAATTATTTAATTACTTTCTTAGAAGTTAAAACATTTTACTAGAGTGAAGTTTTTAAAATCTTGTTTAGATAGAAGGCACAGAGGGTAATGTTTTGTAAGGCGCCGAATGAGCGATTATTCAAAAAGCCATTTCACAATAGATTGTAATGGTAGTGTTGTAGATCACAAGCAGAGATTCCATAAGAAATAAAAATGGGAAAGGAGAGGAACAATGTTCTAAGGGAAAATGGCGTATTTTGATGAATGCCTTTTTTTTAAATTTTCTTTGTTT
>NC_069422.1:5579145-5591645 GCF_026875155.1 Cherax quadricarinatus | reverse complement strand
TTATATATATATATATATATATATATAGGGAGGTACCACCTCCATAGCTGGAATGGGGACCCTCATTCTCAGAGAAGACAATAAACGTACCTCAGGGAAAACTCAAGGTTCTCCCCGGAACTGTTGGAATATTTTCTTCTCCTACCACCCCCTATATATTTTATATTCTATGTGAATATTTATTGATAAACAGAATACATGCGCAGAAAAACACAAACATGAAAACAATGGTACAATGTATTAAAGATTATTAATATCCTCCAGCTCCTCTGAAGCCGGACGCGAGCCAAGTGTGCAGCAAGCATTTCCCCTCTGGATGGCTATGCTGAGGCGCTGGAACGTGGAAATGGCTGCCCTTGGGTCCCTGGTGGAGTCTGGAACCCAATTCTTTGAGGAAACGTGTGGTATTCTTTCCCAATGATCCCAAGGTCTCTGATCCCACTGGGACAAATTGATACTGTTGGCTTATGTCCCTGTACTTGCTGATCTTGTAATCCTCCCTGTGGTCAGCAGCTCCTCCCTGTCGCCCAACACTGTGATGGATGTAGGTGTCAGCCAGTGTGGACACACAGGTATAGTCCCATGCTAAGAACTAGCCATTCTTCCAAGGATAGATGGTGATCCGGTCGAAGCGGTTTGCTGTGTTGTGGGAATTGTTGGCTGCTAGTGATCGGGGCTCCCTCTTGGCTGGGCATCCAGCTGTAGCAAGGGTTCTCTTAATGATGTCGTTGACCTCATTGTGTCTTGCATGCCAGCCCTTGGTTTTGGAACAGTTAAGACCATGTAGACCGTATTGGTCTGCTTGCACTTCGCCGCAAATACACATATATTCTCTGTGAATTGGGGCAGCAAGGCACAGAGCCACTGCAATACGGAGGGTCTTAGGGTCGAGTCGCGTTCCCATTGCCGTTATGGGAACTGTTTGGAGGAAGTCCCCGGAGTGAGGTGCACTCACAGCCTGGAGACGGGCAATCTCCCTATCTGATGTTGCAGCCCTGAGCATGTTGGCAAGCACCTTTTCAGCAATTGGGCCATCCCAGCTCGTATTATGTGGGCGAAACGTTGTTAATAAAGGACACATTATACTGCTTGAGTGTTTATATTTCCAGAGTTCACTACACTACACACCATCACAGTGTACTACACTACACACCATCACAGTTCACTACACTACACACCATCATAGTGCACTACACTACACACCACCATAGTTCACTACACTACACACCATCACAGTGCACTACACTACACACCATCACAGTTCACTACACTACACACCATCACAGTGCACTACACTACACACCACCATAGCTCACTACACTACACACCATCACAGTGTACTACACTACACACCATCACAGTTCACTACACTACACACCATGAGAGTGCACTACACTACACACCATCACAGTTCACTACACTATACACCATCACAGTGCACTACACTACACACCATCATAGTGCACTACACTACACACCATCACAGTGCATTACACTACACACCATCACAGTGTACTACACTACACACCATCATAGTGCACTACACTACACACCACCATAGTTCACTACACTACACACCATCACAGTGTACTACACTACAAACCATCATAGTGCACTACACTACACACCACCATAGTTCACTACACTACACACCATCACAGTTCACTACACTATACACCATCACAGTGCACTACACTACACACCACCATAGTTCACTACACTACACACCATCACAGTGCACTACACTACACACCACCATAGCTCACTACACTACACACCATCACAGTGTACTACACTACACACCATCACAGTTCACTACACTACACACCATGGGAGTGCACTACACTACACACCATCACAGTTCACTACACTATACACCATCACAGTGCACTACACTACACACCATCATAGTGCACTACACTACACACCATCACAGTGCATTACACTACACACCATCACAGTGTACTACACTACACACCATCATAGTGCACTACACTACACACCATCACAGTGCACTACACTACACACCATCACAGTTCACTACACTACACACCATCACAGTGCACTACACTACAAACCATCACAGTGCACTACACTACACACCATCACAGTTCACTACACTATACACCATCACAGTGCACTACACTACACACCACCATAGTTCACTACACTACACACCATCACAGTGTACTATACTACACTCCATCACAGTGCACTACACTACACACCATTACAGTTCACTACACTACACACCATCACAGTTCACTACACTATACACCATCACAGTGCACTACACTACACACCATCACAGTGCACTACACTACGCACCATCACAGTTCACTACACTACACACCATCACAGTGCACTACACTACACACCATCACAGTTCACTACACTACAAACCATCACAGTGCACTACACTACACACCATCACAGTTCACTACACTATACACCATCACAGTGCACTACACTACACACCACCATAGTTCACTACACTACACACCATCACAGTGCACTACACTACACACCATCACAGTGCACTACACTACACACCATCACAGTGCACTACACTACACACCATCACAGTTCACTACACTACACACCATCAAAGAGCACTACACTACACACCACCATAGTTCACTACACTACACACCATCACAGTGCACTACACTACACACCATCACAGTGCACTACACTACACACCATCACAGTGCACTACACTACAAACCATCACAGTGCACTACACTACAAACCATCACAGTGCACTACACTACACACCATCACAGTGCACTACACTACAAACCATCACAGTGCACTACACTACACACCATCACAGTGAACTACACTACAAACCATCACAGTGCACTACACTACAAACCATCACAGTGCACTACACTACAAACCATCACAGTGCACTACACTACACACCATCACAGTTCACTACACTACACACCATCACAGTTCACTACACTACACACCATCACAGTTCACTACACTACACACCATCACATTTCACTACACTAAACACCATCACAGTTCACTACACTAAACACCATCACAGTTCACTACATTACACACCGCCACAGTTCACTACACTAAACACCATCACAGTTCACTACATTACACACCGCCACAGTTCACTACACTACAAACCATCACAGTGCACTACACTACACACCATCACAGTTCACTACACTACACACCATCACATTTCACTACACTAAACACCATCACAGTTCACTACACTAAACACCATCACAGTTCACTACATTACACACCGCCACAGTTCACTACACTACACACCATCACAGTTCACTACACAACACACCATCACAGTTCACTACACTGAACACCATCACAGTTCACTACACTACACACCATCACAGTGCACTCACAACACACCATCACAGTGCACTATACTACACACCATCACAGTGTACTATACTACACTCCATCACAGTGCTCTACACTACACACCATCACAGTGCTCTACACTACACACCATCACGGTGCACTACACTACACTCCATCACAGTGCACTACACTACACTCCATCACAGTGCACTACACTGCACACCATCACAGTTCACTACACTACACTCCATCACATTTCACTACACTGCACACCATCACAGTTTAGTACACTACACACCATCACAGTTCACTACACTACACACCATCACAGTTCACTACACTACACTCCATCACATTTCACTACACTGCACACCATCACAGTTTAGTACACTACACACCATCACAGTTCACTACACTACACACCATCACAGTTCACTACACTACACTCCATCACATTTCACTACACTGCACACCATCACAGTTTAGTACACTACACACCATCACAGTTCACTACACTACACACCATCACAGTTCACTACACTACACACCATCACAGTGCACTCACAACACACCATCACAGTGCACTATACTACACACCATCACAGTGTACTATACTACACTCCATCACAGTGCTCTACACTACACTCCATCACAGTTCACTACACTACACACCATCACAGTTCACTACACTACACACCATCACAGTGCACTCACAACACACCATCACAGTGCACTATACTACACACCATCACAGTGTACTATACTACACTCCATCACAGTGCACTACACTACACTCCATCACAGTTCACTACACTACACACCATCACAGTTCACTACACTACACTCCATCACATTTCACTACACTGCACACCATCACAGTTTAGTACACTACACACCATCACAGTTCACTACACTACACACCATCACAGTTCACTACACTACACTCCATCACATTTCACTACACTACACTCCATCACATTTCACTACACTGCACACCATCACAGTTTAGTACACTACACACCATCACAGTTCACTACACTACACACCATCACAGTACACTACACTACACACCATCACAGTTCACTACACTACACACCATCACAGTGCACTACACTACACATCATCACAGTTCACTACACTACACACCATCACAGTGCACTACACTACACTCCATCACAGTGCTCTACACTACACACCACCACAGTGCACTACACTACACTCCATCACAGTGCACTACACTACACTCCATCACAGTGCTCTACACTACAACTATCACAGTGCACTACACAGCACACCATCACAGTGCACTACACTACACTCCATCACAGTGCACTACACTACACTCCATCACAGTGCTCTACACTACAACTATCACAGTGCACTACACAGCACACCATCACAGTGCACTACACTACACTCCATCACAGTGCACTACACTACACTCCATCACAGTGCTCTACACTACACACCATCACAGTGCACTACACTACACTCCATCACAGTGCACTACACAGCACACCACCACAGTTCACTACACTACACACCATCACAGTGCACTACACTACACATCCTCACAGTTCACTACACTACACACCATCACAGTGCACTACACTACACACCATCACAGTGCACTACACTACACTCCATCACAGTGCACTACACTACACATCCTCACAGTTCACTACACTACACACCACCACAGTTCACTACACTACACACCATCACAGTGCACTACACTACACATCCTCACAGTTCACTACACTACACACCATCACAGTGCACTACACTACACACCATCACAGTGCACTACACTACACTCCATCACAGTGCTCTACACTACAACTATCACAGTGCACTACACAGCACACCATCACAGTGCACTACACTACACTCCATCACAGTGCACTACACTACACTCCATCACAGTGCTCTACACTACAACTATCACAGTGCACTACACAGCACACCATCACAGTGCACTACACTACACTCCATCACAGTGCACTACACTACACTCCATCACAGTGCTCTACACTACACACCATCACAGTTCACTACACTGCACACCATCACAGTGCACTACACTACACTCCATCACAGTGCACTACACTACACTCCATCACAGTGCACTACACTGCACACCATCACAGTACACTACACTACACACCATCACAGTGCACTACACTACTCACCATAACAGTGCACTACACTACTCACCATAACAGTGCACTACACTACACACCATGGCAGTGCACTACACTACACACCATCACAGTGCACTACACACAATCACAGTGCACTACACTACACATCATCACAGTGCACTACACTACACATCATCACAGTGCACTACACTACACACCATCACAGTGCACTACACTACTCACCATAACAGTGCACTACACTACACACCATGGCAGTGCACTACACTACACACCATCACAGTGCACTACACACAATCACAGTGCACTACACTACACACCATCACAGTTCACTACACTACACACCATCACAGTGCACTCACAACACACCATCACAGTGCACTCACAACACACCATCACAGTGCACTACACTACTCACCATAACAGTGCACTACACTACACACCATCAGTGCACTACACTACACACCATCAGTGCACTACACTACACACCATCAGTGCACTACACTACACACCATCACAGTGCACTACACTGCACACCATCACAGTGCACTACACTACACACCATCACTGTGCACTACACTACACACCATCACAGTGCACTACACTACACACCATCACAGTGCACTACACTACTCACCATAACAGTGCACTACACTACACACCATCAGTGCACTACACTACTCACCATAACAGTGCATTACACTACACACCATCACAGTGCACTACACTACACACCATCAGTGCACTACACTACTCACCATAACAGTGCATTACACTACACACCATCACAGTACACTACACTGCACACCATCACAGTGCACTACACTACACACCATCACTGTGCACTACACTACACACCATCACAGTGCACTACACTACACACCATCACAGTGCACTACACTACTCACCATAACAGTGCACTACACTACACACCATCAGTGCACTACACTACTCACCATAACAGTGCACTACACTACACACCATCACAGTGCACTACACTACACACCATCACAGTGCACTACACTACACACCATCACTGTGCACTACACTACACACCATCACAGTGCACTACACTACACACCATCACAGTGCACTACACTACACACCATCACAGTGCACTACACTACTCACCATAACAGTGCACTACACTACACACCATCAGTGCACTACACTACACACCATCAAAGTGCACTACACTACACACCATCACAGTGCACTACACTACACACCATCACAGTGCACTACACTACACACCATCACAGTGCACTACACTACACACCATCACTGTGCACTACACTACACACCATCACAGTGCACTACACTACACACCATCACTGTGCACTACACTACACACCATCACTGTGCACTACACTACACACCATCACAGTGCACTACACTACACACCATCACAGTGCACGACACTACACACCATCACTGTGCACTACACTACACACCATCACTGTGCACTACACTACACACCATCACAGTGCACTACACTACACACCATCACAGTGCACTACACTACACATTATCACTGTGCACTACACTACACACCATCACAGTGCACTACACTACACACCATCACTGTGCACTACACTACACACCATCACAGTGCACTACACTACACAAAATCACAGTGCACTACACTACACACCATCACTGTGCACTACACTACACACCATCACTGTGCACTACACTACACACCATCACAGTGCACTACACTACACACCATCACAGTGCACTATACTACACACCATCACTGTGCACTACACTACACACCATCACAGTGCACTACACTACACACCATCACAGTGCACTACACTACACACCATCACAGTGCACTACACTACACACCACCAGTGCACTACACTACACACCATCACAGTGCACTACACTACACACCATCACTGTGCACTACACTACACACCATCACAGTGCACTACACTACACACCATCACAGTGCACTACACTACACACCATCACAGTGCACTACACTACACACCATCACAGTGCACTACACTACACACCATCACAGTGCACTACACTACACACCATCACAGTGCACTACACTACACACCATCACAGTGCACTACACTACACACCATCACAGTGCACTACACTACACACCATCACAGTGCACTACACACAATCACAGTGCACTACACTACACAACATCGCAGTGCACTACACTGCACACCATAACAGTGCACTACACTACACACCATCAGTGCACTTCACTACACTCCATCACAGTGCACTACACACCATCACAGTGCACTACACTACACACCATCAGTGCACTACACTACACACCATCACAGTGCACTTCACTACACTCCATCACAGTGCACTACACACCATCACAGTGCACTACACTACACACCATCACAGTGCACTACACACCATCACAGTGCACTACACTACACACCATCACAGTGCACTACACTACACACCATCACAGTGCACTACACTACACACCATCACAGTGCACTACACTACACACCATCACAGTGCACTACACTACACACCATCACAGTGCACTACACTACACACCATCACAGTGCACTACACTACACACCATCACAGTGCACTACACTACACACCATCACAGTGCACTACACTACACGCTATCACAGTGCACTACACTACACACCATCACAGTGCACTACACTACACACCATCACAGTGCACTACACTACACACCATCACAGTGCACTACACTACACACCATCACAGTGCACTACACTACACACCATCACAGTGCACTACACTACACACCATCACAGTGCACTACACTACGCACCATCAAAGTGCACTACACTACACACCATCACAGTGCACTACACTACACACCATCACTGTGCACTACACTACACACCATCACAGTGCACTACACTACACACCATCACAGTGCACTACACTACACACCATCACAGTGCACTACACTACTTACCATCACAGTGCACTACACTACACACCATCACAGTGCACTACACTACTTACCATCACAGTGCACTACACTACACACCATCACAGTGCACTACACTACACACCATCACAGTGCACTACACTACTTACCATCACAGTGCACTACACTACACACCATCACAGTGCACTACACTACACACCATCACAGTGCACTACACTACACTCCATCACAGTGCACTACACTACACTCCATCACAGTGCACTACACTACACTCCATCACAGTGCACTACACTACACTCCATCACAGTGCACTACTCTACACACCATCGCAGTGCACTACACTGCACACCATCACCGTGCACTACACTGCACACCATCACCGTGCACTACACTACACTCCATCACAGTGCACTACACTACACACCATCACAGTGCACTACACTACACACCATCACAGTGCAGTACACTACACACCATCACAGTGCACTACACTGCACACCATCACAGTGCACTACACTACACTCCATCACAGTGCACTACTCTACACACCATCGCAGTGCACTACACTGCACACCATCACCGTGCACTACACTGCACACCATCACCGTGCACTACACTACACTCCATCACAGTGCACTACACTACACACCATCACAGTGCACTACACTACACACCATCACAGTGCAGTACACTACACACCATCACAGTGCACTACACTGCACACCATCACAGTGCACTACACTACACTCCATCACAGTGCACTACACTACACTCCATCACAGTGCACTACACTACACACCATCACAGTGCACTACACTACACACCATCACAGTGCACTACACTGCACACCATCACAGTGCACTACACTACACACCATCACAGTGCACTACACTACACACCATCACAGTGCACTACACTACACACCATCACAGTGCACTACACTGCACACCATCACAGTGCACTACACTACACTCCATCACAGTGCACTACACTACACTCCATCACAGTGCACTACACTACACTCCATCACAGTGCAGTACACTACACACCATCACAGTGCACTACACTGCACACCATCACAGTGCACTACACTACACTCCATCACAGTGCACTACACTACACTCCATCACAGTGCTCTATAAGATATTTCTCTATTGTGAGTTAGTTTAAGATGGATTAATAAGTAAGTTTAATTTAGATTTCTAAGTTTCATTTAGATAGGTTGCAGTTCGCTTTGGTTTTCTTGGTAAGTTTATTTGACAGCGATTAGTTTATGTTCTCCAATTAGTATAAGATACGGGTTGAAGTTAGTTTAAAACGCATTGCCAATTTAGTTAAGTTTAGGTTGATAAGTTAATTCAAGTTGCGTTATTTAGTTACTTTAGGCTTGTTTGCTGTTTTAACTTGAGATTACTTGCTAAGTTACTTTAGGTTATATTAACAAGTTGTTCTGAAGCATCTTGTTAAGTTAGTATAAATATGTTGTCTATATTAATGTAGATTTGGTTACTAAGTTAATTTATGAATAGTTCATAAGAAACTTAGGTTATGTCTCTAAGTTTGTTAAAGATAGGATGCTATGTTAATTTACGAGAAGTTCCTATGTTACTGTAAGTTAGGTTTCTAAGTCACTTCAGGTTTGGTTACTAATTAGGTTGAGGTTGGGTTGTAAAGTCAATTTAGGTTGGGTTGTTAAGTCAATTTAAGTTTTGTTGCTAAGTCAGCTGAGGCTGGGTTGTTAAGTGAGTTTAAGTTAGTTTGCTAAGTCAGTTTAAGTTGGGTTGTTAATTCAATTTAGGAATGGGTTTTTAAGTCAGTTTTGGTTGGGTTGTTTAGTCAGTTTAGGTTAGGGTGTTATGTCAGGATTGGTTGGGTTGTTAAGTCAGTTTAGGTTAGGTCACTAAATCAGTTTAGGTTGGGTTCTTAAGTCAGTTTAGGTTGGTTGTTAAGTCAGTTTATGTTGGGTTGTTAAGTCAGTTTATGTTGGGTTGTTAAGTCAGTTTATGTTGGGTTGTTAAGTCAGTTTATGTTGGGTTGTTAAGTCAGTTTATGTTGGGTTGTTAAGTCAGTTTATGTTGGGTTGTTAAGTCAGTTTATGTTGGGTTGTTAAGTCAGTTTATGTTGGGTTGTTAAGTCAGTTTATGTTGGGTTGTTAAGTCAGTTTATGTTGGGTTTCTAAGTCAGTTTATTTTAGGTCACTAAGTTTAAGGTAAGTTACTAAACTAAATTATCGGTTGCATATACATTTATGTACCAAAACAATTCACCTGAACAAACCTGTCAATGTATAAGATAAAGTAACTGAGACAGTAAAAAAAAAAACTGACAAAAGCCATCCTCCTTCTCCCTGAGGTTGTTTCCATTCTTCTGTCAAAATAAAAGTTGCAACAGCCAGGCTCCAACAAAACAAAAACAAACCCGCAATTTGAAAATGGAACCAGGTATAACTTTTTATATATATTAATATGTATGTTGATGGGGAATAAATTCCTCCCATGTTTTATTGCCTTTTATTCAACAATAAAAAATCATACAGTAAAAATGAGTGGTTGCTGGTGAAGCTCTCTTGATCCAAGGCAACGTATGATCATTACGGGTTTATTGCTTGCACGTGACTTTAATAATTACAGAATGGACAGAAGGGGTTTTTTAAGGGAGGAACACTTGGTACATCAGCAGGGAAACACTTATGATTCAGGGAAAAGCAGTTAACTGGACTTGAGTCCTGGAGGTAGCAAGGGCAATGTGTGCTCCCTTAAGGATGTGTGAGGATGTTGCAGTCAGAGAACTATTTAACTGTGTGTGGCATGCAAAGAGTACGCAACCTTTATTCGGCGCATGTACACACCCTCATTGAAAGGCTGTCTCCCCAACCAGCGAACCAGTACTTAGGGTGGAATGATGGGGCCCCATCGATCGATGAGTACCCTGGTTCAGCCAACGAGAAGGTGGGTCTGGCAACTGTGGAGGTGTTGTGGTCACCACTCACCTTTCCACCCTTGTCATTTCCATTCTAGAGCTGGTTGAGCACGGTTGTCCATTCTCTCTCCAGGCTGTGTCTTTGCCTTAACCTGGTGTACACATACATTTCCAACTGCATATAGTGCACATAATTGTAAATAATTACTATCGCTCTTGGTGAAGGAAAATATATTTCAAAGTCATTCAGCTGTGTTTGGTTTGCTTCTTACTCCTTTACACCCAGGATAACAGGCCTTATTGTTCGTGGGTTGTAATACTGTGATATCAGCTCACTTCTCGCAAAACAGAGACTGAATGAGTTATCGTTAATGTATTTTCTTTTCTGGGTCAACATGCCTTAGTGACAGACATCCGCTAAGGTAAAATTAAGAAGAGAAGACGAAGAAGAAGAAGAAGAAGAAGAAGAAGAAGAAGAAGAAGAAGAAGAAGAAGAAGAAGAAGAAGAAGAAGAAGAAGAAGAAGAAGAAGAAGAAGAATGGTTATCAGAGTGGAAGGAAAGAACATGGGAGGAAGTAATGAGACGAAACGTTTGTGAGTGGACCTGTAGACGGAGCTAAAGTAATAAAATAAAGAATAGGAAACATGTGGGTGGTGCACTGAGATATCTGTGGAGGCAGAACATGTGGGTGATGCACTGAGACATCTGTGGAGGCAGAACATGTGGGTGATGCACTGAGACATCTGTGGAGGCAGAACATTTGGGTGATGCACTGAGACATCTGTGGATGCAGAACATGTGGGTGGTGCACTGAGACATCTGTAGAGGCAGAACATGTGGGTGGTGCACTGAGACATCTGTGGAGGCAGAACATGTGGGTGGTGCACTGAGACATCTGTAGAGGCAGAAGATGTGGGCGGTGCACTGAGACATCTGTGGAGGCAGAACATGTGAGTGGTGCACTGAGACATCTGTGGAGGCAGAACATGTGAGTGGTGCACTGAGACATCTGTAGAGGCAGAAGATGTGGGCGGTGCACTGAGACATCTGTGGAGGCAGAACATGTGAGTAGTGCACTGAGACATCTGTGGAGGCAGAACATGTGAGTGGTGCACTGAGACATCTGTAGAGGCAG
>NC_069422.1:5569145-5571645 GCF_026875155.1 Cherax quadricarinatus | reverse complement strand
AATCTTAGAAAACTTACCTAACCTTATTATAACAAGAACAATTTATTTTAGCCTAACCCAACTAAATATATTTTAGATTTGTTTACAATAATTTAGTACTAAACAAACACAGTGAAATATATTTTTTTAGTTAGGTTCAGAATGATTTTGGCGAAATTATTGCATACACAAATTTTCACTTGTCCTATATGGCAAGATGAACGTTGCTATTTAAGCCAAGATCGCAAGTTCTGCCTATTCGGCACGACATATATATATATATATATATATATATATATATATATATATGTGTGTGTGTGTGTGTGTGTGTGTGTGTGTGTGTGTGTGTGTGTGTGTGTGTGTGTGTGTGTGTGTTTGTGTGTGTATGTGTACTCACCTAATTGTACTCACCTAATTGTGGTTGCAGGGGTCGAGACTCAGCTCCTGGCCCCGCCTCTTCACTGATCGCTACTGGATCCTCTCTCTCTCTGCTTCCTGAGCTTTGTCATACCTCTTAAAACTATGTATGGCTCCTGCCTCCACTACTTCACTTGCTAGGCTATTCCACTTGCTGACAACTCTATGACTGAAGAAATACTTCCTAACGTCCCTGTGACTCGTCTGAGTCTTCAGCTTCCAGTTGTTACCCCTTGTCCCTGTGTCCCCTCTCTGGAACATCCTATCTCTGTCCACCTTGTCTATTCCCCGCAGTATCTTGTATGTCGTTATCATGTCTCCCCTGACCCTTCTGTCCTCCAGTGTCGTCAGTCCGATTTCCCTTAACCTTTCCTGGTACGACATTCCCTTGAGCTCTGGGACTAGTCTTGTTGCAAACCTTTCTACTTTCTCTAACTTCTTGACGTGCTTGACCAGGTGTGGGTTCCAGACTGGTGCTGCATACTCCAGTATGGGCCTAACATACACAGTGTACAGTGTCTTGAACGATTCCTTATTAAGGTATCGGAACGCTATTCTCAGGTTTGCCAGGCGCCCGTATGCTGCAGCGGTTATTTGGTTGATGTGTGCCTCCGGTGATGTGCTCGGTGTTATGGTCACCCCAAGGTCTTTCTCCCTGAGTGAGGTCTGTAGTCTTTGTCCACCTAGCCTATACTCTGTCTGCGGTCTTCTTTGCCCCTCCCCAATCTTCATGACTTTGCATTTGGCTGGATTGAATTCGAGAAGCCAGTTACTGGACCACATGTCCAGCCTCTCCAGGTCTCTTTGCAGTCCTGCCTCATCCTCGTCCGATTTAATTCTTCTCATCAACTTCACGTCATCTGCGAACAGGGATACTTCATAGTCTATTCCTTCCATCATGTCGTTCACATATATCAAAAATAGCACTGGTCCTAGAACTGACCCCTGTGGGACCCCGCTCGTAACAGGCGCCCACTGTGATACCTCTTCACGCACCATGACTCGTTGCTGCCTCCCTGTCAGGTATTCCCTTATCCATTGCAGTGCCCTTCCTTTTACGTGTGCCTGATCCTCCAGCTTCTGCACTAATCTCTTGTGAGGAACTGTGGCAAAGGCCTTCCTGCAGTCTAGGAAAACGCAATCTACCCAACCCTCTCTCTCGTGTCTTACTTCTGTTACCTTGTCATAAAACTCCAGGAGGTTTGTGATACAAGATTTGCCTTCCATGAACCCATGCTGGTTTTCATTTATAATCTTGTTCCTTTCCAGGTGTTCGACCACTCTCCTCCTGATAATCTTCTCCATGACTTTGCACACAATACATGTCAGAGACACAGGTCTGTAGTTTAGTGCTTCGTTTCCGTTTCCTTTCTTAAATATGGGGACTACATTAACTGTCTTCCATTTCTCAGGTAGTTGCCCAGTTTCAAGGGATGTGTTGAAGATTGTGGTTAGAGGCAACAACAGCATCTCTGCTCCTTCTCTAAGGGCCCATGGGGAGATGTTGTCCGGTCCCATCGCCTTTGAGGTGTCAAGGTCACTTAAGGCTTCTTCCCCTCCTCCTCATTTTCGTTGTCTCCAACATGTTGGTAAATTTCCCCTCTTGTTTTCCCTTCTGTGCTGTTTTCCCCACAGCCCTTCCTGTCTTACTGTAAAAATTTCCCTTTAAACCCTTTCAGCTCCTCACTACCTCCAAATCTTTTCTTGTGAGTTCTCCCCCTTCTGTCCTTAATTGATCACCTGGCTTTACTGTTTCTTCCTCCGATTTGGGTGTCAACGTTTCGGGTCAGTCTTTATTCTCGATGCAATTCATTTTCATACTTCGCTGGGCCCCCCTCCCTTTCCTGTGGACCTTCCCGGCTCTGCGGTGATCTCCCTATTTTTGTGTGTTCTCTGCCTTCTGTCTTTTTTTTTCCCTTCTCTATTCACTTTGTTTTTCCTCCTTACAACCCTCGGGGAAACCATGGGGGTTTTTCCAGTCTTCCCGTTGTTACGTTGCCCCTTGGGGAAAGAAACCTTTTTCCCCTGCCTCCTTTCATTTTGTTTCTACATATTCCATCATTTCATTTTTGGCTTTTCCTCCAGTTCTCTGTCCCACTGGACC
>NC_069422.1:5494145-5564145 GCF_026875155.1 Cherax quadricarinatus | reverse complement strand
TCAAGGTGAATACTAAGTTCAGCCTTGCTGGTTCATTCTCTTCTATCTCTCTTGTAGTGTCCCTTACGTGTTGGTACATGAAGTTTTCTAGTACCACCTCCAACATCTTAGCCCTCCATGTATCTTGGCCCCCATGTGGCTCCAAGTTCTCCCAATCGATCTCCTTGTGGTTAAAGTCACCCATGATCAGAAGCTTTTCCCTGCTTACCTGAGCTCTTCTGGCCACTGCAACCAGTGTGTGTGTGTGTGTGTGTGTGTGTGTGTGTGTGTGTGTGTGTGTGTGTGTGTGTGTGTGTGTTTGTGTGTGTGTGTGTACTCACCTAATTGTACTCACCTAATTGTGGTTGCAGGGGTCGAGACTCAGCTCCTGGCCCCGCCTCTTCACTGATCGCTACTGGATCCTCTCTCTCTCTGCTTCCTGAGCTTTGTCATACCTCTTCTTAAAACTATGTATGGTTCCTGCCTCCACTACTTCACTTGCTAGGCTATTCCACTTGCTGACAACTCTATGACTGAAGAAATACTTCCTAACGTCCCTGTGACTCGTCTGAGTCTTCAGCTTCCAGTTGTGACCCCTTGTCCCTGTGTCCCCTCTCTGGAACATCCTATCTCTGTCCACCTTGTCTATTCCCCGCAGTATCTTGTATGTCGTTATCATGTCTCCCCTGACCCTTCTGTCCTCCAGTGTCGTCAGTCCGATTTCCCTTAACCTTTCCTCGTACGACATTCCCTTGAGCTCTGGGACTAGCCTTGTTGCAAACCTTTGTACTTTCTCTAACTTCTTGACGTGCTTGACCAGGTGTGGGTTCCAGACTGGTGCTGCATACTCCAGTATGGGCCTAACATACACAGTGTACAGTGTCTTGAACGATTCCTTATTGAGGTATCGGAACGCTATTCTCAGGTTTGCCAGGCGCCCGTATGCTGCAGCGGTTATTTGGTTGATGTGTGCCTCCGGTGATGTACTCGGTGTTATGGTCACCCCAAGGTCTTTCTCCCTGAGTGAGGTCTGTAGTCTTTGTCCACCTAGCCTATATTCTGTCTGCGGTCTTCTTTGCCCCTCCCAATCTTCATGACTTTGCATTTGGCTGGATTGAATTCGAGGAGCCAGTTACTGGACCACATGTCCAGCCTCTCTCCAGGTCTCTTTGCAGTCCTGCCTCATCCTCGTCCGATTTAATTCTTCTCATCAACTTCACGTCATCTGCGAACAGGGACACTTCAGAGTCTATTCCTTCCATCATGTCGTTCACATATATCAAAAATTAGCACTGGTCCTAGAACTGACCCCTGTGGGACCCCGCTCGTAACAGGCGCCCACTGTGATACCTCTTCACGTACCATGACTCGTTGCTGCCTCCCTGTCAGGTATTCCCTTATCCATTGCAGTGCCCTTCCTTTTATGTGCGCCTGATCCTCCAGCTTCTGCACTAATCTCTTGTGGGGAACTGTGTCAAAGGCCTTCCTGCAGTCTAGGAAAACGCAATCTACCCACCCCTCTCTCTCGTGTCTTACTTCTGTTACCTTGTCATAAAACTCCAGGAGGTTTGTGATACAAGATTTGCCTTCCATGAACCCATGCTGGTTTTCATTTATAATCTTGTTCCTTTCCAGGTGTTCGACCACTCTCCTCCTGATAATCTTCTCCATGACTTTACACACAATACATGTCAGAGACACAGGTCTGTAGTTTAGTGCCTCGTTTCTGTTTCCTTTCTTAAATATGGGGACTACATTAGCTGTCTTCCATTTCTCAGGTAGTTGCCCAGTTTCAAGGGATGTGTTGAAGATTGTGGTTAGAGGCACGCACAGCATCTCTGCTCCTTCTCTAAGGACCCATGGGGAGATGTTGTCCGGTCCCATCGCCTTTGAGGTGTCAAGGTCACTTAAGAGCTTCTTCACCTCCTCCTCAGTTGTTCGTATGTCATCCAACACTTGTTGGTATATTCCCTCTTGATGTTCCCTTCTGTGCTGTCTTCCCACAGCCCTTCCGAACTCCGGAACTCCTGCTTGCCTCTCAGCCGTGCTTTCTCCTGCAGGATCATGGTTCGGGTTGATTCTGCCTTGAAAATTACTTTGAGAGACCGATTCCTTTTCTTTGTGAACCACCCAATTCTCCGAAAATTTGCCACCTGGGTCATGTCCCCCTCGCCTATCACCTTCATGATATCTTCAATCGCTTTTTTCTCCTCCTGCTTTCTTGTGTGTGTGTGTGTGTGTGTGTGTGTGTGTGTGTGTGTGTGTGTGTGTTGTGTGTGTGTGTGTGTGTGTGTGTGTGTGTGTGTTTGTGTGTTTGTGTGTGTGTGTGTGTGTGTGTGTGTGTGTGTGTGTGTGTGTGTGTGTGTGTGTGTGTGTGTGTGTGTGTGTGTGTGTGTACTCACCTAATTGTACTCACCTAATTGTGGTTGCAGTGGCCGAGACTCAGCTCCTGGTCCCGCCTCTTCACCCACCGCTACTAGGTCCTCTCTCCCCCTGCTCCATGAGCTTTATCATAGCTCGTCTTAAAACTATGTATATACCTCCAGTTCCTAACTACTCTATGACTGAAGAAATACTTCCTAACATCCTTTTGACTGATCTGAGTCTTCAGCTTCCAATTGTGGCCCCTTCTTTCTGTGTCCCATCTCTGGAACATCCTGTCTCTGTCCACCTTGTCTATTCCACGCAGTATTTTGTATGTCGTTATCATGTCTCCCCTGTGTTGTCAGACCGATTTCCCTTAATCTTTCTTCATAGGACATTCCCCATAGTTCTGGAACTAGCCTTGTTGGAAACCTTTGCACTTTCTCTAATTTCTTGACGTGTTTGACCAGATGTGGGTTCCAAACTGGTGCTGCGTACTCCAGTATGGGCCTGACGTACACAGTGTATAAAGTCTTGAACGATTCCTTACTGAGGTACCGGAACGCTATTCTCAGGTTTGCCAAGCGCCCATATGCCGCAGCAATTATCTGGCTAATGCGCGCTTCTGACGATGTACTCGGTATTATACTCACTCCTAGGTCTTTCTCCTTGAGTGAGGTTTGCAGCCTTTGGCCTCCTAGCCTATACTCTGCCTGCGGTCTTCTTTGCCCTCCTCCGATCTTCATGACTTTGCATTTGGCGGGGTTAAATTCTAGGAGCTAGTTTCGGGACCACACATCCAGACTGTCCAGGTCTCTTTGTAGACCTGTCTGGTCCGCATCTGATTTAATTCTCCTCATTAACTTCACGTCATCTGCAAACAGGGACACTTCTGAGTCTATCCCTACCGTCATGTCGTTCACATATTCCAAGAATAGCACTGATTCCAGGACTGACCGCTGTGGGACCCCGCTCGTTACTGGCGCCCACTGCGATACCTCATCACGGATCATGACTCGCTGCTGCCTCCCTGTTATGTATTCTTTGATCCATTGCAGTGCCCTTCCCGTTATACGTGCCTGTTCCTCTAGCTTTTGTGCTAATCTCTTGTGAGGAACTGTGTCGAAGTCCTTCTTGCAGTCCAAGAAAATGCAATCAACCCACCCCTCCCTCTCATTTCTTACTTCAGTTACCTTGTCATAAAACTTTAGTAGGTTTGTGACACAGGATTTACCTTCCATGAATCCGTGCTGGCTGTCATTTATAATCTTGTTCCGCTCCAGGTGCTCCACCACTCTCCTCCTGATAATCTTTTCCAAGACTCTGCATGCTATACATGTCAGTGACACTGGTCTATAATTTAGTGCTTCCTTTCTGTCTCCCTTCTTAAAGATGGGGACTACATTTGCCTTCTTCCATACTTCAGGTAGTTGCCCAGTTTCAAGGGAAGTGTTGAAGATTTTGGTTTGTGGCACACGTAGTGTCCCTACTTCCTCTCCAAAGGATCCTTGGAGAGATGTTGTCCGGTCCCACCGCCTTTGAGTTACCAAGGTCACTTAGGAGCTTCTGCACCTCCTCCTCACTTGTGTGTAATTCATCCAACACTTGTTGGTATATCCCTTGTTGCTGTACGTCACTGTTTTGTCTTCCCGTTGTCCTATCAGCCTCCACTGTAAATACTTCCTGAAATCTCATGTTGAGCTCCTCACATACCTCCTGGTCATTTCTTGTGAGCTCCCCACCTTCCTTCCTGAGCCTGATTACTTGGTCCTTGACTGTTGCCTTCCTCCTGATGTGGCTGTAGAGTAGTTTCGGATAGACTTGACTTTCGATGCTATGTCATTTTCATACTGCCGCTGCACCTCTCTCTTTATCTGTGCTTACTCGTTTCTGACTCGTCGACTAATCTCTTTATTCTCCTGAGTCCTTTGCCTTCTGTACGTTTTCCATTCTCTAGAGCACTTATTTTTTGCCTCCCTGCACCTTCGGGTAAACCAAGGGCTTGTTCTGTCCTTCCCATTATTTCTGTTACCCTTGGGAACAAGCCTTTCCTCTGCCTTCTTGCATTTTGTTGTTGCAAAGTCCATCATTTCGTTTACTGATTTTCCTACCAACTCCTGTTCCCACTGAACCTCCTGTGTAGTCCCCCCCTTTTATAGTTTAGCTTTTCCCTTTCTACTCCTGTTATCCTCTCCACTTTTAGCTCCACGATGTATTCAAAGCTCATAACTACGTGGTCACTAGCTCGAAGGGGTTTTTCATATGTGATGTGCTCAATGTCTGAGCTACTCAGGGTGAACACGAGGTCCAGTCTTGCTGGTTCATCCTCCCCTCTCTCTCTGGTAGTATCCCTAACATGTTTGTGCATGAGATTTGCCAGCATCACATCCATCATCTTGGCTCTCCATGTTTCGGGACCCCCACGTGGCTCCAGGTTTTCCCAATCAATCTCCCTGTGATTGAAGTCGCCCATGACCAGTAACTTTGCTCTGCTTGAGTAAGCCCTTCTTGCCACCTCAGCTAGAGTGTCCACCATTGCTCTGTTGCACTCATCATATTCTTCTCTTGTCCTGCAGTTCTGTGGTGGGTTATACATCACTGCAGTGACTACCTTGTGTTCCCCTGACAGAACTGTACCTACTATGTAATCCATTCTCCAATCTCGTCCATACCTTCCATTTCTTGATAACCCCACCGGTTTTTTATAAGTAGTGCAACCCCTCTTCCCCCCCTGCTCCTTCTATCCTTCCTCAGGATCTGATATCCGAGTGGGAAGATTGCATCTGTTATTATCCCAGTGAGTTTTGTTTCTGTAACCGCTACGATGTCTGGGGACATCTCATTGATTCTCTCGTGCCTCTCCTCACATTTATTCGAAATTCCATCTGCGTTCGTGTACCAAACCTTCAACTTCTTTTCAATAACTGTGGTCTGGGGAGAGAGGTGGGTTAGGGGGAGCAGGTGCCTTCGCAGGGGCCTATAGGGGGTTGGTGTGGGGGTGGGGTCTGCGGTGTGGGAAGTGGGGGCAGAGGGTCCATCTGGGGTTTCAGTGGGGGTGGTGCTGAGGGGGATGGGGAATAGGGCCTATGGGGGGTTAGAGTGGGGGAGGGGGTTGTGGCAAGGGAGATGGAAATAGAGGGTGCAGTGTGTGGGTTGCTGTGGGTTACTGTGAGGGCGGGGTTTGTGGTGAGGGGGATGGGGGGAGAGGGTTCATTGTGTGGGTTTCTGTGGGTTTCTGTATGGGTGGGGTTTGTGCTGAGGGGGATGGGGCAGAGGGTACATTGAGTGGGTTTTGGGTTAGGTACACTAGGTACACTAGGTGTGTGTGTGTGTGTGTGTGTACTCACCTAATTGTGGTTGCAGGGGTCGAGCCTCAGCTCCTGGCCCAGCCTCTTCACTGATCGCTACTGGGTCCTCTCTCTCTCTCTGCTTCCTGAGCTTTGTCATACCTCTTCTTAAAACTATGTATGGTTCTTGCCTCCACTACTTCACTTGCTAGGCTATTCCACTTGCTGACAACTCTATGACTGAAGAAATACTTCCTAACGTCCCTGTGACTCGTCTGAGTCTTCAGTTTCCAGTTGTGACCCCTTGTTTCTGTGTCCCCTCTCTAGAACATCCTATCTCTGTCCACGTTGTCTATTCCCAGCAGTATCTTGTATGTCGTTATCTATTCCCCACAGCATCACTCTCCACAATCACTCACCACCATCACTCTCTGATCTCCTGCCCAGTTTCAAGGGATGTGTTGAAGATTGTGGTTAGAGGCACGCACAGCATCTCTGCTCCTTCTCTAAGGACCCATGGGGAGATGTCCGGTCCCATCGCCTTTGAGGTGTCAAGGTCACTTAGGAGCTTCTTCACCTCCTCCTCAGTTATTCGTATGTCATCCAACACTTGTTGGTATATTCCCTCTTGATGTTCCCTTCTGTGCTGTCTTCCCCCAGCCCTTCCTGTCTCTGTAAAGACTTCCTTAAATCTCCTGTTCAGCTCCTCACATACCTCCTGATCATTTCTTTTGAGTTCTCCACCTTCTGTCCTTAATCTGATCACCTGGTCTTTGACTGTTGTCTTCCTCCTGATGTGGCTATACAACAGTTTCGGGTCAGTCTTGATTCTCGATGCTATGTCATTTTCATACTGTCGTTGGGCCTCCCTCCTTACCTGTGCGTACTCATTCCTGGCTCTGCGACTGATCTCCCTATTTTCGTGCGTTCTCTGCCTTCTGTACTTTTTCCATTCTCTATTGCATTTTGTTTTTGCCTCCTTACACCGTCGGGTAAACAAGGGGCTCGTTCTGGTCTTCCCGTTGTTACTGTTGCTCTTGGGAATAAACCTTTCCACTGCCTCCTTGCATTTTGTTGTTACATATTCCATCATTTCATTTACTGGCTTTCCTGCCAGTTCTCTGTCCCACTGGACCTCCCGCAGGAAGTTCTTCAACCCTATGTAGTCCCCTCTTTTATAGTCAGGCTTTTCCCATTCAACTCCTGTTATTCTCTCCACTTGCAGCTCTACTATGTATTCAAAGCGCAGAACCACGTGGTCGCTAGCTCCTAGGGTAGTCTCATACTTGATGTCCTCAATGTCTGAACTGCCCAGGGTGAACATAAGGTCCAATCTTGCTGGTTCATCCTCCCCTCTCACTCTGGTAGTGTCCTTAACATGTTGGTGCATGAGGTTTTCCAGCACCACGTCCAACATCCTGGCTCTCCATGTTTCGGGACCCCCATGTGGCTCCAGGTTTTCGCAGTCAATTTCCCTGTGGTTGAAATCCCCCATAACCAGCAACTTTGCTCTGCTGGAGTGAGCTCTTCTTGCCACCTCAGTAAGTGTGTCCACCATTGCTCTGTTGCTCTCTTCATATTCCTCTCTTGGTCTCCTGCAGTTCTGTGGTGGATTATACATCACTGCAATGACCACTTTGTGTTCCCCAGTCTGAGGTGTACCTGCTATGTAGTCTCTTTCTCCCGTCTCATCTGTGTGTGTGAGTGTGTGTGTGTGTGTGTACTTACCTAATTGTGGTTGCAGGGGTCGATACTCAGCTCCTGGCCCCGCCTCTTCACTGATCGCTACTGGATCCTCTCTCTCTCTGCTTCCTGAGCATTGTTATACCTCTTCTTAAAACTATGTATGGTTCCTGCCTCCACTACTTCACTTGCTAGGCTATTCCACTTGCCGACAACTCTATGACTGAAGAAATACTTCCTAACGTCCCTGTGACTCATCTGAGTCTTCAGCTTCCAGTTGTGACCCCTTGTCCCTGTGTCCCCTCTCTGGAACATCCTATCTCTGTCCACCTTGTCTATTCCCCGCAGTATCTTGTATGTCGTTATCATGTCTCCCCTGACCCTTCTGTCCTCAAGTGTTGTCAATCAGATTTCCCTTAACCTTTCTTCGTACGACATTCCTTTGAGCTCTGGGACTAGCCTTGTTGCAAACCTTTGTACTTTCTCTAACTTCTTGACGTGCGTGACCAGGTGTGGGTTCCAGACTGGTGCTGCATACTCCAGTATGGGCCTAACGTACACAGTGTACAGTGTCTTCAACGATTCCTTATTAAGGTATCGGAACGCTATTCTCAGGTTTGCCAGGCGCCCGTATGCTGCAGCGGTTATTTGGTTGATGTGTGCCTCCGGTGATGTGCTCGGTGTTAGGGTCACCCCAAGGTCTTTCTCCCTGAGTGAGGTCTGTAGTCTTTGTCCACCTAGCCTATACTCTGTCTGCGGTCTTCTTTGCCCCTCCCCAATCTTCATGACTTTGCATTTGGCTGGATTGAATTCGAGAAGGCAGTTGCTGGACCACATGTCCAGCCTGTCCAGGTCTCTTTGCAGTCCTGCCTCATCCTCGTCCGATTTAATTCTTCTCATCAACTTCACGTCATCTGCGAACAGGGACACTTCAGAGTCTATTCCTTCCATCATGTCGTTCACATATATCAAAAATAGCACTGGTCCGTGCGCTATTGTGTGCGTGTGTGTGTGTGTGTGTGTGTGTGTGTGTGTGTGTGTGTGTGTGTGTGTGTGTGTGTGTGTGTGTGTGTGTGTGTGTGTGTGTGTGTGTGTGTGTGTGTGTGTGTAGAAAACTTTATAAGAAAAAACACAAAAATAAAGTTTTAACATGATAAATGAGACAAAATTCTTCACGAGGCCCAGCTGCTGCACTCAGCTGCTGCACTCACCTGCTGCACTCAGCTGCTGCACTCAGCTGCTGCACTCAGCTGCTGCACTCAGCTGCTGCACTCAGCTGCTGCACTCAGCTGCTGACCTGAGCTGCTGCACTCAGCTGCTGCACTCAGCTGCTGCACTCAGCTGCTGCACTCAGCTGCTGCACTCAGCTGCTGACCTGAGCTGCTGCACTCAGATGCTGCACTCAGCTGCTGCACTCAGCTGCTGCAATCAGCTGCTGACCTCAGCTGCTGCACTCAGCTGCTGACCTAAGCTGCTGCACTCAGCTGCTAGACTCAGCTGCTGCACTCAGCTGCTGCACTCAGCTTCTGCACTCAGCTGCTGCACTCAGCTGCTGACCTCAGCTGCTGCTCTCAGCTGCTGACCTCAGCTGCTGCACTCAGCTGCTGCACTCAGCTGCTGCACTCAGCTGCTGCACTCAGCTGCTGCACTCAGCTGCCGCACTCAGCTGCTGCACTCAGTTCCTGCACTCACCTCCTGCACTCAGCACCTGCACTCAGCTGCTGCACTCAGCTGCTGCACTCAGCTGCTGACCTCAGCTGCTGCACTAAGATGCTGCACTCAGCTCCTGACCTCAGCTGCTGCACTCAGCTGCTGACCTCAGCTGCTGCACTCAGCTGCTGACCTAAGCTGCTGCACTCAGCTACTGCACTCAGCTGCTGCACTCAGCTGCTGCACTCCTCTGCTGACCTCAGCTGCTGCACTAAGATGCTGCACTCAGCTGCTAGCCTCAGCTGCTGCACTCAGCTGCTGCACTCAGCTGCTGCACTCAACTGCTGCACTCAGCTGCTGCACTCAGCTGCTTCACTAAGCTGCTGCACTCATCTGCTGCACTCAACTGCTGCACTCAGCTGCTGACCACGGCTGCTGACCTCAGCTGCTGCACTTAACTGATGCACTCAGCTGCTGACCTCAGCTGCTGACCTCAGCTGCTGCACTCAGCTGCTGCACTCAGCTGCTGCACTCAGCTGCTGCACTCAGCTCCTGACCTCAGCTGCTGCACTCAGCGGCTGACCTCAGCTGCTGCACTCAGCTGCTGCACTCAGCTGCTGCACTCAGCTGCTGCACTCAGCTTCTGCATTCAGTGCAGCTGCTGCACTTTGCTGCTGACCTCAGCTGCTTCACTCAGCTGCTGCACTCAGCTGCTGCACTAAGCTGCTGCACTAAGCTGCTGCACTCAGCTGCTGACCTCAGCTGTTACACTCAGCTGCTGCACTAAGCTGCTGCACTCAGCTGCTGACCTGAGCTACTTCACTCAACTGCTGACCTCAGCTGCTGCACTAAGCTGCTGCACTCAGCTGCTGCACTCAGCTGCTGACCTCAGATGCTGCACTCAGCTGCTGCACTCAGCTGCTGACCTCAGCTGCTACATTCAGCTGCTGCACTTAGCTGCTGACCTCAGCTGCTGACCTCAGCTGCTGCACTCAACTGCTGACCTCAGCCGCTGCACTAAGCTGGGCACTCAGCTGCTGCACTCAGCTGCTGCACTCAGCTGCTTCACTCAACTGCTGACCTCAGCTGCTGCACTTATCTGCTGACCTCAGCTGCTGCACTAAGCTGCTGCACTCAGCTGCTGCACTCAGCTGCTGACCTCAGCTACTTCACTCAACTGCTGACCTCAGCTGCATCACTAAGCTGCTGCACTCAGCTGCTGCACTCAGCTGCTGCACTCAGCTGCTGCACTCAGCTGCTGCCCTCAGCTGCTGACCTCAGCTGCTACACTCAGCTGCTGCACTCAACTGCAGACCTCAGCTGCTGCACTCAGCTGCTGCACTCGGCTGCTGCACTCAGCTGCTGCACTCAGTTGCTGCACTCAGCTGCTGCACTCAGCTGCTGCACTCAGCTGCTTCACTCAACTGCTGACCTCAGCTGCTGACCTCAGCTGCTGCACTCAGCTGCTGCACTCGTCTGCTGCACTCAGCTGCTGACCTCAGCTGCTACACTCAGCTGCTGCCCACAGCTGCTGCACTGAGCTGCTGCAATCAGCTGCTGCACTCAGCTGCTGCACTGAGCTGCTGCACTGAGCTGCTGCACTCAGCAGCTGCACTCAGCTGCTGACCTCAGCTGCTTCACTCAACTGCTGATCTCAGCTGCTGCACTCAGCTGCTGCACTCAACTGCTGCACCCAGGTGCTGCTCTCAGCTGCTGCTCTCAGCTGCTGACCTCAGCTGCTGCACTCAGCTGCTGCACTCAGCAACTGACCTCAGCTGTTACACTCAGCTGCTGCAGTCAGCTGCTACACTCAGCTGCTGACTCAGCTGCTTCACTCAACTGCTGACCTCAGCTGCTGCACTCAGCTGCTACACTCAGCTGCTGCACTTAGCTGCTGACCTCAGCTGCTACACTCAGCTGCTGCCCACAGCTGCTGCACTCAGCTGCTGCAATCAGCTGCTGCACTCAGCTGCTGCACTGAGCTGCTGCACTGAGCTGCTGCACTCAGCTGCTGCACTCAACTGCTGACCTCAGCTGCTGCACTCAGCTGCTGCACTCAGCTGCTGCACTCAGCTGCTGCCCACAGCTGCTGCACTGAGCTGCTGCAATCAGCTGCTGCACTCAGCTGCTGCACTGAGCTGCTGCACTGAGCTGCTGCACTCAGCAGCTGCACTCAGCTGCTGACCTCAGCTGCTTCACTCAACTGCTGATCTCAGCTGCTGCACTCAGCTGCTGCACTCAACTGCTGCACCCAGGTGCTGCTCTCAGCTGCTGCTCTCAGCTGCTGACCTCAGCTGCTGCACTCAGCTGCTGCACTCAGCAACTGACCTCAGCTGTTACACTCAGCTGCTGCAGTCAGCTGCTACACTCAGCTGCTGACCTCAGCTGCTTCACTCAACTGCTGACCTCAGCTGCTGCACTCAGCTGCTACACTCAGCTGCTGCACTTAGCTGCTGACCTCAGCTGCTACACTCAGCTGCTGCCCACAGCTGCTGCACTCAGCTGCTGCAATCAGCTGCTGCACTCAGCTGCTGCACTGAGCTGCTGCACTGAGCTGCTGCACTCAGCTGCTGCACTCAACTGCTGACCTCAGCTGCTGCACTCAGCTGCTGCACTCAGCTGCTGCACTCAGCTGCTGCACTTAGCTGCTGACCTCAGCTGCTGCACTCAGCTGATGCACTCAGCTGCTGACCTCGGCTGCTGCACTCAGCTGCTGACCTAGGCTGCTGCACTCAACTGCTGACCTCAGCTGCTGCACTCAGCTGCTGCACTCAGCTGCTGTACTTAGCTGCTGACCTCAGCTGCTGCACTCAGCTGCTGACCTCAGCTGCTGCACTCAGTTGCTGCACTCAGCTGCTGACCTCAGCTGTTACAATCAGCTGCTGCACTCAGCTGCTGCACTCAGCTACTGCAATCAGCTTTTGACCACAGCTGCTTCACTCAACTGCTGACCTCAGCTGCTGCACTCAGCTGCTGCACTCAGCTGCTGCACTCAGCTGCTGCACTCAGCTGCTGCACTCAGCTGCTGACCTCAGATGCTGCACTCAGCTGCTGCACTCAACTGCTGACCTCAGCTGCTGCACTCAGCTGCTGCACTCAGCTGCTTCAATCAACTGATGACCTCAGGTGCTGACCTCAGCTGCTGCACTCAGCTGCTGCACTCAGCTGCTGCTCTCTGTTGCTGCACTCAGGTGCTGCACACAGCTGGTGCACTCAGCTGCTGCTCTCGCCAGCTGCACTCAGCTGGTGCACTCAGCTGCTGAACTCAGCTGCTTCACTCAACTGCTGACCTCAGCTGCTGCACTCAGCTGCTTCAATCAGCTGCTGCACTCAACTGCTGCACTCAGCTGCTGCATTGAGCTGATAAACTCAGCTGCTGCACTCAGCTGCTGCACTGAGCTACTGCACTCAGCTGCTGACCACAGCTGCTTCACTCAACTGCTGACCTCAGCTGCTGCACTCAGCTGTTGACCTCAGCTGTTACACTCAGCTGCTGCACTCAGCTGCTGTCCTCAGCTATTGCACTCAGCTGCTGGACTCAACTGCTGACCGCAGCTGCTGCACTCAGGTGCTGCACTCAGCTGCTGACCTCAGCTGTTACACTCAGCTGCTGCACTCAGCTGCTGCACTCAGCTGCTGCACTCAGCTGCTGTACTTACCTGCTGACCTCAGCTGCTACGCTCAGCTGCTGCACTCAGCTCCTGCACTCAGCTGCAGCACTCAGCTGCTAAATTCAGCTGCTGCACTTAGCTGCTGCACTCAATTGCTGACCTCAGCTTCTGCACTCACCTGCTGCACTCAGCTGCTGCACTCAGCTGCTGCACTCAGATGCTTCAATCAACTGCTGACCTCAGCTGCTGACCTCAGCTGCTGACCTCAGCTGCTGCACTCAGCTGCTGCGCTCGGCTGCTGACCTCAGCTGCTGACCTCAGCTGCTGCACTCAGCTGCTGCACTCAGCTGCTGCATCCAGCTGCTGCACTCAGTTGCTGCACTCAGCTGCTGCACACAGCTGCTGCAATCCGATTCTGTACTCAGCTGCTGTACACAGCTGCTGCACTCAGCTGCTGCACTCAGCTGCTGCACTCAGCTACTGCTCTCAGCTTCTCCACTCAGCTGCTGCACTCAGCTGCTGCACTCAGCTGCTGCACTCAACTGCTGCACTCAGCTGCTGACCTCAGCTGCTGCACTCAGCTGCTGCACTCAGCTGCTGCACTCAGCTGCTGCGCTCTGCTGCTGACCTCAGCTGCTGACCTCAGCTGCTGCACTCAGCTGCTGCACTCAACTGCTGACCTCAGCTGCTGCACTCAGCTGCTGCACTTAGCTGTTGACCTCAGCTGCTACACTCAGCTGCTGCACTCAGCTGCTGCACTTAGCTGCTGACCTTAGCTGCTGACCTCAGCTGCTGCACTCAGCTGCTGCACTCATCTGCTGACCTCAGCGGCTGCACTCTTCTGCTGACCTCAACTGCTGCACTCAGCTGCTGCACTCAGCTCCTACACTCAGCTGTTGTACTCAGCTGCTGACCTCAGCTGCTGCACTCAGCTGCTGCACTTAACTGCTGCACTCGGCTGCTGCACTCAGCTGCTGCACTCGGCTGCTGACCTCAGCTGCTGCACTCAGCTGCTGACCTCAGATGCTGCACTCAGCTGCTGCACTCAGCTGCTGCACTCTGCTGCTGCACTCAGCTATTGCACTCAGCTGCTGCACTCAGTTGCTGCACTCAGCTGCTGACCTCAGCTGCTGCACTCAGCTGCTGCACGAAGCTGCTGTACGAAGCTGCTGCACGAAGCTGCTACACTCAGCTACTGCACTCAGCTGCTGCACTCAGCTGCTGCACTCAGCTGCTGCACTCAGCTGCTGCACTCAGCTGCTGCACTCAGCTGCTGCACTCAGCTGCTGCACACAGCTGCTCTACTCAGCTGCTGCTCTCAGGTGCTGCATTCAGCTGCTGACCTCAGATGTTACACTCAGCTACTGCACTCAGCTGCTGCACTCAGCTGCTGCACTCAACTGCTGCACTCAACTGATGCACTCAGCTGCTGCACTTAGCTGCTGACCTCAGCTGCTACACTCAGCTGCTACACTCAGCTGCTGCACTCTGCTGCTGACCTCAGCTGCTGCACTCAGCTGCTGACCTCAGCTTCTACACTCAGCTGCTACACTCAGCTGCTGCACTCTGCTGCTGACCTCAGCTGCTGCACTCAGCTGCTGCACTCAGCTGCTGACCTCAGCTGCTGCACTCAGCTGCTGACCTCAGCTGCTACGCTCAGCTGCTGCACTGAGCTGCTGCACTCAGCTGCTGACCTTAGCTACTGCACTCAGCTGCTGCACTCAACTACTGACCTCAGCTGCTGCACTCAGCTGATGCACTCAGCTGCTGCACTCAGCTGCTGCACTCGGCTGCTGCACTCGGCTGCTGCACACAGCTGCTGACCTCAGCTGCTGCTCTCAGCTGCTGCACTCAACTACTCAACTACTGCACTCAACTACTCAACTGCTGCACTCAGCTGCTGCACTCAGCTGCTGACCTCAGCTGCTGCACTCAGCTGCTGACCTCAGCTGCTGACCTCTGCTGCTGCACCCAGCTGCTGACCTCAGCTGCTGCACTCAGCTGCTGCACCCAACTGCTGCACTCAGCTGCTTCAGTCAACAACTTCACTCAGCTGCTGCACTCAGCTGCTTCACTCAGCTGCTGACCTCAGCTGTGCACTCAGCTGCTGCACTCAGCTGCTGACGTCAGCTGTGCACTCAGCTGCTGCACTCAGCTGCAGCACTCAGTTGCTGCACTCATCTGCTGCACTCAGGTGCTGACCTAAGCTGCTGCGCTCAGCTGCTGACCACAGCTGCTGCACTCACCTGATGTTGACACAACAACATCAACACATCTGCTACACTCACCTGATGTTGACACAACAACATCAACACAGCTGCTACACTCACCTGATGTTGACACACAACCATCAACACAGCTGCTACACTCCCCTGATGTTGACACAACAACATCAACACATCTGCTACACTCACCTGATGTTGACACAACAACATCAACACAGCTGCTACACTCACCTGATGTTGACACAACAACATCAACACAGCTGCTACACTCACCTGATGTTGACACAACAACATCAACACAGCTGCTACACTCACCTGATGTTGACACAACAACATCAACACAGCTGCTACACTCACCTGATGTTGACACAACAACATCAACACAGCTGCTACACTCACCTGATGTTGACACAACAACATCAACACAGCTGCTGCACTCACCTGATGTTGACACAACAACATCAACACAGCTGCTGCACTCACCTGATGTTGACACAACAACATCAACACAGCTGCTACACTCACCTGATGTTGACACAACAACATCAACACATCTGCTACACTCACCTGATGTTGACACAACAACATCAACACAGCTGCTACACTCACCTGATGTTGACACAACAACATCAACACAGCTGCTACACTCACCTGATGTTGACACAACAACATCAACACAGCTGCTACACTCACCTGATGTTGACACAACAACATCAACACAGCTCTATAACTCACCTGATGTTGACACAACAACATCAACACAGCTGCTACACTCACCTGATGTTGACACAACAACATCACACAGCTGCTACACTCACCTGATGTTGACACAACAACATCAACACATCTGCTACACTCACCTGATGTTGACACAACAACATTAACACAGCTGCTACACTCACCTGATGTTGACACAACAACATCAACACAGCTGCTGCACTCACCTGATGTTGACACAACAACATCAACACAACTGCTACACTCACCTGATGTTGAGACAACAACATCAACACAGCTGCTGCACTCACCTGATGTTGACACAACAACATCAACACAGCTGCTACACTCACCTGATGTTGACACAACAACATCAACACAACTGCTACACTCACCTGATGTTGACACAACAACATCAACACAGCTGCTGCACTCACCTGATGTTGACACAACAACATCAACACAGCTGCTACACTCACCTGATGTTGACACAACACAACAACACAGCTGCTACACTCACCTGATGTTGACACAACAACATCAACACAGCTGCTACACTCACCTGATGTTGACACAACAACATCAACACAGCTGCTACACTCCCCTGATGTTGACACAACAACATCAACACAACTGCTACACTCACCTGATGTTGACACATCAACATCAACACAGCTGCTGCACTCACCTGATGTTGACACAACAACATCAACACAGCTGCTACACTCACCTGATGTTGACACAACAACATCAACACAACTGCTACACTCACCTGATGTTGACACAACAACATCAACACAGCTTCTACACTCACCTGATGTTGACACAACAACATCAACACAGCTGCTACACTCACCTGATGTTGACACAACAACATCAACACAGCTGCTACACTCACCTGATGTTGACACAACAACATCAACACAGCTGCTACACTCACCTGATGTTGACACAACAACATCAACACAGCTGCTACACTCACCTGATGTTGACACACAACAACATCAACACAGCTGCTACACTCACCTGATGTTGACACAAACAACATCAACACAGCTGCTACACTCACCTGATGTTGACACAACAACATCAACACAGCTGCTACACTCACCTGATGTTGACACAACAACATCAACACAACTGCTACACTCACCTGATGTTGACACATCAACATCAACACAGCTGCTGCACTCACCTGATGTTGACACAACAACATCAACACAGCTGCTACACTCACCTGATGTTGACACAACAACATCAACACAACTGCTACACTCACCTGATGTTGACACAACACACAACACAGCTTCTACACTCACCTGATGTTGACACAACAACATCAACACAGCTGCTACACTCACCTGATGTTGACACAACAACATCAACACAGCTGCTACACTCACCTGATGTTGACACAACAACATCAACACAGCTGCTACACTCACCTGATGTTGACACAACAACATCAACACAGCTGCTACACTCACCTGATGTTGACACAACAACATCAACACAGCTGCTACACTCACCTGATGTTGACACAACAACATCAACACAGCTGCTACACTCACCTGATGTTGACACAACAACGTCAACACAGCTGCTACACTCACCTGATGTTGACACAATAACATCAACGCAAGAACGTCTGAACCCACTTGATGAGGACAAGAATAACATCAAGACAGCAACTACTGAGCATTGCTTATGTTAGCAGTAATAACATCAACACAACTTCTGGACTCAGCTAAATGTTATCAGCTATAACATCAACACAGCAGGTACTGAACCCAGCTAATGTCAGTAACAATAATGCCCCAACAACTTCTTCACCTCAGCTATTTTGGATAGCAATAACATCGATACCCAGCTAACGTTGGCAACAACATCGTCAGCATCACAACAAGAACAACTTCATTAATACTAAAGATGTTCGGTATAACAGCCTGAAACTCTTTCAAAAAAATTCAGATATAAAAAACGGATGTATTTCAGCTGCCACTTTCAGAATTTTGGATATTAAAAAGAAATGAGATGTTTTAAATGTTAATTATTTCATATGTCAGCAAATATATGAGTATTTAATTAGGTTGGATCATCATCTATGCCCTTCTAAAATTCACTGAAGGCGATTTTGAAATATTTCAAAATACAGCTGTCGTAAGTAATATTATTATTTTTATTCCGAAAACTAACACAGTTGAAATTATACATTATGACTCAAACTAAAATGAAATTGCATTTATGTAAGTCTGTAAAAAATGTGCAGTAACGAATTAGATCTTGAATGGAACATGTTTGGTTTAGGATGTTTTAGTTACAATGTGAAGGAGGAAACAAGTCGCCATGGAAGGTTTCTTCAAGCGTCCAGAAATAACCGCATGAGATGTTTATTTACGGTCGAGGTGAGATGGTAGGAGGCGATACCAGAAGAGCTGTGAGGTAGATGGTACAGGTACTGCAGCAACATGGGCCAGCACCCCTGCTGTGAGGTAGATGGTACAGGTACTGCAGCAACATGGGCCAGCACCCCTGCTGTGAGGTAGATGGTACAGGAGCTGCAGCAACATGGGCCAGGACCCCTGCTGTGAGGTAGATGGTACAGGTACTGCAGTAACATGGGACAGCACACCTGCTGTGAGGTAGATGGTACAGGTACTGCAGCAACATGGGCCAGCACCCCTGCTGTGAGGTAGATGGTACAGGAGCTGCAGCAACATGGGCCAGCACACCTGCTGTGAGGTAGATGGTACAGGTGCTGCTGAAACATGGGCCAGCACACCTGCTGTGAGGTAGATGGTACAGGTACTGCAGCAACATGGACCGGCACACCTGCTGTGAGGTAGATGGTACAGGTACTGCAGTAACATGGGCCAGCACACCTGCTGTGAGGTAGATGGTACAGGTGCTGCAGCAACATGGACCAGCACACCTGCTGTGAGGTAGATGGTACAGGTACTGCAGCAACATGGGCAGCACACCTGCTGTGAGGTAGATGGTACAGGTACTGCAGCAACATGGACCGGCACACCTGCTGTGAGGTAGATGGTACAGGTACTGCAGTAACATGGGCCAGCACACCTGCTGTGAGGTAGATGGTACAGGTACTGCAGCAACATGGACCAGCACACCTGCTGTGAGATAGATGGTACAGGTGCTGCAGCAACATGGACCAGCACACCTGCTGTGAGGTAGATGGTACAGGTGCTGCAGCAACATGGACCAGCACACCTGCTGTGAGGTAGATGGTACAGGTACTGCAGCAACATGGACCAGCACACCTGCTGTGAGGTAGATGGTACAGGTACTGCAGCAACATGGACCAGCACACCTGCTGTGAGGTAGATGGTACAGGTGCTGCAGCAACATGGACCAGCACACCTGCTGTGAGGTAGATGGTACAGGTACTGCAGCAACATGGACCAGCACGCCTGGTGTGAGGTAGATGGTACAGGTACTGCAGCAACATGGACCAGCACACCTGCTGTGAGGTAGATGGTACAGGTGCTGCAGCAACATGAACCAGCACACCTGCTGTGAGGTAGATGGTACAGGTGCTGCAGCAACATGGACCAGCACACCTGCTGTGAGGTAGATGGTACAGGTACTGCAGCAACATGGACCAGCACACCTGCTGTGAGGTAGATGGTACAGGTGCTGCAGCAACATGGACCAGCACACCTGCTGTGAGGTAGATTTTACAGGTGCTGCAGCAACATGGACCAGCTTTCTAGGTGATTGCGATGTGGTCTTGGTGAAGAATTATTTGGCTAAGATTTCTTAAATAAAAAAGGCTAAAGTATTCTGGTCAACAGTGTTGGTTACTGCAATAATAACAGTTAACTAACTGACAATATATTAGGCAAAACTACACATGTACAAATAATGCGAGATTATAATGTAGCAACATTTCGCTCTCCAGGTTTGTCAAGCCGTCACGGCTTAACGAAGCTACTGGAGAGGGAAACGTTGCCACATAAAATGCCACAACAGTTACACATGTGTCCTTTTCTTCTACTAGTGTTGTGGTTGTAATTAAAATGCTACCCAGACACTGTCGCCTGGTTAGTACTTCCCTGATGACGAGTCTGGCTTCAGTAATTATCAAAAGATGGATGTAAGTATTTCGATGGAGGACACATGCAATATACCGGAGAAATGTATGAGACACCACCAGGATACATGTAAGAGTGGTGACCAAAACCATGCTTGTGTCATCCATCGATAGAGTCACTTTTTCTTTACCAGATGACAAGTGCCAGGCTCGCACCTGCACATTTCATTAAATACACCAACATTGTCCTAAGTAGCATACACAGGTGCTGATATTTTGAGGCTAATTCCAGTACTCTTTTTCCAGTTATCATGTGGAAAGAAAATATGTAACAATATGTAAGAATATGTAACAATACATAACAGTATGTTACAATATGTAACAATAACTCACAGGTACAAATAATTCCAAGAATTTTACTCCACATACAGCACATCAGCTTTGAAAATTTGAATTATTATTATTATTATTATTATTATTATTATTATTATTATTATTATTATTATTATTATTATTATTTATTACTATTATTATTATTATTATTTATTATTATTATTATTTTATTATTATTATTATTACTATTATTATTATTTTTATATTATTATTAATTATTATTATTATTATTATTATTATTATTATTATTATATTTATTATTATTATTATTATTATCAAGGGGAAGCGCTAAACCCGTGGGATTATACAGCGCCTGTGGGGGGCGGGATGTGGAAGGTATTCAGGCTTAATTCGGGGAACAGGAGCACAGATTCAATTCTTTAGATCAAGAGTCCCTCTCCAGCATCAAGGAACCTTCCTTGAGGGATGAAAATTTGAATCCGATCGAATAAAGCATTCTTGAGCACTAAATGGAACTTTTGAATAAATAGTTAAAATGTGTTTTTTTCTTCTCATTTTTATTCTAAATCAAATTCTCTAAATCTTATATGAAAAAATATTTGACTTTTATTTTGCTAAGAAAATACAAATTCATAAATTTGGTTTGAAAATATGCAAATTAACACTCACAAAACCCAAAATTAATACAAAATTACTTCCAATAAAGATACATCAGAGTTTAGGGTGTGAAGCCGATCAGAAGAGGCATTCTCAAGTTATTACATTTGAAACGTTTTATTGAATAAAATTGGCAAATTGAAATTAACACAGTTCAAGGTGAACACCAAGTTTAATTTGAATAAAGTTCACCACCAGTGAAAGTTCACCACCAGTGAAAGTTCACATCCAGTGAAAGTTCACCACCAGTGAAAGTTCAACACCAGTGAAAGTTCACCACCAGTGAAAGTTTATCACCAGTGAAAGTTTACCACCAGTGAAAGTTTACCACCAGTGAAAGTTCACCACCAGTGAAAGTTTACCACCAGTGAAAGTTTATCACCAGTGAAAGTTTACCATCAGTGAAAGTTTACCACCAGTGAAAGTTCACCACCAGTGAAAGTTCACCACCAGTGAAAATTCACCACCAGTGAAAGTTCACCACCAGTGAAAGTTCACCACCAGTGAAAGTTCACCACCAGTGAAAGTTCACCACCAGTGAAAGTTCACCACCAGTGAAAGTTCACCACAAGTGAAAGTTTATCACCAGTGAAAGTTTACCACCAGTGAAAGTTTACCACCAGTGAAAGTTTATCACCAGTGAAAGTTTACCACCAGTGAAAGTTTACCACCAGTGAAAGTTCACCAGCAGTGAAAGTTCACCACCAGTGAAAGTTCACCACCAGTGAAAGTTCACCACCAGTGAAAGTTTATCACCAGTGAAAGTTTACCACCAGTGAAAGTTCACCACCAGTGAAAGTTTATCACCAGTGAAAGTTTACCACCAGTGAAAGTTTACCACCAGTGAAAGTTCACCACCAGTGAAAGTTCACCACCAGTGAAAGTTCACCACCAGTGAAAGTTCACCACCAGTGAAAGTTTCACCACCAGTGAAAGTTCACCACCAGTGAAAGTTCACCACCAGTGAAAGTTCACCACCAGTGAAAGTTCACCACCAGTGAAAGTTCACCACCAGTGAAAGTTTATCACCAGTGAAAGTTTACCACCAGTGAAAGTTTACCACCAGTGAAAGTTTATCACCAGTGAAAGTTTACCACCAGTGAAAGTTTACCACCAGTGAAAGTTCACCACCAGTGAAAGTTCACCACCAGTGAAAGTTCACCACCAGTGAAAGTTCACCACCAGTGAAAGTTCACCACCAGTGAAAGTTCACCACCAGTGAAAGTTCACCACCAGTGAAAGTTTATCACCAGTGAAAGTTTATCACCAGTGAAAGCTCACCACCAGTGAAAGTTTATCAGCAGTGAAAGTTTACCACCAGTGAAAGTTTACCACCAGTGAACGTTTATCACCAGTGGAAGCTTACCACCAGTGAAAGTTTACCACCAGTGAAAGTTTACCACCAGTGAAAGTTTACCACCAGTGAAAGTTTACCACCAGTGAAAGTTTACCACCAGTGAAAGTTTACCACCAGTGAAAGTTCACCACCAGTGAAAGTTCACCACCATTGAAAGTTCACCACCAGTGAAAGTTCACCACCAGTGAAAGTTCACCACCAGTGAAAGTTCACCACCAGTGAAAGTTTACCACCAGTGGAAGTTTACCACCAGTGAAAGTTTACTACCAGTGAAAGTTTACCACCAGTGAAAGTTTACCACCAGTGAAAGTTCACCACCAGTGAAAGTTCACCACCAGTGAAAGTTCACCACCAGTGAAAGTTCACCACCAGTGAAAGTTCACCACCAGTGAAAGTTTATCACCAGTGAAAGTTTATCACCAGTGAAAGCTCACCACCAGTGAAAGTTTATCAGCAGTGAAAGTTTACCACCAGTGAACGTTTATCACCAGTGGAAGCTTACCACCAGTGAAAGTTTACCACCAGTGAAAGTTTACCACCAGTGAAAGTTTACCACCAGTGAAAGTTTACCACCAGTGAAAGTTTACCACCAGTGAAAGTTTACCACCAGTGAAAGTTCACCACCAGTGAAAGTTCACCACCATTGAAAGTTCACCACCAGTGAAAGTTCACCACCAGTGAAAGTTCACCACCAGTGAAAGTTCACCACCAGTGAAAGTTTACCACCAGTGGAAGTTTACCACCAGTGAAAGTTTACTACCAGTGAAAGTTTACCACCAGTGAAAGTTTACCACCAGTGAAAGTTTACCACCAGTGAAAGTTAACCACCAGTGAAAGTTCACCACCAGTGAAAGTTTACCACCATTGAAAGTTCACCACCAGTGAAAGTTCACCACCAGTGAAAGTTTACCACCAGTGAAAGATTACCTCCAGTGAAAGTTTACCACCAGTGAAAGTTTACCACCAGTGAAAGTTTACCACCAGTGAAAGTTTACCACCAGTGAAAATTCACCACCAGTGAAAGTTTACCACCATTGAAAGTTCACCACCAGTGAAAGTTCACCACCAATGAAAGTTCACCACCAGTGAAAGTTCACCACCAGTGAAAGTTCACCACCAGTGAAAGTTCACCACCAATGAAAGTTCACCACCAGTGAAAGTTCACCACCAATGAAAGTTCACCACCAGTGAAAGTTTACCACCAGTGAAAGTTCACCACCAGTCAAAGTTCACCACCAGTGAAAGTTCACCACCAGTGAAAGTTTACTACCAGTGAAAGTTTATCACCAGTGAAAGTTTACCACCAGTGAAAGTTTACCACCAGTGAAAGTTTACTACCAGTGAAAGTTCACCACCAGTGAAAGTTTACCACCAGTGAAAGTTTACCACCAGTGAAAGCTCACCACCAGTGAAAGTTCACCACCAGTGAAAGTTTATCACCAGTGAAAGTTTACCTCCAGTGAAAGTTCACCACCAGTGAAAGTTCACCATTCACCACCAGTGAAAGGTAACCACCAGTGAAAGTTCACCACCAGTGAAAGTTCACCACCAGTGAAAGTTCACCACCAGTGAAAGTTTACTACCAGTGAAAGTTTACCACCAGTCAAAGTTTACCACCAGTCAAAGTTTACCACCAGTGAAAGTTTACCACCAGTGAAAGCTCACCACCAGTGAAAGTTTATCACCAGTCAAAGTTCACCACCAGTGAAAGTTCACCACCAGTGAAAGTTCACCACCAGTGAAAGTTCACCACCAGTGAAAGTGCACCACCAGTGAAAGTTCACCACCAGTGAAAGTTTACCATCATTGAAAGTTTACCACCAGTGAAAGTTTACCACCAGTGAAAGTTTACCACCAGTGAAAGTTTACCACCAGTGAAAGTTTACCACCAGTGAAAGCTCACCACCAGTGAAAGTTTATCACCAGTCAAAGTTCACCACCAGTGAAAGTTCACCACCAGTGAAAGTTCACCACCAGTGAAAGTTCACCACCAGTGAAAGTTCACCACCAGTGAAAGTTCACCACAAGTGAAAGTTCACCACCAGTGAAAGTTTACCACCATTGAAAGTTTACCACCAGTGAAAGTTCACCACCAGTGAAAGTTCACCACCAGTGAAAGTTCACCACCAGTGAAAGTTCACCACCAGTGAAAGTTAACCACCAGCGAAAGTTCACCACCAGTGAAAGTTCCCCGCCAGTGAAAGTTTACCACCAGTTAAAGTTCACCACCAGTGAAAGTTCACCACCAGTGAAAGTTCACCACCAGTGAAAGTTCACCACCAGTGAAAGTTCACCACCAGTGAAAGTTCACCACCAGTGAAAGTTTATCACCAGTTAAAGTTCACCACCAGTGAAAGTTTACCACCAGTGAAAGTTCACCACCAGTGAAAGTTCACTACCAGTGAAAGTTCACCACCAGTGAAAGTTCACCACCAGTGAAAGTTCACCACCAGTGAAAGTTTACCATCATTGAAAGTTTACCACCAGTGAAAGTTTACCACCAGTGAAAGTTTACCACCAGTGAAAGTTTACCACCAGTGAAAGTTTACCACCAGTGAAAGTTTACCACCAGTGAAAGTTTACCACCAGTGAAAGTTTACCACCAGTGAAAGTTCACCACCAGTGAAAGTTCACCACCATTGAAAGTTCACCACCAGTGAAAGTTCACCACCAGTGAAAGTTCACCACCAGTGAAAGTTCACCACCAGTGAAAGTTTACCACCAGTGGAAGTTTACCACCAGTGAAAGTTTACTACCAGTGAAAGTTTACCACCAGTGAAAGTTTACCACCAGTGAAAGTTCACCACCAGTGAAAGTTCACCACCAGTGAAAGTTCACCACCAGTGAAAGTTCACCACCAGTGAAAGTTCACCACCAGTGAAAGTTTATCACCAGTGAAAGTTTATCACCAGTGAAAGCTCACCACCAGTGAAAGTTTATCAGCAGTGAAAGTTTACCACCAGTGAAAGTTTACCACCAGTGAACGTTTATCACCAGTGGAAGCTTACCACCAGTGAAAGTTTACCACCAGTGAAAGTTTACCACCAGTGAAAGTTTACCACCAGTGAAAGTTTTACCACCAGTGAAAGTTTACCACCAGTGAAAGTTTACCACCAGTGAAAGTTCACCACCAGTGAAAGTTCACCACCATTGAAAGTTCACCACCAGTGAAAGTTCACCACCAGTGAAAGTTCACCACCAGTGAAAGTTCACCACCAGTGAAAGTTTACCACCAGTGGAAGTTTACCACCAGTGAAAGTTTACTACCAGTGAAAGTTTACCACCAGTGAAAGTTTACCACCAGTGAAAGTTTACCACCAGTGAAAGTTTACCACCAGTGAAAGTTCACCACCAGTGAAAGTTTACCACCATTGAAAGTTCACCACCAGTGAAAGTTCACCACCAGTGAAAGTTTACCACCAGTGAAAGATTACCTCCAGTGAAAGTTTACCACCAGTGAAAGTTTACCACCAGTGAAAGTTTACCACCAGTGAAAGTTTACCACCAGTGAAAATTCACCACCAGTGAAAGTTTACCACCATTGAAAGTTCACCACCAGTGAAAGTAATAAATCACCACCAGTGAAAGTTCACCCATAAGTTCACCACCAGTGAAAGTTCACCACCATGAAAGTTCACCACCAGTGAAAGTTCACCACCAATGAAAGTTCACCACCAGTGAAAGTTCACCACAATGAAAGTTCACCACCAGTGAAAGTTACCACCAGTGAAAGTTCACCACCAGTCAAAGTTTCACCACCAGTGAAAGTTCACCACCAGTGAAAGTTTACTACCAGTGAAAGTTAATCACCAGTGAAAGTTTACCACCAGTGAAAGTTACCACCAGTGAAAGTTTACTACCAGTGAAAGTTTCACCACCAGTGAAAAGTTTACCACCAGTGAAAGTTTACCACCAGTGAAAGTTTACTCACCAGTGAAAGTTCACCATCCAGTGAAAGTTCATCCACCAGTGAAAGTTACCTCCAGTGAAAGTTACCACCAGTGAAAGTTCACCATTCACCACGTGAAAGTAACCACCAGTGAAAGTTCACCACAGTGAAAGTTTCACCACCAGTGAAAGTTTACCACCAGTGAAAGTTTACACCAGTGAAAGTTTACCACCAGTCAAAGTTTACCACCAGTCAAAGTTTACCACCAGTGAAAGTTTACACCAGTCGAAAGCTCACCACCAGTGAAAGTTTATCACCATCATAAAGTTCACCACCAGTGAAAGTTCACCACCAGTGAAAGTTCACCACCAGTGAAAGTTCACCACCAGTGAAATGTGCACCACCAGTTGAAAGTTCTACCACCAGTGAAAGTTTACCACATTGAAAGTTTTACCACCAGTGAAAGTTTACCACCAGTGAAAGTTTACCACCAGTGAAAGTCTTACCACAGTGAAAGTTTACCACAGTGAAAGCTCACTACCAGTGAAAGTTTATCACCAGTCAAAGTTCACCACCAGTGAAAGTTCACCACCAGTGAAAGTTCACCACCAGTGAAAGTTCCACACCAGTGAAAGTTCACCACCAGTGAAAGTTTCACCACCAAGTGAAAGTTCACCACCAGTGAAAGTTTACCACCATTGAAAGTTTACCACCAGTGAAAGTTCACCACCAGTGAAAGTTCACCACCAGTGAAAGTTCACCACCAGTGAAAGTTCACCACCAGTGAAAGTTAACCACACAGCGAAAGTTCACCACCAGTGAAAGTTCCCCGCCAGTGAAAGTTTACCACCAGTTAAAGTTCACCACCAGTGAAAGTTCACCACCAGTGAAAGTTCACCACCAGTGAAAGTTCACCACCAGTGAAAGTTCACCACCATGAAAGTTCACCACCAGTGAAAGTTCACCACCAGTGAAAAGTTTATCACCAGTTTAAAGTTCACCACCAGTGAAAGTTTACCACCAGTGAAAGTTCACCACCAGTGAAAGTTCACTACCAGTGAAAGTTCACCACCAGTGAAAGTTCACCACCAGTGAAAGTTCACAACCAGTGAAAGTTTACCATCATTGAAAGTTTACCACCAGTGAAAGTTTACCACCAGTGAAAGTTTACCACCAGTGAAAGTTCACCACCAGTGAAAGTTTACCACCAGTGAAAGTTCACCACCAGTGAAAGTTCACCACCAGTGAAAGTTTACCATCATTGAAAGTTTACCACCAGTGAAAGTTCACCACCAGTGAAAGTTCACTACCAGTGAAAGTTCACCACCAGTGAAAGTTCACCACCAGTGAAAGTTTACCATCATTGAAAGTTTACCACCAGTGAAAGTTCACCACCAGTGAAAGTTCACCACCAGTGAAAGTTCACCACCAGTGAAAGTTCACCACCAGTGAAAGTTTACCATCATTGAAAGTTTACCACCAGTGAAAGTTTACCACCAGTGAAAGTTCACCATGAGTGAAAGTTCACCACCAGTGAAAGTTTACCACCAGTGAAAGTTCACCACCAGTCAAAGTTCACCACCAGTGAAAGTTTACCACCAGTGAAAGTTCACCACCAGTGAAAGTTTACCACCAGTGAAAGTTCACCACCAGTCAAAGTTCACCACTAGTGAAAGTTTACCACCAGTGAAAGTTCACCACTAGTGAAAGTTTACCACCAGTGAAAGTTCACCACCAGTGAAAGTTTACCACCAGTGAAAGTTCACCACCAGTGAAAGTTTACCACCAGTGAAAGTTCACCACCAGTGAAAGTTTAAAGCAAATCTGATTAGGCGTTTAACAGTAATTGATCTCACGCCAACAATCCCATTTTTTTAACAATTTCAGTCAAATTTTAAATTTGAACTTATTCAAACTTGACTTACAGTATATCATCCTTATTACAAAGAATGAACGAACACTCCAACATGTCTACTGGCCCATACTAGGCAGGTCCTACTCTAACTTAAACACTAGTATAAATATTTGCCCAACCCATTCTCAATAAATCTAATAAGCATTGATAATCCAGGTTCGTCAGGAAACAGGACAAGTGTTTCCTGACGCGGGTCTTAGTCATATGATGAACCGCCGTTGGAGCTTTTTGTTATCTGACTGAGGCCTTCCGCTGGCTTCCCGGTCCACCCCTTTAAAAATTATGGTCATAGTTATAGCCATTTCTATATAATTTGATAACTTAATAACTCTTGCTGTGCAAATCGCACTCAAATCCGTCGCCTCTCACTCATGTATTTATCAAACTAGTATCTGAAGCTACCTAAGGTTTTAGCTTCAATACCCTACTAGGCAAATTCTTCCACTCATCGACTACTCTGTTTCCAAACCAGTATTTCTTACATCCTTTCTAAACCTAAACTTATTCAACTAGACTCCATTATTTCGAGTTCTTTCTTGAAAGAATGTTAGATCCTTGTAGAGGGAATCATGATCTTCAAGGTGAAAAGAAAATGAACCGATTGTTACTGAATATAAATGAATATCACTATTTAGTATAATTGGCAATTCACGACTTATGTCATCCCAGAACATCACCTTAAGTTTAGAAAACCGCTCGAATAGTAAGCTTAGAAAACTACTCGAATAGTAAGCTTAGAAAACCACTCGAATAGTAAGCTTAGAAAACCACTTGAATAGTAAGCTTAGAAAACCACTCGAATAGTAAGCTTAGAAAACCACTCGAGTAGTAAGCTTAGAAAACCACTTGAATAGTAAGCTTAGAAAACCACTTGAATAGTAAGCTTAGAAAACCACTTGAATAGTAAGCTTAGAAAACCACTCGAATAGTAAGCTTAGAAAACCACTCGAATAGTAAGCTTAGAAAGCCACTCGAATAGTAAGCTTAGAAAACCACTCGAACAGTAAGCTTAGAAAACCACTCGAATAGTAAGCTTAGAAAACCACTCGAATAGTAAGCTTAGAAAACCGCTCGAATATTAAGCTTAGAAAACCACTCGATTTGTAAGCTTAGAAAACCACTCGAATAGTTAGCTTAGAAAACCACTCGAATAGTAAGCTTAGAAAACCACTCGAATAGTAAGCTTAGAAAACCGCTCGAATAGTAAGCTTAGAAAACCACTCGAATAGTAAGCTTAGAAAACCACTCGAATAGTAAGCTTAGAAAACCACTTGAATAGTAAGCTTAGAAAACCACTTGAATAGTAAGCTTAAAAAAACACTTGAATAGTAAGCTTAGAAAACCACTCGAATAGTAAGCTTAGAAAGCCACTCGAATAGTAAGCTTAGAAAACCACTCGAATAGTAAGCTTAAAAAGCCACTCGAATAGTAAGCTTAGAAAACCACTCGAATAGTAAGCTTAGAAAACCACTCGAAAAGTAAGCTTAGAAAACCACTCGAATAGTAAGCTTAGAAAACCACTCGAATAATAAGCTTAGAAAACCACTTGAATAGTAAGCTTAGAAAACCACTCGAATAGTAAGCTTAGAAAACCACTCGAATAGTAAGCTTAGAAAGCCACTCGAATAGTAAGCTTAGAAAACCGCTCGAATAGTAAGCTTAGAAAACCACTCGAATAGTAAGCTTAGAAAACCACTCGAATAGTAAGCTTAGAAAATCACTCGAATAGTAAGCTTAGAAAACCACTTGAATAGTAAGCTTAGAAAACCGCTCGAATAGTAAGCTTAGAAAACCACTCGAATAGTAAGCTTAAAAAAACACACGAATAGCAAGCTTAGAAAACCACTCGAATAGTAAGCTAAGAAAACCACTCGAATAGTAGGCTTAGAAAACCACTCGAATAGTAAGCTTAGAAAAGCGCTCGAATAGTAAGCTTAGAAAACCACTCGAATAGTAAGCTTAGAAAACCACTCGAATAGTAAGCTTAGAAAACCACTCGAATAGTAAGCTTAGAAAACTACTCGAATAGTAAGCTTAGAAAACCACTCGAATAGTAAGCTTAGCAACTTCTCGAATAGTAAGCTTAGAAAACTTCTCGAAGAGTAAAAATTTGAAGTCGATCAGAAGAATCATTCTCCAGCTATTGAACAGATTTCTACGATTCCAAGTTTTTAAACTAATTTCTTGCATTAAATGCTGAAGTTCATCAGAATAAAAATTCATACTCTTCCCTAATTTATTTATTTTATTAAAAAAAAAAAGTTAGTATTGTATCTTGTGAATAAGAAATCTGATTTAATTCTAATCATAAACTATAATAATTAATTGAGTTAGGATCTTACGCCGCACTCTGCACTAGTCATTTCGCATGCAACATTGACGTATGGAGGCCAGCGGTTATGTAATATAGGGATGTGTTTCTCAGATCGCGCAGCGGCTGAGGTACATCAGGTTTCGTTGGCTTTCCTGTTGAATACCAGCCTCACGAGCAGTGAAACCAGCAAGGTTTCCGGGATGGAAAATCCCGGAAACCGTGCTGTTTTACTGCCATCCCCTTGTGATGGCAGAACATCAGCCAAATAACTGCTGCATCATAAGTTCGTCTGTCAGATTTTAGAAAAGCGTTTCGACACCTCAGTAAAGAGTCGTTCAAGACTCTGTACACCGTGTACATCAAACCCATACTGGAGTGTGAGGCACTAGTATGGAACCCACAACTGGTCAAGCACGTCAAGAAATTAGAGAAAATGCATAGGTTAGCAACAAGACTAGCCTCGGAGCTGAAGGTTATGTCCTACGAGGAGAGGTTAAGGGAAATCGACCTGACAGCATTGTAGAGCAGGAGGGATAGGGAAGACATGATACCGACATATACTGAGAGGAACTGACAAGGTGGGTAGGGACGATGGGACACAACAACAAGGGGTCACAACAACAAGGGGTCACAACAACAAGGGGTCACAACAACAAGGGGTCACAACTGGAAATTGAAGACTCATGAGTCACAAGGTTGTTAGGAAAAACGTCTTCAGTCACAGAGTTGTCAGGAAATAGAACAGTCTGGAGAGTGATGTAGTGGAGCAAGGATCCATACATAGCTTTAAGAAGAGGTATGATAAAACTCATGAAATATGATAAAACTCATGAGTTTTTGCTAAATGACCAATTTTACCTATTTGGCACGACACACACACACACACACACACACACACACATTATATATATATATATATATATATATATATATATATATATATATATATATATATTATATATATATATATATATATATATATTATATATATATATATATATATAATATATAGGGAAGTACCACCTCCATAGCTGGAATGGGGACCCTCATTCTCAGAGAAGACAATAAACGTACCTCAGGAAAAACTCAAGGTTCTCCCCGGAACTGTTGGAATATTTTCTTCTCCTACCACCCCCTATATATTTTATATTCTATGTGAACATTTATTAATAAACAGGATACATTTACAGAAAAAACATAAACATGAATACAATGGCACAATGTATCAAAGATCATGAATTTCCTCCAGCTCCTCCGAGGCTGGACGCGAGCCAAGTATGCAGCAAGCATTTCCCCTCTGGATGGCTACACTGAGGCGCTGGAACATGAAAGAGGCTGCCCTTGGGTCCCTGGTGGTGTCGATGAGTCTGGAACCCAATTCTTTAAGGAAACGTGTGGCATTTTTTCCCCATGATCCCAAGGTCTCTGATCTCACTGGGACAAATTGATACTGTTGGCTAATGTCCCTGTACTTGCTGATCTTGTACTCCTCCCTGTGGTCAGCAGCTCCTCCCTGTCGCCCAACACACTGTGATGGATATAGGTGTCAGCCAGTGTGGACACACAGGTATAGTCCCATGCTAAGAGCTTTCCATTCTTCCAAGGATAGATGGTGATCCCGTCGGGGCGGTTTGCTGGGTTGTGGGTATTGTTGGCTGCTAGTGATCGGGGCTCCCTCTCGGCTGGGCATCCAACTGTAGCAAGGGTTCTCTTAATGATGGCGTTGACCTCATTGTGTCTTGCATGCCAGCCCTTGGTTTTGGAACAGTTAAGACCATGTAGACCGTATTGATCTGCTTGCACTTCGCCGCAAATACACGTATATTCTGTGTGAATTGGGGCAGCAAGGCGCAGAGCCACTGCAATACGGAGGGTCATAGGGTCGAGTCGCGTTCCCATTGCCGATATGGGAACTGTTTGGAGGAAGTCCCCGGAGTGATGTGTGCTCACAGCCTGGAGACGGGCAATCTCCCTATCTGATGTTGCAGCTCTGAACATGTTGGCAAACACCTTTTCAGCAATCGGGCCATCCCAGCTTGACTGTTTGTGAGCCAGTGCTGCACTAGGGTTTGGTGCTGGAGCCGCAAGAGTCTCCCATTCGGTGATGGCACTGGCATAGCTATGGTCTTCTATTTTTGCTGAATCACTGAGGGTATCGAGAAGAATTTGTCTTATCAACTCGTTTGATGCTATGGAAGAGGATAGGAAAGCTGGTAGAGCAATCTGGGAGGATCTGCGTACTCCTAGCCCTCCAAGCCTGACCGGAAGTGAGGCTTGCAACCACTGTCCATCGTCAAGGGAAAGATTCAGTACACTCTCTAGCATGATCTTCAGGAGAGAGTCATATTCCTTGAGTTTTGGACTGCTGATGGCTGGGGAGCATCTCAGAAAATAGGTAAGTTTTGGGATTGACAGGCACCTGGTGAGTAGGTAGAAGGCATCATGTGTGTCAATGACTTTCATCCTGCTTTCCATCGTCCGGAGGTCTGAGACTTTTTTTCCTAGGATCAGATCGATGGCATTGGACCCACGAGAAGCACCAAGTAGAGTGCTATTGGCTGGATCAATGGCTAGTGCTCCTGGTAAAACGGCACTAATATTCTGGATCATCTGTTGATTGGTAGAAACTATTTCACATTTGATGGGGTTTAAAGAAAGGCCCAGGCTTTCTCCCATGTCTTTAATTTTACTGATGTCTTCTAGGAGAGATTCTGTTGTGCCAGCTAGGGTACCGTCGTCCAGGAACCAGATATTGAGCTCGTTGGAGAGTGCTTCCGTGACTTCCTTGATGACCAAACAAAATAGAAAGGGGGCGAGAGGGTCCCCCTGTTGCACGCCCTCACATGAGTCAATTTCATGGTCCCCAAACAATAGTTTGGAAGTCACACTATAACACGATTCTATAAAGGGATAAAGGGAAGGGAAGTTTCTATAAACTGCTTGGAGAGCAGCATCCCTTCTGACTGAGTTGAAAGCATTGGCAAAGTCCAATTTGACCAAGGCTTTTTCATTGGACATGTTTTTGATGTATACTCGTGCTGCGTGGGCAGCTGCTTCACAGCCCTGTTGAACGCCGAAACCGAGCTGAGTTGGTTTCAGCATTGCAGCAGCCTCTTGACTCACCCTTCTTACTGCAGCCTTGGCGACTAGGCGCCGAAGGGTGTTACCCACTGCAATGGGCCTCATTCCGCCATCATTTTTCCGGAGGCCACACAATGAGGCACCAAAGAAAAAGGGTCTGATGGCCTCTGGGACACCGCCAGCCAGGCACAGGTTGGAAAATTTGGTGAGTTCAGACAGCAGCCTCTCTGAAACCTCGCCAAGTGCTGGATTGAGTATTTGTTTTAAGTGTTGAGGCCTTAAACCGGTGAAACCTCCTGCTGAACCCTGTGGAAATGACATAACAGCTTTATACACATCAGCATCCTGTAAGGTTAGATGTTCTTCTCATATATATATATATATATAATATATATATATATTATATATATAAATATATATATATATATATATATATATATATATATAATATATATATATATATATATATATATATATATATATATATATATATATACATATGTATATATATATATATATATATATATATATATATATATATAATATATATATATATATATATATATATAATATATATATATATATATATATATATATATATATATATATATATGTCGTGCCGAATAGGCAGAACTTGCGATCTTGGCTTAAATAGCAACGCTCATCTTGCCATATAGGACAAGTGAAAATTTGTGTATGCAATAATTTCGCCCAAAATCATTCTGAACCTAACGAAAAAAAATATATTTCACTGTGTTTGTTTAGTATTAAATTATTGTAAACAAATCTAAAATATATTTAGTTGAGTTAGGCTAAAATAAATTGCTCTTGTTATAATAAGGTTAGGTAAGTTTTCTAAGATTCTTTTGGTGCAAAATTAAAAAATTTTACATTAACATTAATGAAAAAAATATATCTTTAAACGTATAGAGAAAATTTTAGAAAGGATTTAATTTTTAAATGAGTTCTTGCTAATTGACCAGTTTTACATATTCGGCACGACATATATATATATATATATATATATATATATATATAATATATATATATTATATATATAGATATATATATATATTTGCAATATCTCATGGCCTATTCCTTTACCAGCGACTTGTGTCAAAGTTATCCAACGCTTAACCGGAGTCAATTAATGTGCTAGAGCCTGACGTTTTTACATTGAGAAAATTACATTGAAGCAACCCAGTAGATAGTAGCAATGGTAGTGCGATTTGTAGCAGTAACAGCAACGACATTAGTAGTAGTAGTAGTAGCAGTCCTAACACCAGTAGGACGTGTAGTTGCAGCTGTAGAACCAGTAGTAGTAGTTATTGTAGCCGTAGTACCAGTAGTAGTAGTTGTTGTAGCCGTAGTAGCAGGAGTATCAGTTGAAATAGTTTTGTAGTAGTAATTAAAGCAGATGTTGCAGTATTAGTAATAGTAGTATCACTGGTTATTCCAGTAACAGTAGTAGTTGTCGTAACAGATGTATTAACAGTAGTCACAGATGTGTTATTAGCAGTCACAACAGTGAAAAGTTACACAAGTAGTAGTAGTTGTTGTAGCAGTGTTATTAATAGCCGAAGTAATAGCAGAACTAACAACAAAATTAGTATACATAACTGCAGCACTGGAAGCACTAGTAGTAAAACTACCAGTAGCAGTAATTGTAGTAGTAACAGTAGTAGCAGGAATAGCACAGGAGTAGTTTAAGTAGTAGTAGTAGAAGTAACAGCAGTAGCATTAGCAATATTAGTTACAGTGGTTATAGTAACACTGGTCTGTGTTGCAATGCTATTTTTCAATCACTGTTCCAATACAGAAACTCTCGAAATACTTGAATTTGTTGATTTTGTCAGTAATAAAAGAAATGCTAGATATTCATCAAGTATCAAATATATAGAATCAGTATCAAATATACAGAATCGGTAAGTAAAGTCGTATTCTTAAGACAGTAGTCTAAGATATTTTTCTTTTGCAATTAGTTGGCACCAGTGAGAAAACTTCCTTCTCTGGCCAGGACGAATTTTCACTCCCAGTCGTTCGTGGGTTTATTGAGGAGATACTTCTAAACTTTATGATTATTCAGTAATGTCAGTTATCAGACCATAATTCAATCAAATACAGAAATTGTGGGTTTTAACCATATATCAGGAAAACTATATAGGTTGTTTTCACTGTGTGCTAGGTTAAAAGTTCAATGCTAGTTCTGGAATTTGAAAACTACTCTCCAAGCAAACAATGAGCCACATTCTCACAGGTTATCTAGTAAACAATGAGCCACATTCTCACTGCTTATCTAGCAAACAATAAGCCACATTCTCACAGGTTATCTAGCAAACAATACGACACATTCTCACAGGCTATCTAGCAAACATTCTCACAAGTTATCTAGCAAACAATGAGCCACATTCTCACAGGTTATCTAGCAAACAATAAGCCACATTCTCACAGGTTATCTAGCAAACAATGAGCCACATTCTCACAAGTTATCTAGCAAACAATGAGCTACATTCTCACAGGTTATGTAGCAAACAATAAGCCACATTCTCACAGGTTATCTAGCAAACAATAAGCCACATTCTCACAGGTTATCTAGCAAACAATGAGCCACATTCTCGCAAGTTATCTAGCAAACAATGAGCTACATTCTCACAGGTTATGTAGCAAACAATAAGCCACATTCTCACAGGTTATCTAGCAAACAATAAGCCACATTCTCACAGGTTATGTAGCAAACAATAAGCCACATTCTCACAGGTTATGTAGCAAACAATAAGTCACATTCTCACAGGTTATCTAGCAAACAATGAGCCACATTCTCACAGGTTTATCTAGCAAACAATAAGCCACATTCTCACAGGTTTATCTAGCAAACAATAAGCCACATTCTCACAGGTTATCTAGCAAACAATGAGCCACATTCTCACAAGTTATCTAGCAAACAATGAGCTACATTCTCACAGGTTATCTAGCAAACAATGAGCCACATTCTCACAGGTTATCTAGCAAACAATAAGCCACATTCTCACAGGTTATCTAGCAAACAATAAGCCACATTCTCACAGGTTATCTAGCAAACAATGAGCCACATTCTCACAAGTTATCTAGCAAACAATGAGCCACATTCTCTCACAGGTTATCTAGCAAACAATAAGCCACATTCTCACAGGTTATGTAGCAAACAATAAGCCACATTCTCACAGGTTATGTAGCAAACAATAAGCCACATTCTCACAGGTTATCTAGCAAATGATGAGCCACATTCTCACAGGTTATCTAGCAAACAATAAGCCACATTCTCACAGGTTATCTTGCAAACAATAAGCCACATTCTCACAGGTTATCTAGCAAACAATAAGCCACATTTTTCACAGGTTATGTAGCAAACATATAAGCACATTCTCACAGGTTATCTAGCAAACAATAAGCCACATTCTCACAGGTTATCTAGCAAACAATAAGCCACATTCTCACAGGTTATGTAGCAAACAATAAGCCACATTCTCACAGGTTATCTAGCAAACAATAAGCCACATTCTCACAGGTTATCTAGCAAACAATAGCCACATTCTCACAGGTTATGTAGCAAACAATAAGCCACATTCTCACAGGTTATCTAGCAAACAATAAGCCACATTCTCACAGGTTATCTAGCAAACAATAAGCCACATTCTCACAGGTTATCTAGCAAACAATAAGCCAATTCTCACAGGTTATCTAGCAAACAATAAGACACATTCTCACAGGTTATCTAGCAAACAATAAGCCACATTCTCACACAGGTTATCTAGCAAACAATAAGACACATTCTCACAGGTTATCTAGCAAGCAAAATGTTACTTACAACCCAAAAATTTATTTCAGAAAACTTTTATTTTAGGAACAGATAAAAAGAGTTAGTTTCCGTACCACACATAAGGATCAAAACTAAACTTAGTCCAAACAATCATACACAGGATACAACCTAATCAATTTGTTTACAAACCGTATATATAGGGAACAACCCAAAACGTTAATATCTCCTACTTACTTTCTTTTCCGTTCCTGGCTTGAGACAGTGACGTCATGAGAATCCAGACGATAATCAAGGACACTAATTTCGTCATGTTTAGTTTTTTTTTCCCCTCTACTTTTATGAAAACTAAGTGAGAAGAGGTCGAGAATTTTTCACAGAAGTCGTTATGTTACACTTCTAACCCATATGTGAACAAAGTCAGAGAGTGACATACTGTCATCTGGCTGCCCATCTTATATATCAAATGCACTTTATCTTACACAATAAAACCAGGATTTTTTTGGATTAGCTTAGGTTAATACACCGAAATCTATTGCATGTACTGAATCTATTTTCCTGTTTTTTCTTTCTTTTTACGTTACACTATTTACGTAAACCAAGTGATCTCTATCAGTTGTAGGAGGTTAGTGATGTGCAGCTGCGTGGGTGTTCACAGCTGTAGCACTGAAGATGAGGAGTAGGTAAGCGGTACTTCGTAGTGTTCTGGACTGCCAGCCAGTCAAAGAGCCAGCAGCAGAGAAGCAATCTTGACTCAGCACCAGTGAGAGTCGAACTGAGCGGCGCTCCCAGCATCTCTCCACTCTCCCCTCTCTCCCCTCACTCTCTTTTCCTCTGGTTCCTCGGCTGCCCTCCCTCTCTGCCTCTGTCTCTCTCGACCCTCCTCCTCTTTCTCCCTCTTGTTCCTACTACTCTCCACTGCTCTCTCATCCCTCCTCTCACCTCCCTGTCTCGCTCTTATTCTCTCTTTCTCTCTTTTTCTCCGCCAGCAAGCCAGACTACCACAGCTAGCAACATTCTGGGACAGCATGGTGACGGCTAGGCTGCTCGCTGCTAATGCTCGCCTTCACACACTTTACACACAATGAACTCTAACCCTCACGTTTGAGATATCGATTTAATATTTTCGACAATAGACTATTCGAATAATCTGTTTATTTGCATTTCGTTTTTAATTAATAATTCACGGATAACTTCGAAAGAATCTGCGCTGAGAGGCACAGAAATAAATCCATAGAATGTCAATGGAAACATCCAACAGTTTTGTGTCAACAGAGACGGTGACAAATGGCAGCCAGCTAACAAGTGATGGAAAAAGATTACTGCAGAAATGCTGTTTATTGAGACATTTCGTTTGCGGAACAGGCGTCTTCAGCTTGTTCCAAGGGTGAAACGTATCAATACAGTTCCTCTTTGCAATAGTCTTTGTCTTCACCTGTCTATGGTGACCTGGCAGCGCCACCAGCCTCTGGTATGTATCACTTCCAACCAAGATACTGAAATGTCTCTTGTAAATACGGAGTTGATGCTCAAATATTGCCAGATATTTCATATCGGGTTATGTTATCAGAGATTGTAAGTTGAGTTGTCTTGGCTCACAAGATTTTTCACGTTTGTTTCAGTACATTCAATGACTGAACCGCAGATGTAATGAGGAAATATCGGATACTATAGTGCGAATCCAATATTCCCAGACACAGAGAGAGACATACACACACACAGGTTTGCAAGAAGACTAGTCCAGTAGCTAAGGGGGAATGTCCTAAGAAGAAAGGTTATGGGAAATCGACCTGGAGACACTGGAGGACAGAAGGAATAGGGTTGTCTTGACAGCGACATATAAAATACTGCGAGGAATTGACAAGATGGACAGAGACAGGATGTTCCAGAGATGGGACACAGAAACTAGGGGTCACAATTGGAAGTTGAAGACTCAGATGAATGACAGGAATGTTAGGAAGTATTTCTTCACTCACAGAGTTGTCGGTAAGTGGAATAGTCTGGGAAGTGATGCAGCTGAGGCAGAATCCATACAAAGCTTTAAGAAAAGGTATGATAAAGCTCATGGAGCAGGAAGAGTGACCTAGTAGAGACCAGTGAAGAGGCAGGGCCAGGCGCTGTGAATTGACCCCTGCAACCACAACTAGGTGGATACAACTAGGTAGATACACACACACACACACACACACACACACACACACACACACACACACACACACACCACACACACACACACATACACACATACACACATACACACACACACACACACACACACACACACACACACACACACACACACATACACACACACACACACACACACATACACACACACACACACACACACACACACACACACACACACACACACACACACACACACACACACACACACACACACACACACACACACACACACAAACTCAAGTAACTTACAAAAGTACAAGGAAGCTAGAAATGTATATATAAAAGTAAGGTGAGAGGAAGTATGCTAAAAGTTAACCTTTTACTTAACTTTCTTTAAATGGTTATCACTGACCAGAATTTTTAAAGGGATGGACCGGTAAGCCAGCGGAAGGTCTCGCCCAGATGACCAAAAGCTCCAACGGCGGGTCATCAAATGACCAAGACCCGCGTCAGGAAAAACTCGTCCTGTTTCCTGACGAACTCTACCTAACCTAACCTTCATTTAATATAAACTGAATGTTAAAGATAATATATAAAGAATAAATGATAATGCCAAAATCATTGCAATAGAGGAAATGTGTCAAATATTAACTGCAAAGTTTTGAGAACGTGTTCAGAGAACATTTTCAATGTACGAGATTTTAGTCCTAAATTGTTTGCTCTTAAAACTAAACACAGTAGACAGGGAAGCATCCTGGCTCTCAATAGATAGGAGTAGCGAGGGAGTATATAGTAACAATAGTTTCATTGCCGGCTGCTTGTTAGGGTAGGGTAAGTCAAGCTCCCCCTATTCCCCCCCTTTTTCCTCCTCCCCGAAAGTGATAGTTTGATTGCCGGCTGCTTGTTAAGGTAGGGTCAGTCTGGCTCCCCCTATCCCTTCCCCTCCTTCTTCCTCCCCCCCCTCCCCGAAAGGTGACGTGTGGGGCTCCGGCCAAACAGTAATCACTAGACTCACAGCTCCCAGCACTACTGTAAGTACATGACTGCTCATATTCTAGTGAACTTATTGGTTGAAAGCTTTTGACCAATAATGAACTTAGTCCTTTCAGTCTTTATCTGTTAAATGTTTTAATAATCACCACATCTTTTAGGTATTGTACTTATCATGGAGAGTGATTTCTTAAGCAGTGGGTAGCCTGTCTCTCTTTACAGCTTGGAATGACAGAGAGGGTCACCTGTCAACCAACGAGAAGAATAGAAGGAGACGGACTAACGTCCTGAGACGTCCCATGTTTAATTTACTTACCTGTTATGTAAGCCAACGCAGGACCTAACCCCTCATCATAGCAGTGGTAATGAACCTGTTTTCCTGTCATCTGAAGTAATTATTTACGGCTATACTCTGTGAAGAACGAGCCGTTGGAGGTCACCAACACCTGCTACCTCCCCCCCACATCAGCAACGGCTACGATTTCAACAACACGCAGTGTCACCAACACCTGACACCCCATTACCACGATATACCTATATTAGCGTTGAGTTCAAATGTAATTTTTTTCATTTCATTTTTCATTTTTCTTTCAATTAGGATACCCATTTATGTTTTATTGTTTTACATTTTCCGTTTCTAAATAATAAAGTGTTTATCATTCTCTGTTATTATTTCTTTTTCTATTCATTAATTTTCCTGAGGAGGAGCCAGCCATGGTAATACTGACTGAAGTTGTTATAGAGCTGAGTAAGCCTTCACAAGTGGCGACCTTGCCAGGATCAACTCTACTGAATCAAGATTCAACTCCATCTCGAATTTACCATTGGAACTTCAACGCCGCATACCACAGACGGTTACCACCAGCCATGAGTAATCATTCTCTATGGTAGGACTACGGTACAGGTATTTAAAAGATTTGGTAATTGTTATAGTCTCAATTTACTGTAAGTCAAGTCAAGCAGGATATAATAGTTAATTCTGTCACCTTTTTTTCGAGCTTGATACGCTTTGGAGGATTAGACTCTAGGGACCCGAGATTTTTCAGTGACAATTTGTTTCATTGAGCTCTTTATTTTATCAAGGGAACTGTCGTAGGACACTCTTGATTTATTGGTGAGAAGATTGGATGGTCAAGTGACCCCATTCTACTAACTGTTTGCTCGGAGCCGGCATAGAACCCTTCATTTTCATTAATACATATTGTTTAATTGAAGCAGGGATCGAGCCCTCTGGTTTATTTGCAGTTTGAGCGGAGCAGGAATTGAACCCTCCATTTTCTTTAATACCCGTTTCATTTCCCCTGATAGTTTAAGTTATTATTGCAAGCATGTAGGAATACCAGTTTTGGATGAATGCTGGAAGTAAGTTAGGAATAACAGGGAAAAATTTAGAATCTTTCATTAGTGCTAAGATCCAGGAAAGACTCGAAAGAGAAAGAATTGAGAGAGAAGAGAGACAAAATCAGAAAGAGAAGAAGAAAAGGAGAGAGAGAAAATCGAAAGAGAAGAGAAAAAGGAGAAAGAGAACCTTGAAAGACAGGAGAAAAAGGAGAAAGAAAACCTTGAAAGACAGGAGAATAAGGAGAGAGAGAGAATTGAGAGAGAAATCCGAGAAAGACAGTTAGAAAGAGAGCGAGAAGACCAAAAAGAGTGTGATAGACTTGATCGTGAGGAAAGAGCTAGAGAACGTGAGGAACAAGCTAAAATACGTGAGGAACAAGCTAAGAAAAGTAAGGAACAAGTTAAATTAAGAGAACTTGAGGAAAGAGCAAAGGATAGAGAACATGAGTTAACAGAGAGAGAGAAAAGGATCGTGAGCTCGAAAAATCTCGCCTTGAATTAGAGAATAAAAAGTTAACTTTTACACAACAACAATTAGAGGAAGGAGTAATGGAACAACGTGCAGTCAGTGCACATATTCCAACACCTAATTTACCTCCCTTCACAGAGGGTGATGACATTACTTCATACATTATCAGGTTTGAAAATACCGCTACCCTCTGTGAATGGCCTGCTGACACCTGGGCTACCAGGTTAGGAATGTTATTTTCTGGTACAGCTTTGAATATCTATGCAACTTTGTCGCAGGATATCGTATGTAATTATAACCTACTGAAGAAGGCAATCCTTAAAGCATACCAGAAAACCATAAATTCTTACAGGAAAGATTTCAGGTATGCCACCTTACAGCCTGGACAAAACTTTCAGCAGTTACAGGTAACACTCTTTCGTTTGTTCGACTTTTGGATAGAGAGTTCAGGAATTGATCACAGTTATGAGTCTCTTAGAGACTTCATGGTTGCTGACCAGTTCCTGACAGCTCTTCCTCACCAGATGCGAACATTTATTAGAGAACGTAACCTGATTAAAGCTGATGAAGTTGCTGAGGCTGCTGACTTGTATGCTGAGGCTCACAATTCCTATAAAGACCTAAAGGGATCGAACCCTAAGGGCAAGGGTTCAACAGATCTTAAGAAATCAAAGCCTACAGTGGAAAGTAAACTGAATTCTTTTTTTCCTGTTTGTCATTTATATGATGTTAAGGGACATAAACGTCCCGATTGTCCTTCTAAGAAGGTCCAAAAAGTTGGAAGATGTTTTAAAGACTGTAATGACCAAGCACCCTTCTGTTCAGGAACAGTTAATGGACTTAATGTATCTACCATTTTACGAGACACTGGATGCACATGTATAGTCATTTCTGATAAGCTGTTCCCTAACCTTAAAGAAACTCATTCCTCTGCTATACTTTCAGACTACTTGGGCCGTATGGACACTTTTCCTACCATCCGTTGTTACATTAGGTCTAAATGGTTCACAGGTTGGTCTGAAGCCGTACTAGCTCCCATCACTTCTTGCTCCGTACTAATAGGTAATGTAAAAGGTGCCATTCTTCCTTCTGAGGTTGACCTTTCATCACCAAAGATGGACATAAGCTTTTCAGATCCTCTTCCTGTAGAGTCGGAGAAGCCCCTCGAAAATTCAGATGAGACAATGTCTCGGAATATTCATGTGGGATTAAAAACCAGTGATGCTACTCTCGAAAGCGAGGTAGTAGGATCACCGGTTCACTTGCTAGATGAAAGTGAAGATATCACCTCCGATACCATAAATGTCTTGACTAGGGCTCAGACCAAAGCCCAGGCTTCTCCTACTGTCCATCCTTTGATTTTCCCTGGCTTTAAGCCTTTAGATATATCGAAGGATTCCTTTGTCAATTTACAACGTAATTGCCCTTCTCTTCAGAATTGCCATAATGCTGCTAAACAAAATCAAGTTACCCAATGGAAAAACTTTTCATATAAATTTGAATATATAAAAGGTATCTTGTACAAGTCAGTATTCAAATTAAAGTCAGATGAGATAGACTATTCCATCTTAGTTGTTCCAAGTCAATGCAGAGAGACTGTTCTTAAAATGGCTCATGACCTGCATGATCTCGCACCGTAAAACCTTAAATAAAATTAGGGAAACCTATTTTTGGCCTAAAATGTCCTCAGATGTCACTACCTATTGTAGATCGTGTAAAGTTTGCTAACTGTCATCCTCTCGAGGTACCAGGCGAGTACCTATGGTCAAAATTCCTATCTTTACGGTACCGTTTGAAAGAGTAGCTATTGACATCGTTGGTCCTTTATCTCCACTTTCATCTGGGGGACATAGATATATATTAACCTTAGTTGATTTTGCTTCAAGTTTCCCTGAAGCCGTACCCTTAAAGACCATAACTACTACAGAGGTGGCTGAAGCACTTTTGTCCATCTTCTCCAGAGTGGGCATCCCTAGAGAAATTTTGTCTGACCGTGGGACACAATTCACATCTGACTTAATGCAACATCTCTACCAACTTCCGGGAGTGAAGCCTTTCTTTATCACCCCCTATCATCCCAGCTGTAATGGGAGGATTGAGCGCCAGCATTCGATTCTCAAGTCCATTTTAAGGAAACTTTGCTCCCTTAAACCTAAGGAGTGGCATAGTTACCTACCCTGTGCTTTGTTTGCCATGAGGGAAGTTCCCAGTGACTCTTTGGGGTTTTCACCTTTTGAACTTCTCTATGATAGACAGGCCAGAGACCCATTGTCCATCCTTCATGACTTATGGACTAATGAGGAGGTAAATGCTGAGGTTCAGTCTTCTTACCAGTTTCTCCTTGACCTTAGATCCAAACTGAGGAGACCTCTGACATAGTTTCGAAAAACTTACACTTGTCAATGAACCAGTACAAAACCTATTTTGATTCAAAAAGTCAGAGAAGTTTTAAAGTAGGGGATGAAGTTCTTGTACTTTTGTCTATCAAGTCAAATGAATTATTAGTAGCATGGAAAGGTCCATATAAAGTATTAAAAATTTGTGGGAAAGTTGATTACCTCATAGAAGTCAAGGGGAAACCTAAGCTTTATCATATCAACATCCTTAAGAAATATTACCGAAAAAATTCGCATAACTGCCTTAATAACTTTGACTTAGTTTTTGCACACGAACTTGATACAACAACTGAAGAATGTAAGGTGTGCGTAACTGACTCCTCTTACTTAGACTATGATGAAGAACTACATGACTTGGTGACTCTTGACCACTCGGGTGCAACCAACATTAATATTAATGAATCTTTGGATGACCATAAGAGACATGAACTACTTCAATGTGTGAGTAACTTTTCAGACGTCTTTACTGATATTCCAGGTGTTACCTCCACGGTAGTCCATAAGATTGAGTTAGTGACGGACAATCCTATCAAACGAAAATTATACCCAGTTCCAGTTCACCTTAGAGATGCATTTGACCGAGAGGTAGACAAATTATTTAAACTAAAGATCATTGAACCTTCAGTATCTGCATATTGCTCACCAGTAGTCATGGTTAAGAAGGAGGATAATTCATATAGACTTGCTATTGACTTTAGAGGCCTTAATGCTATAACTCGGTGGGATGCTGAGCCTATGCCCTTAATAGATAGCGATCTACACAAATTTTATGACGCTTCCTTCTTTTCAGAGATTGATATTGGGCAGGCATATCATCAAGTAATGTTAGATCCTTCTTCTAAGCAGTACACCGCTTTTCCTACACACCAAGGACTGATACAGTATAGAACTATGCCCTTCGGTTTGGTAACTGCCTGTGCTACCTACGTGAGACGATGAGGAAAGGTCTTGGGTAATATGCCAAATGTTTCAGTTTATTTTGATAACATTTACGTAATGACATCCACGTGGGGCGAACATATCCAAACATTAACATCAGTTTTGCGTAGGTTACGCTCACATGGCCTCACTGCCAAGCCGAAGAAATGCTTCCTTGGTTATAACAAGATTAGATATCTTGGACTTATACTTTCTAATAACTCTCTGCAGCCTCTCCCCAGTAAGATCAAAGCTTTATTAGAATTTAAATTCCCAAAACCAAGAAGCTCATGCGTAGCTTTCATGGTTCTGTAAATTTTTATGCACGGTTTATTCCGAACCTTACTGATCTTACAGGCATCTTATCTGACTTCCTTAAAAAGTCTGTGAAGGAACCTCTTGAACTTTCTGAAGCAGCTCGGGAAAAGTTTAATGAGATTATAAAAATATTTTCTCGAAAGACCCTATACTTAAGATTCCAGATATTAATAAAACATTTTGTTTAAGAACTGATGCCTCCAATACTGGCTTAGGTGCGGTGTTACTACAATACCATGATGATACTCCCTTCCCTGTATGCTTCCTAAGCCGGAAACTCCTTCCCGCAGAAACGAGATACTCCACCATAGAAAAGGAATGTTTGGCTCTTGTGTGGGGTATATCGAAGCTTAAATTTTATCTACTGGGAAAAGAATTCATTTTAGAAACGGATCACAAGCCTTATATACCTGGAAACTTTTAAGGGAACCAACAGTCTGCCTCTTGAGGGTGGACCTTGGCACTCCAAGCTTTTAAGTTCCATATTGTGTACATCAATGGTTCATCCAATTATTTCTCTGACTGGTTAAGTCGTTACAGTCAGTAGAAGATTTGTTGTCATTATGCGACTTCCACGTGTTAGAACTTTTTTCCTCGCTATCTTCTTATACTCCTTGAATATAAGTCTTGGTATGGGGGAGTGTGAGGGAAAAGTTCAATAGATAGGAGTAGCGAGGGAGTATATAGTAACAATAGTTTCTTGCCGGCTACTTGTTAGGGTAGGGTAAGTCCAGCTCCCACTATTTCCCCCCCTTTTTCCCCCTCCCCGAAAGTGATAGTTTAATTGCCGGCTGCTTGTTAAGGTAGGGTCAGTCTAGCTCCCGCTATCCCTTCCCCTCCCTCTTCCCCCCCCCCCGATAGGTGACGTGTGGGGCTCCGGTAAAACAGTAATCACTCGACTCACAGCTCCCAGCACTACTGTAAGTACACGCCTGCTCATATTCTAGTGAACTTATTGGTTGAAAGCTTCACTTTTGACCAATAATAAACTTAGTCCTTTCAGTCTTTAACTGTTAAATGTTTTAATAATCACCACATCTTTTAGGTATTGTACTTATCATGGAGAGTGATTTCTTAAGCAGTGGGTAGCCTGTCTCCTCTTTACAGCTGGAATGACAGAGAGGGTCACCTGCCAACCAACGAGAAGAATAGAAGGAGACGGACTAATGTCCTGAGACGTCCCATGTTTAGTCTACTTACCTGGTATGTAAGCCAATGCAGGACCTAACCCCTCATCATAACAGTGGTAACGAACCTGTTTTCCTGTCATCTTAAGTATTTATTTACGGCTACACTCTGTGAAGAACGAGCCAGTGGTGGTCACCAACACCTTCCTCCTCCCCCCCCCCCCCACATCAGCAACGGCTACGATTTCAACAACACGCAGTGTCACCAACACCTGGCACCCCATTACCACGAAATTCCTATATTAGCGTTGAGTTCAAATGTAATTTTTTTCATTTCATTTTTCATTTTTCTTTCAATTAGGATACCCATTCATGTTTTATTGTTTTACATTTTCCGTTTCTAAATAATAAAGTGTTTATCATTCTCTGTTATTATTTATTTTTCTATTCATTAATTTTCCTGAGGAGGAGCCAGCCTTGGTAATACTGACTGAAGTTGTTACAGGGCTGAGTAAGCCTTCACAGTAGATAGGATAGCATCCTGGCTCTTAAAACTAAACAGTAGATAGGATAGCATCCTGGCTCTTAAAACTAAAGACAATAGATAGGATAGCATCCTGGCTCTTAAAACTAAAGACAGTAGATAGGATAGCATCCTGGGTCTTAAAACTAAAGACAGTAGATAGGATAGCATACTGGCTCTTAAACCTAAAGACAGTAGATAGGATAGCATCCTGGCTCTTAAAACTAAAGACAGTAGATAGGATAGCATCCTGGCTCTTAAAACTAAAGACAGTAGATAGGATAGCATCCTGGCTCTTAAAACTAAGACAGTAGATAGGATAGCACCCTGGGTCTTAAAACTAAAGACAGTAGATAGGATAGCATCCTGGCTCTTAAAACTAAAGACAGTAGATAGGATAGCATCCTGGGTCTTAAAACTAAAGACAGTAGATAGGATAGCATCTTGGCTCTTAAAACTAAAGACAGTAGATAGGATAGCATCCTGGCTCTTAAACTATCCTGATAAGTTATGTATGGCTCCTGGTACATATTGTGCCTATACGTATTTAAAAAAGGTGACAGAGAAGTCCGCTTAAAGTACTGGCCGGTTACCTTGACAAGTGTTGGAAAATTATTGGAAAAACCCTTAAGGTATGTTCAGCACTTAGAAAATAATAACTTATTACCTGAATATCAAAGTTGTTAAGTTACTGAGACAGAGTTTACGAATTTTAATGAGGAAAAAGTGAAAATAAAAGGTAATTATTGAACATTACTGAGCATATATATATATATATATATATATATATATATATATATATATATATATATATATATATATATATATATATATATATATATATATATATATTATATATATATATATATATTGGTTAAATGTTCCACGACTCGTTTGATTTCTCTCTCTATCAGTGTCGAATTTTTAAATATTTTTTCGAAAATTTGAAGCTACGCCGCTGAGAATTTTGAAAGTTATCTGATACATTCCAGGATGCTGGGGATGTTTTCAGCAATAGTGGCACATTAACATACCAATTATCTTTTTGTCTTACACAGGTGTTGAAAATTTGAATCCGACCGGATGCGACGTTCTCGAGTTATGGGCGAAATAAAACTGAAAAGTTGGATGAAGCAAAATGAAGAAAAAAATGAAACAATGTTTTTAAGGTGATGCTTCAAGAATACTTAAAAAATCCCTGTCCATGAAGCTAATCTAACAGCTACCCACAATAATAATATTCTTGTCTTCACTGGTCACAGACCGGGCCGCGGGGGCGTTGACCCCCGAAACTCTCTCTCCAGGTAAAACTGATGTCGTTTGTCATCACCTTTGTTTCTTTCCTCTTGACCATTGTCCAGCTTTGTTGTTGCCTTATCTGTCTCCTAACTTTTCCCTAGCTCCTCCTTCACCTATCGGTACATCTGCTAGAGAGAAGGCGTCGTTAGATCCGTTCAGAGAGAGTTCATAATGCACGTCCTCACACCATACAGGTCAGCTAGCTCGTGGATTTATACAATAAGTGTACTAGAAAACACCTCCAAATAACTCACCTTATTTCCAGCTCCAGTATATGAGGCTCCATCTATATCCTCTAACTTAGTTTGATCAAGATTGAGAGATAAATAACCTTAATATTACCTTTGCACTTCTATAAAACCTGAGTACAAAATACAAACTATAAAACTCTACTTTAGTTGTCCTCGGCATTTTAGCCTCTTCTGTACTCGACTGAAGGCTGCTGCGCAGGTGATACGATTCGGTAATAAAGACACCAAAGTGTTCCACATGTATTCTACAGTCCTTAAATACGTTTTCATTTATTTTTTAAAGAGATATTTTTTGGGTGAAGCCTATCCGAGCTACCAGACATACACAGACTAAATATTAATTAAAATATAATGTGGAAAATGGGACAGTCTAATAATAATTATACCAATAGTCTAATAATAATTATACCAACACAGTCTAATAATAATTAGACCAACACAGTCTAATAATAATTAGACCAACACAGTCTAATAATAATTATACCAACACAGTCTAATAATAATTAAACCAATACAGTCTAATAATAATTAGACCAACAGTCTAATAATTAGACCAACACAGTCTAATAATAATTAGACCAACACAGTCTAATAATAATTAGACCAACACAATCTAATAATAATCATAACTTTTCTTGGGAACCTTTACGCTCCAGCGCCAATCTAAAAATTCTTGCAGCCTTGAAGGCCTGAACCCGAACAAACAATCCTATTATGTATAATGAAACTGTCACATTGAGACTAACACAACTCAATAACAAATAAAACTACTGTTGAAGATAATTCATCACTGTTAACAGTATGAATGGGATCAAATTAATGTATTACCTATTTCTTAAACAGGAACTAAAAATCTTTATTTTATGTATGTTGGTAAATGAGCAAATCTACATCTATCAAACTAAATTTATAGTGAATATTCTTTTGAATTAGATGGATCAGCTGACATTGGTTAATCCAATTAAAAGAATCATTCTTAAATTATCCCCAGGAAATTATATTACAATATATAATTAATAAAAATATCAATTCTGCACCGACACTTAAATAAGTGTATAACTAAATACTTGAAACTGATTACAAGTGGCATTTAAAAGTATCACAGAAACTTTGTCAGGAAAATAGTCGGACAACTACTATAGGAATTCCCCAGTTAGTGAATTATTCCTTATTTCGCCTCTACTGTTGTTACTGGTCTGAAGTGTGTAGTGAGGGATACCTGAGGAATGATGTTGCTGGTCTGAAGTGTGTAGTGAGGGATACCTGAGGAATGATGTTGCTGGTCTGAAGTGTGTAGTGCGGGATACCTGAGGAATGATGTTGCTGGTCTGAAGTGTGTAGTGCGGGATACCTGAGGAATGATGTTGCTGGTCTGAAGTGTGTAGTGAGGGATACCTGAGGAATGATGTTGCTGGTCTGAAGTGTGTAGTGAGGGATATCTGAGGAATGACGTTGCTGTTCTGAAGTGTGTAGTGAGGGATACCTGAGGAATGATGTTGCTGGTTTGAAGTGTGTAGTGAGGGATACCTGAGGAATGATGTTGCTGGTCTGAAGTGTGTAGTGAAGGGATACCTGAGGAATGATGTTGCTGGTCTGAAGTGTGTAGTGAGGGATACCTGAGGAATGATGTTGCTGGTTTGAAGTGTGTAGTGAGGGATACCTGAGGAATGATGTTGTTGGTCTGAAGTGTGTAGTGAGAGGTACCTGAGGAATGATGTTGCTGGTCTGAAGTGTGTAGTGAGGGATACCTGAGGAATGATGTTGCTGGTCTGAAGTGTGTAGTGAGGGATACCTGAGGAATGATGTTGCTGGTTTGAAGTGTGTAGTGAGGGATACCTGAGGAATGATGTTGCTGGTCTGAAGTGTGTAGTGAAGGGATACCTGAGGAATGATGTTGCTGGTTTGAAGTGTGTAGTGAGGGATACCTGAGGAATGATGTTGTTGGTCTGAAGTGTGTAGTGAGAGGTACCTGAGGAATGATGTTGCTGGTCTGAAGTGTGTAGTGAGGGATACCTGAGGAATGATGTTGCTGGTCTGAAGTGTGTAGTGAGGGATACCTGAGGAATGATGTTGCTGGTCTGAAGTGTGTAGTGAAGGGATACCTGAGGAATGATGTTGCTGGTCTGAAGTGTGTAGTGAGGGATACCTGAGGAATGATGTTGCTGGTCTGAAGTGTGTAGTGAGGGATACCTGATTAATGTTGTTGCTGGTCTGAAGTGTGTAGTAAGGGATAGCTGAGGAATGATGTTGCTGGTCTGAAGTGTGTAGTGAGGGATACCTGAGGAATGACGTTGCTGGTCTGAAGTGTGTAGTGAGGGATACCTGAGGAATGATGTTGCTGGTCTGAAGTGTGTAGTGAAGGGATACCTGAGGAATGACGTTGCTGGTCTGAAGTGTGTAGTGAGGGATACCTGAGGAATGATGTTGCTGGTCTGAAGTGTGTAGTGAGGAATACCTGAGGAATGATGTTGCTGGTCTGAAGTGTGTAGTGAGGGGTACCTGAGGAATGATGTTGCTGGTCTGAAGTGTATAGTGAGGGATACCTGAGGAATGATGTTGCTGGTCTGAAGTGTGTAGTGAGGGATACCTGGGGAATGATGTTGCTGGTCTGAAGTGTGTAGTGAGGGGTACCTGAGGAATGATGTTGCTGGTCTGAAGTGTGTAGTGAGGGGTACCTGAGGAATGATGTTGCTGGTCTGAAGTGTGTAGTGAGGAATACCTGAGGAATGATGTTGCTGGTCTGAAGTGTGTAGTGAGGGGTACCTGAGGAATGATGTTGCTGGTCCGAAGTGTGTAGTGAGGGATACCTGAGGAATGATGTTGCTGGTCTGAAGTGTGTAGTGAGGAATACCTGAGGAATGATGTTGCTGGTCTGAAGTGTGTAGTGAGGAATACCTGAGGAATGATGTTGCTGGTCTGAAGTGTGTAGTGAGGAATACCTGAGGAATGTCTGAAAGTTGTCAAACAAGTGGAGTGTCAAAGCTTGATGCACTACAATACGTTTTCACAAGGAAAGTAGCAGGAAGGTGTCTGGTCACATGTTTGTCTGTACTCACCAGTTTCATTTTATTTATGATTACAGGAGTTTAGTCTAAGCTCTTGGTCCTGGCTTTCCTTCAGCCGCTACTGGGTTCACTCCTGGCTGTGTGAGCAATATCATAACTGTTCCTAAAATTATGTATGAATCCTGTCTCTATCACTTCTCTAAGTCGTTACATCTTCGAATTGTTCGAGTGTTACCTTGGTTTTCCTGACGTAGTTGCGTCGGTGCTACATCAATACACCTGCGTCTTTAGCTAACCCTGAGATGCTGAAATTACCGTAAAACGAAATAAAGTTCCGTCTTGAGCATGGGTTGCTGCAGGAAGCTTCAGGTACGAGGGCTGCGCCCTGTATCCAGATGTGTTCAGGATACTGAAAGTGAATGAAGTCTCTTTGTCTGATGTATACTAACTATAGACGACATGTATACTTACATATAGACGACATTATAGACTTCATTATCAAAACTAATTACGTATTGTAGCCTAATCTCAAGTGATAATGTTGATGGCAGGATTCTATGGAAAATTTGTATGAACTTTTCCAATATTACGGCCATCTTAACCATGGTGACCTTTCTGAATGAAAAGCTTTGATGTGCAGTTGTCAAGATGTTATTACCAGTTTTGTCAACTTGATACATTTTAAACGAGGTGCCGCAGTTGGTGCCGCACTTCTTCAAGCATCTGTAGAGGGAGTTCTCCATCCCGATGCCTTCCTCTTGGGAAAATTTAAACCACGAGCCTACTCTCTGAAAAGGAGACCCTGTCTCTTGTTAAGGAGCTGTTGTTTGATCAGGTGTACAGAGATCACAATCCGATACCTGATCTAACATCGCTGTCAAACACATATCGGGAAAGGCTAATGCGATCGCAGATTTGCAAAATTGGGTGAATTTATATTTTTATATTTAAACTTCATTAAGCTATTATATACTGTTGGTTAGGATAAGGGTAAGAGAAATAGGTATCTTACAGTTCTTTTATCCTTTGCTATTGTTACGTAGTAACGTTTTCTCAAGTGAGGAAATAAATTACTTGATTAGTTCTACTATCTACTGTTCATCGCTGCGGCAGTGACCTAACCATTAACTCGTTTTTTAAAAGTTTATCTTTAAACTTTCCATTCCGTTTTATCGAGCACTGGCAGCTGGCTATGATGGTAAAAACGAATGACCAACTGATTAGCCACAGCTCTCGCTTCACATGGCGAGGGTTATGGGTTCGATTCCCAGCAAGGGTAGAAACACTGGGCGTGTTTCTTTACACCGGTTGTCTATGTTCACCAATCTGGAAAATGGGTACCTGGGTGTTAGTCGACTACTGTGGGTCGCATCTTGGAACAAAACTGACCTAATTTGCCCGAAGTGCTCAGCATAACAAGCGGCTTTCTATATAGTAGTATGTCATTGATGTCAGCTACGGCCTGTACATGTACTTGTAGTAAATAAAGATATTATTATTATGTTATATTACTGTTATAAGCTCCACCTGTAATAGTGCTCTGGGGAAGGGTGTGTGACTTCAGCTGTTCATCACACATCCTCATTTGAAAATTCCTTCAAAATCAGACATGAGCCTGGTTGTTACTGTAGTTAGAGGTGTCAGTGTAAGTTTACAGTTCAAAACATCAGTCACAGTGAGGAAATGAATTCAAAACAAGTTGATTTTATATCTAGTTTCAAGTCCAGAGGTCTTTCTCTAATTAGCCTTTGGCTGATTAACATATACTGAAGTTTGTCTATATAGTATAAGAGTCATTGGCAGAAAACATTCTCATTTTCTCTCTCTAATTATGGTACACACAGTTATTCTTGCCAATTTCGTGTATTGTACATATTAAAAATAATACCTTTGCCTTTAATATTCTTTGAGCGCATTTTTGTGCTGGAATTCTATCTTACGGCCAGGTAACACAGCCTTCTAATTGTACCTGTGTTCGTAATTGCTTTCATAGTCTGTTTCACCATCAATAGAGGTTTTGATGGTAAATACTTGATCCAGACACTCTGGCTCGTGTCCTTCTCTCTCTCCGGTTGTTTCCTTAACATGCTGATGCATAAGGTTTTCCTTAACTACCTCTGATCTTATCCTTCCATGTTTCCTTTTCCTTATTTGGTGCTAGTTCTCAACTTGTTTCTCTTTGAAATGTCACATAATTTGTAGCTTTGTTTTAAACCTGTTTGCTCTCCTTCCTGCTTCTGCAATGATATCAACCATTGCTTTGTCGTTCTCATCATACTCTTTCATTAGTGTCCTGTTTGCTAGAAGTATGTAGGTCACTGTTACTACCACTTTGGGGTCCCCCTGTGATGACTGTGCCCTCTTTGAAGTCATATAATTAATTTCCGTTCATTTCTCTCTTCTGTTTGCAACTTTACCACTAACAGTTCACCTCTTTCACCTCATATTTTCTCTGTTACCTCATATACTGTAGGGAATATGTCGTTCGTTCTGAATTCAATTAGATTTGTCTCTGTGATAGCTATGATGTCTGAGGTTACCTCCACCATTTAGTCTTTCAGTTTCTCATCTTGTTAGATAATACATCTGCATTTGTGTAAAACAATTACAGCTTTCTTTCCTTTATTCTGTTTTGGTTTGTAGTATCTAGTCTTTGTGTTCGTTGTACTACTGTCAAGAGTGTGGTCAGGGACCGATTGGGCTGAGATTGGTGTGTGCATCAATATTGGGAAAGGGGTCACGGTTGAAGTTGAACATATGGGAGGAGAAGGAAGGGTGTAGAATTAAGGGTAAATGGTGCAGAGATAGTGTTAGTGATGGGAGAAGTTGAGGTGGGCCATTCAGTTGTGCCTGCTGTGAAAGAGGCAGTGAGTGTGCCTTCGGAGAAGTGATGGTTAAGTATTTCTGCATCCTGCCTTTCCACGTACTTCTTCCCCATATCTGAAGTCTTTTTATGTACTATCTCAGCCGATTCTTTCGTTTTCCGATTCAGATATACACGATGATAATGTGTTTTCTATGCAGGCTTACTGTTTGAGGAACCTACTTTCAGCTACAGTAAATGTGACCAGAAAGTTAGCTGAACCGGATGTTATTTCCTTAAAGAGAACCTTCTGATCCTCGGATTCCTCCCAATCCTATTTCATCCACTCATACCCTTAATCTGAACTTTCTTCTCATATTCATCCATCACTTTTTTAATTTTTCTCTTAGATATTCCTTGATTATAGAGTTTTCGCTAGCATACCAGCCACATTCTCCAGCCAAGTGTCATGCTCGCGTGAGTCACGATGTTAACTACTTTCCTGCAGTTAAGAAAAATGCAATAAACCCATCACTGCCACTATCCAAGAAATACCGAGTTGTGAATTGTCGTTCACGAATCTATTTCTTGCGACATAAGGTAAAAAATCGAATTCATGGGATAAGCCAAAGAACACAATGAAACTGCGTCCTGGCAGAGAGAGGGAATATTTCAACTATTTCCACGAAAGACAATTGTTATGTGGTTGAAGCAAGTAAAGCAACTGACTCTCCTCACTCCAAGAAGAGTGAACAAATGGAAAGAGAATAAGAAGTGGGAAGGAGGAGAAAAGACGAACGAGGTAAGAGGCAAGAGAGATAATGGTGAAATATAAGAGATTCCTCAGACAGCTCTAAAAAATGATGAACTGAGAATTAAACAAGGAAAATTAAGAATAAATTTCTGAAACTATTGTCGAGTAAACAACAAAAATGAACAAGATAAAAGAGGAGGAAGAACCAGAGGGAAGACGTAGAGAAAAACATTATAGCAAGAGAAAGAACATAGAAGATGAAAAACGAGAAAACCAAACAAAAACAATAGGAAGCCATGCATAAATGAGCCTAAAAAAATAAGAAAAAAAAAACAGACTGCAAAAACGAAACTCCATTTAGTAAAGTAAACAACATGAGAAATATAAGGTAGTGTATATTGTCTTGGTTAGACTGAGTCACTCTTAAAGGGCGATATAACCCCAAGGAAATGACCCTGGGAAATGAAATTACTCTTCACTTCCTTTTATTTAACCTCATTGTCTCTCATTTCCCAGGCGTCGCATGTCCTTTATGTGTTGTGCTTCTCATAAAAAATAAGAATTATACATAGTTCCTTCTAGTACGGTGTGTTGTTGCCATTGAAGGGAGCTTGCTCCAGGGAATTACAGATACCCTCCTCTCCCTTGGAACAAACCCTGAATATAATATTATATGCCTAGCTGAGTAAATGGAACTTTTATTCAATATTCAGGATCGTGAAAAGGATTGCTAATTGACAGAGCGGGGGTAAACTGGTGCCACGACCCCGGTGTTTGATCCTAGGCATCCACCTTGTGTCCCATCCTTGCTTTCCTTTGACCTTTCATTTCCTTTCTTTCACCTGACCTTCCTTTCATTTGACTTATCCTCCTTTACCTTGAATTCAACTTGTCTCCTATTCCTCCAAGCACTCCATTGACCGCTGAGGGTTTAGCGCTCATGTGCGAACATGTTGAGGAAGGGAAAGTGTCGCTTTGACAATGAATGCAGGTACCTCCACCCTGTGATGTACAATGAATGCAGGTACCTCCACCCTGTGATGTACAATGAATGCAGGTACCTCCACCCAGCGATGTACAATGAATGCAGGTACCTCCACCCAGTGATGTACAATGAATCCAGGTACCTCCACCCTGGGATGTACAATGAATGCAGGTACCTCCACCCAGCGATGTACAATGAATGCAGGTACCTCCACCCAGTGATGTACAATGAATGCAGGTACCTCCACCCAGTGATGTACAATGAATGCAGGTACTTCCACCCTGTGATGTACAATGAATGCAGGTACCTCCACCCAGTGATGTACAATGAATGCAGGTACCTCCACCCAGCGATGTACAATGAATGCAGGTACCTCCACCCAGTGATGTACAATGAATGCAGGTACCTCCACCCAGCGATATACAATGAATGCAGGTACTTCCACCCTGTGATGTACAATGAATGCAGGTACCTCCACCCAGTGATGTACAATGAATGCAGGTATCTCCACCCAGCGATGTACAATGAATGCAGGTACATCCACCCAGTGATGTACAATGAATGCAGGTACCTCCACCCAGTGATGTACAGTGAATGCAGGTACTTCCACCCAGTGATGTACAATGAATGCAGGTACCTCCACCCAATGATGTACAAAGAATGCAGGTACCTCCACCCAGTGATGTACAGTGAATGCAGGTACTTCCATCCTGTGATGTACAATGAATGCAGGTACTTCCACTCAGTGATGTACAAAGAATGCAGGTACCTCCACCCTGTGATGTACAGAGATTCAACACAGTTCAGAGAATGTTATGACCTGAGCTGTCCAGACCACTATGTAAAAGGGACGCCTGAGCTGTCCAGACCACTATGTAAAAGGGACGCCTGAGCTGTCCAGACCACTATGTAAAAGGGACGCCTGAGCTGTCCAGACCACTATGTAAAATGGACGCCGCTGCGTTGCACAGAAAACAAGGAAATGAAAAATGAACAGAAGTCTTTTTTTAAGACAAAGAGAAACGATCGGACCCAAGAAACAGGCGGAACGGGAAAATGCCACAGATGGGACAGAGGTGCACAACAGTGGAATGTACCAAGACAGGCTACTGGAGAAACCAGGGGTATGTACACCAGGGGCCATATCAGGTAGTACACCACCAGTGGTACTAACAAAACACAAAACATTCCAAATGGTAAATCATGCTTCCTCTTTGCAAACATTCATGGCTTGAAATCAAATAAAAACTACGAAGTTAGTTATATAGGAGCATTTACAGAAACACACACAAAGGATATTTTAGACGGAGAGTTGAAGGTAGAATACTATAACATGTATCGATGTGTTAGAATTTATAGGTTACAGGGGGAGTAGTAGGACTATTTGAAAGATACTATCTGCTCCTCAGAAGTGTTGAACTTCACGAATGATGCAGTACAAATTTTAGGTATTAAGGGTGAAAATAAGAATTTGGTAATTAGCCTAGTATATAAACTACCGTAAGAAACTACTGAGGAATCCACAGATTAGTTAGGGAAGATAGATAACTGTCTTGATAGGCTAGAAAATCTTACACCAAATATTTTGCTTCTTGAAGATTTTAATTTTCAAGAAGTGGAATGGAAGATGGAAGATGTAAAAGGAAAGATGGGTCAGCACAACGTTATACCAGAAATTACGCCTGGAAGCACCGTGGCTCAACACACATATGCTAAGGAATTAATGAGGCTTTGTGAAAAGCACTCATTGAACCAACAGACAACTCATCTCACTAGAAATAAAAAAAAAACTGGATTTGATATTCACAAACAACGAGCAACTAATCAGAGATATAACCATTTAAAAAATATACTCTGACCACAACATCACAGAAGTACGAACTAGTATTAACTTAATGTTAATGAACTGCAGCACTAATGTTAGAGAACGGGATATAAGGACCATAGAATTGACTGGGAAAAAACTAAGGACTATCAGACATGTCCTGGTAATCCGAAGTGAGCATCCTTAATCTCCACAGGTGCCTGAAGAAGCTAAATATAGAGGTATACCAGGTCTTTATTCAATACATACCATCGAGAAAACCTAAAGGAAGATCATATATGAAAAAAAAGAGAGAGGGTAGGAGATGGTATAAAAGAAAACGGGTCACCGAATTCCTTTAAAACGTAAATATATCGCAACGAATGAAACAGTCGAGAGATCACTAAATTAGAGCAAAACTTAAGATGGCATACCAAACAGAAGTACAAAGGAAACAAAAGGCCATAGAGGATATTGCATGAAACCAAAAATATTTTTATTCATTAGCAAAATCTAAACTTAGAACTACCTGTAGAACTGGACTAATATTGAGAGGAGCCTCGCATACTGACGATGAACAGGAAATGAGTCAAGTTCTTCAATAACAGTATGAGTGGGTGTTCAGAAACCCACTATATGACAGCATGGTAGAGATTGCAGAAACATTTTTCGGTCACACAGACCAACTGATATTACCACTAGTCCCATTGATTTCGCAAAAAGAAATGGAAAACATGCCCACTCACTCAGCACCTGGACCAGATTCATGGAATGCCCCTTTTATAAATAAAAAACGTGAAAAGTACCACTAGCAAGAGTCCTTGGTATTCTTTGGAGAAAGAGCCTAGATCTAAGTGAAATACCGGAGACCTTAAAGAGTGCAGATATAACTCATTTTGCATAAGTAAGATATTAGACCACTAACTACAAATTACAGACCAGTAGCCCTAACTTCCCACATCATGAAAATCTTCGAGAGAGTGATGAGACGTCAGATTACAAATTCCTTGGAACATTACAATCGGCAGAGCCCCAAACAGCATGGTCTTAGAGCAGGACGATCATGCATGTCACAGCTGCTGAACCATTATGGCAGAATTACGGAGGCGTTGAGAGGCAACCAAAACGCAAATGTTATATATGCAGATTTTGCAAAGGCATTTGACAAATGCAATCATAGGGTGACTGCAAACAAAATGAGGGCCATAGGCATTATGGGGAAGGTAGGCACATATAGTTTAGGATTCCTGACACACAGAGCACAAAACGTATATGACAACAGTCCTAAATCCAGCATCGGCGAGGTAAAAAAGCTCAGTTCCCAAACGCACTGTCCTGGCACCTCTGCTGTTTCTCATCCCATACCAGATATATATATATATATATTATTTATATATATATATATAATATATATATATATATATATATATATATATATATATATATATATATATATTTTTTATTATCACACTGGCCGATTCCCACCAAGGCAGGGTGGCCCGAAAAAGAAAAATTTCACATCATTCACTCCATCACTGTCTTGCCAGAAGGGTGCTTTACACTACAGTTTTTAAACTGCAACATTAACACCCCTCCTTCAGAGTGCAGGCACTGTACTTCCCATCTCCAGGACTCAAGTCCGGCCTGCCGGTTTCCCTGAATCCCTTCATAAATGTTACTTTGCTCACACTCCAACAGCACGTCAAGTATAAAAACCATTTGTCTCCATTCACTCCTATCAAACACGCTCACGCATGCCTCCTGGAAGTCCAAGCCCCTCGCACACAAAACCTCCCTTACCCCCTCCCTCCAACCTTTCCTAGGCCTACCCCTAACCCGCCTTCCTTCCACTACAGACTGATACACTCTTGAAGTCATTCTGTTTCGCTCCATTCTCTCTACATGTCCGAACCACCTCAACAACCCTTCCTCAGCCCTCTGGACAACAGTTTTGGTAATCCCGCACCTCCTCCTAACTTCCAAACTACGAATTTTCTGCATTATATTCACACCACACATTGCCCTCAGACATGACATCTCCACTGCCTCCAGCCTTCTCCTCGCTGCAACATTCATCACCCACGCTTCACACCCAATATAAGAGCGTTGGTAAAACTATATACTCTCATACATTCCCCTCTTTGCCTCCAAGGACAAAGTTCTTTGTCTCCACAGACTTCCTAAGTGCACCACTCACTCTTTTTTCCCTCATCAATTCTATGATTCACCTCATCTTTCATAGACCCATCCGCTGACACGTCCACTCCCAAATATCTGAATACGTTCACGCTCCTCCATACTCTCTCCCTCCAATCTGATATTCAATCTTTCATCACCTAATCTTTTTGTTATCCTCATAACCTTACTCTTTCCTGTATTCACCTTTAATTTTCTTCTTTTGCACACCCTACCAAATTCATCAACCAATCTCTGCAACTTCTCTTCAGAATCTCCCAAGAGCACAGTGTCATCAGCAAAGAGCAGCTGTGACAACTCCCACTTTGTGTGTGATTCTTTATCTTTTAACTCCACGCCTCTTGCCAAGACCCTCGCATTTACTTCTCTTACAACCCCATCTATAAATATATTAAACAACCACGGTGACATCACACATCCTTGTCTAAGGCCTACTTTTACTGGGAAAAAATTTCCCTCTTTCCTACATACTCTAACTTGAGCCTCACTATCCTCGTAAAAACTCTTCACTGCTTTCAGTAACCTACCTCCTACACCATACACTTGCAACATCTGCCACATTGCCCCCTATCCACCCTTCATACGCCTTTTCCATATCCATAAATGCCACAAAGACCTCTTTAGCCTTATCTAAAATACTGTTCATTATATGTTTCACTGTAAACACCTGGTCCACACACCCCCTACCTTTCCTAAAGCCTCTTGTTCATCTGCTATCCTATTCTCCGTCTTACTCTTAATTCTTTCAATTTTAACTCTACCATACACTTTACCAGGTATACTCAACAGACTTATCCCACTATAATTTTTGCACTCTCTTTTATCCCCTTTGCCTTTATACAAAGGAACTATGCATGCTCTCTGCCAATCCCTAGGTACCTTACCCTCTTCCATACATTTATTAAATAATTGCACCAACCACTCCAAAACTATATCCCCACCTGCTTTTAACATTTCTATCTTTATCCCATCAATCCCGGCTGCCTTACCCCCTTTCATTTTACCTACTGCCTCACGAACTTCCCCCACACTCACAACTGCTCTTCCTCACTCCTACAAGATGTTATTCCTCCTTGCCTATACACGAAATCACAGCTTCCCTATCTCATCAACATTTAACAATTCCTCAAAATATTCCCTCCATCTTCCCAATACCTCTAACTCTCCATTTAATAACTCTCCTCTCCTATTTGTTCTCTAGGCTTTCTTAACTTGTTAATCTCACTCCAAAACTTTTTCTTATTTTCAACAAAATTTGTTGATAACATCTCACCCACTCTCTCATTTGCTCTCTTTTTACATTGCTTCACCACTCTCTTAACCTCTCTCTTTTTCTCCATATACTCTTCTCTCCTTGCATCACTTCTACTTTGTAAAAACTTCTCATATGCTAACTTTTTCTCCCTTACTACTCTCTTTACATCATCATTCCACCAATCGCTCCTCTTCCCCCTGCACCCACTTTCCTGTAACCACAAACTTCTGCTGAACACTCTAACACTACATTTTTAAACCTACCCCATACCTCTTCTACCCCATTGCCTATGCTCTCATTAGCCCATCTATCCTCCAATAGCTGTTTATATCTTACCCTAACTGCCTCCTCTTTTAGTTATAAACCTTCACCTCTCTCTTCCCTGATGCTTCTATTCTCCTTGTATCCCATCTACCTTTTACTCTCAGTGTAGCTACAACTAGAAAGTGATCTGATATATCTGTGGCCCCTCTATAAACATGTACATCCTGAAGTCTACTCAACAGTCTTTTATCTACCAATACATAATCCAACAAACTACTGTCATTTCGCCCTACATCATATCTTGTATACTTATTTATCCTCTTTTTCTTAAAATATGTATTACCTATAACTAAACCCCTTTCTATACAAAGTTCAATCAAAGGGCTCCCATTATCATTTACACCTGGCACCCCAAACTTACCTACCACACCCTCTCTAAAAGTTTCTCCTACTTTAGCATTCAGGTCCCCTACCACAATTACTCTCTCACTTGGTTCAAAGGCTCCTATACATTCACTTAACATCTCCCAAAATCTCTCTCTCTCCTCTGCATTCCTCTCTTCTCCAGGTGCATACATATATATATATATATATATATATATTTTATATATATATATATATATATATATATATATATATATATATATATATATATATACATATATATATATATATATATATGCAAAACAACCACTCTAAAAGAATAGAGAAATACCAAGCGCTTTCGTGACTACTCACATTATCAAGGAACTATGAAAGTAAAGCATCCAAGGAAGCTATATAAGGGGTCTGGCCAACACCTCACTATCAGATCCCACAACGGTTAAACACCTGACGCGCGCCGGCCCAACTGGACAGGTCCTTTGCACAATTTTTACCAGTTTGACCGTAATAAACTTTATCGCAAATTTTACAAGGAATCTTATAGACACATCCATCAGCATTTTGGGGGGAATTCTTTATCAAAAGTTTTTTTACTGTATCAAGATTTTTGAATACAACTTTAATATTAAAAGTCTTAAGAAGAGAAGGCATATCAACCAAGTTTTCATGGTAAGGGAGAACCAACATATTTTTAGTTGAATAAGGCTGGTTGTCCCTTTTTGGATTGTAAAAAGTATTTCTAGCAACTTTAAAACATTTATCAATTACATTTCTTGGGTATTTTAAATCATTACCTATTTCATAAATTTTGGATATTTCCTCATCTATGAACTCAGGACTACAAATTCGAAAAGCTCTCAAAAACATTGATGAGAAAACAGACAGTTTGACTCTATCTTGATGCGAAGAATAATAGTGGAAATAGGAACAGTTATTTGTAGGTTTTCTGTAAATTTTTAATTTGAATTCATTATTACCCTTAATAATTAAAACATCTAGAAAAGGCAATGAGTTATTTTCTTCAAACTCAACAGTAAAGTTTATAGAATGGGCTAAGTTATTTAATTTTCCAAGGAAATGGTGTATATCTACATTCTTGGGCATAAGACACAAAATATCATCAACATATCTGAACCATTTAGCTCTATTAGGGAGGATTGTGTTAAGCAACCTTGTTTCAAAAAAATCCATGTATAGGTTACTAAGAACAGGTGAAAGAGGATTTCCCATTGCCATACCAAACTTCTGAGTGTAAAACTTATCATTAAATACAAATTTTGCATCAACAATGCAAAGTTTAATAAGTTTAATGATAGTAGGAACTGGCAATGGTAAATCATAGTTAACGAGTTCTTCAGATAAGAAACTTAATAAATCATCAACAGGAACTTTCGTAAACAAGGAAGTAACATCAAAACTAACCATGTTAAAATCATTTAAGTCAGTCAAGGAGCTTAATTTATCAACCAAGTCTATGTTGTTTTTAACATTAAAGTTAGAAATTTTGCCAACAATAGGGCTCAAAATATCAACAAGCAATTTGGATAATTTATATGAAACTGACCCTTTGGAGCTGACCTTTCTTTCAAAGAACAAAATACGACAAAGGTCAAGACAGCCAGGAAGATGACAAGGTGGGCATTAAGAACCTTCAAAACAAGGGAAATAATACCAATGGTGACACTTTTCAAATCGCTCGAGCTCCCTTATTTGGAATATTGCTCTGTGTTGACGGCCCCGTTCAAGGCAGGAGAAATATCAGAGCTGGAACAAATACAGAGATCGTTTACGGCCCACATAGAACCAGTCAAGCATTTAAATTACTGGGAATGCCTTAAAATGTTGAATATGTAGTCACTGGAGCGGAGGAGAGAGAGGTACATGATAATATATACCTGGAAAGTACTCGAGGGCCTGGTCCCGAATCTGCACACTCCTATAACAACATACTGGAGCGAGAGATATGAGAGAAAGTGCAAAATAAACCCATTGAAAAGCAGAGGTGCGGTAGCCACAATAAGGGAACACTGTATCAACATTCGTGGCCACAGATTATTCAACACCTTAACAGAAGATATCAGAAAAACTGCTGGGACAAGTGTGTAAGTCTTCAAGAGAAAACTGGGCAAGTATCTTCACCAGGTGCCTGATCAACCAGGCTGTGATGGATATGTGGGGCATTGGGCATCCAGAAGCAACAGCCTGAGTGACCAGAGTAGCACCGGTAGTAGAAAGATTCTCGGTACTCATCAAAGGAATATCAGTGATACAGGTATATCCTCCATTAATGCAATAATAATAATTCTTCCTTAGTAGTAACATCGTAGGGGCAACGCAACGCCTGGAATGTCTCTCGTAGGGGCAACGCAATGCCTGGAATGTCTCTCGTAGGGGCAACGCAACGCCTGGAATCTCTCTAGTAGGGGCAACGCAACGCCTGGAATGTCTCTCGTAGGGGCAATGCAACGCCTGGAATCTCTCTAGTAGGGGCAACGCAACGCCTGGAATCTCTCTCGTAGGAGCAACGCAACGCCTGGAATGTCTCTCGTAGGGGCAACGCAACGCCTGGAATGTCTCTAGTAGGGGCAACGCAGCGCCTGGAATCTCTCTCGTAGGAGCAACGCAACGCCTGGAATGTCTCTCGTAGGGGCAACGCAACGCCTGGAATGTCTCTCGTAGGGGCAACGCATCGCCTGGAATCTCTCTCGTAGGGGCAACGCAACGCCTGGAATGTCTCTCGTAGGGGCAACGCAAAGCCTGGAATGTCTCTCGTAGGGGCAACGCAACGCCTGGAATCTCTCTCGTAGGGGCAACGCAACGCCTGGAATGTCTCTTGTAGGGGCAACGCATCGTCTGGAATGTCTCTTGTAGGGGCAACGCAACGCCTGGAATTTCTCTCGTAGAGACAACGCAACGCCTGGAATGTCTCTTGTATGGGCAACGCAACGCCTGGAATGTCTCTTGTAGGGGTAACGCAACGCCTGGAATCTCTCTCGTAGGGGCAACGCAGCGCCTGGAATGTCTCTTGTAGGGGCAACGCAACGCCTGGAATCTCTCGTAGTGGCAACGCAACACCTGGAATGTCTCTCGTAGGGGTCACGCAACGCCTGGAATGTCTCTCGTAGGGGTCACACAACTCCTGGAATGTCTCTTGTAGGGGTCACTCAACGTCTGGAATGTCTCTCGTAGGGGCAACGCAACACCTGGAATGTCTTTCGTAGGGGTCACGCAACGCCTGGAACGTCTCTTATAGAGGTCACGCAACGTCTGGAATGTCTCTCGTAGGGGTCACGCAACGCCTGGAATGTCTCTCGTAGGGGTCACGCAACGCCTGGAATGTCTCTTATAGAGGTCACACAACGCCTGGAATGTCTCTTATAGGGGTCACGCAACGTCTGGAATGTCTCTCGTAGGGGGTCACGCAACGCCTGGAATGTCTCTCGTAAAGGTCACGCAACGCCTGGAATATCTCTTATAGAGGTCACGCAACGTCTGGAATGTTTCTTGTAGGGGTCACGCAACGCCTGGAATGTCTCTCGTAGGGGTCACGCAACGCCTGGAATGTCTCTTATAGAGGTCACGCAACGCCTGGAATGTCTCTTGTAGGGGTCACACAACGCCTGGAATGTCTCTCGTAGGGGTCACACAACGCCTGGAATGTCTCTTATAGAGGTCACGCAACGCCTGGAATGTCTCTCGTAGGGGTCACACAACGCCTGGAATGTCTCTCGTAGGGGTCACACAACGCCTGGAATGTCTCTCGTAGGGGTCACACAACGCCTGGAATGTCTCTTATAGAGGTCACGCAACGCCTGGAATGTCTCTCGTAGGGGTCACACAACGCCTGGAATGTCTCTCGTAGGGGTCACACAACGCCTGGAATGTCTCTCGTAGGGGTCACACAACGCCTGGAATGTCTCTTATAGAGGTCACGCAACGCCTGGAATGTCTCTCGTAGGGGTCACGCAACGCCTGGAATGTCTCTCGTATTCAAAATATTTGTTTTAATCTTAACTTAGAGCCAAAAATGAATAATAATTTTCCCGATACAACGAAGATATTTGACATGTGTAAAAGGGAGCCGGTTGACCTAACGTAAATGTATCTATTGAACAACGTCGCTCCACCAGTTATCTTTGTTTATTTTCAATTTGCTTATCTGGGTTAAATAAAACGTGGAAACAGGTGTTCACCTACTGTTTGTATTCTGACTACAGGTTGAACAACACTATAAAGTGCCATGATGATGTAGGTAGGTAGTAAGTAACTACCTACCTACATCATCGTAAAAAGTTAGGTGTTGTTGGGGAGTGGCAGGTAGGTGTAGTTTCCTCCATTTATTTTTATAACTCCTTGAAAATGTGAGAAGTCACGAAAGCGCTAGCAATTTCACTGTTTTTCCTCAGTGCTTGTTCTGTGTGTGTACACACACAAACACACACACACACGCACACGCACACACATATATGTATATATATATATATATATATATATATATATATATATATATATATATATAATATATATATATATATATATATATATATATATTATATATATATATAATTTAACCTAGCATAGAGGCGTCACCGAACGTAGCTTAACCTAACATAGAAGCCTCATCTAACGTATTTTGACCTAGCATAGAGGCGTCACCTAACGTAATATAACTTAGCATAGAGGCGTCACCTAAAGTAGTTTAACCTATCATAGAGGCGTCACTTAACATAGCTTAACCTAACATAGAGGCGTCACCTAACGTAGTTTAACCTAGCATAAAGGTATCACCTAACGTAGTTTAACCTAGCATAGAGGCGTCACCTAACGTAGCTTAACCTAACATAGAGGCGTCACCTAACGTAGCTTAACCTAACATAGAGGCGTCACCTAACGTAGCTTAACCTAACATAGAGGCGTCACCTAACGTAGCTTAACCTAACATAGAGGAGTCACCTAACGTGCTTAACCTAACAGAGCCGTCACCTAACGTAGCATAAACTAACATAGAGGCCTCATCTAACGTAGCTTAACCAAACCTAAGTTAACCTAATCTAGTTTAAACTAACATAGATGGATCACCTAACCTAGCTAAACCTGAGATATCTTCTTAAGTCAAATTCAACTACATATATCATAGATCAGTTTAAATTAGTTTAATTCATGTGACGGGCGTCGCCTAACTTGGAATTACCGTAAAGAGCCGAATGTTAACTTAAATTAATTGATTTCAAGTATTAAATTACCGACTAGAGTCAACATCGTAATAAGATGTTAATGTTAGTATCCTAAATAATTAGATTGTTGTTGTGAGTTAACATAGACAAGAGTAATGGTAAATCTGCCAGACATGACGGTACTTCTAGCAGGCTGTCAGATGTTCAAAGTGACGGTACTTCTAGCAGGCTGTCAGATGTTCAAAGTGACGGTTCTTCTAGCAGGCTGTCAGATGTTCAAAGTGACCCGGTAACTCTAGCAAGGCTGTCAGATGTTCTAAAGTGACGGTACATTCAAGCAGGCTGTCAGATGTTAAAAGTGAGGGCGTGCTTCTAGCAGGCTGTCGGATGTTCAAGAGTGACGGTACTTCTAGCAGTGCAGCTGTCAGATGTTCCAAAAGTGAGGTACTTCTAGCAGGCTTTCAGATGTTCAAGATGACGGTACTTCTAGCAGGCTGTCAGATGTTCAAAGTGACGGTACTTCTAGCAGGCTGTCAGATGTTCAAAGTGACGGTACTTCTAGCAGGCTGTCAGATGTTCAAAGTGACGGTACTTCTAGCAGGCTGTCAATGTTCAACAAAAGGTGACGATACTTCTAGCAGGCTGTCAGATGTTCAAAGTGACGGTGCTTCTAGCAGGCTGTAAGACATTAAAAGTGACGGTGCTTCTAGCAGGCTGTCAGATGTTAAAAGTGACGTAATTCTAGCAGGCTGTCAGATGTTCAAAGTGACGGTACTTCTAGCAGGCTGTCAGATGTTCAAAGTGACGGTGCTTCTAGCAGGCTGTCAGATGTTCAAAGTGACGGTACTTCTAGCAGGCTGTCAGATGTTCAAAGTGACGGTGCTTCTAGCAGGCTGTCAAAGGTTAAAAGTGACGGTACTTCCAGCAGGCTGTCAGATGTTCAAAGTGACGGTACTTCTAGCAGACTGTCAGAAGTTCAAAGTGATGGCGCTTCTAGCAGGCTGTCAGATGTTCAAAATGACGGTACTTCCACCAGGCTGTCAGATGTTCAAAGTGACGGTACTTCCAGCAGGCTGTCAGATGTTCAAAGTGACGGTACTTCCAGCAGGCTGTCAGATGTTCAAAGTGACGGTACTTCCAGCAGGCTGTCAGATGTTCAAAGTGACGGTACTTCCAGCAGGCTGTCAGATGTTCAAAGTGACGGTACTTCCAGCAGGCTGTCAGATGTTCAAAGTGACGGTACTTCCAGCAGGCTGTCAGATGTTCAAAGTGACGGTACTTCCAGCAGGCTGTCAGAGTTTAAAGTGACGGTACTCCAGCAGGCTGTCAGATGTTCAAAGTGACGGTACTTCCAGCAGGCTGTCAGATGTTCAAAGTGACGGTACTTCCAGCAGGCTGTCAGATGTTCAAAGTGACGGTACTTCCAGCAGGCTGTCAGATGTTCAAAGTGACGGTACTTCCAGCAGGCTGTCAGATGTTCAAAGTGACGGTACTTCCAGCAGGCTTCAGATGTTCAAAGTGACGGGGCTTCCAGCGGGTGTAGATTTTCAAAGTGACGGTACTTTGCCGGCCTAGTGTTAAAGTACGGTCTTTTAGCAGGGTGTAAAAATGGCGGTAAAGAAAACGGTGCTTTCTAGCAGGCTTAAGTTAAAAAGGGCGGTCTTCTACAGGCTGTCAAGTTAAAGTGAGGTACTTCAGCGGCGTCAATGTTCAAAGTTTTACGGGTTTTTTAGAGGCGTAAAAAGTAAAAATGACGGGCTTCAGCAGGCTGGCAAAGGGTTAAAAATGACGGTACTTTTTTACGGCTGTCAAGGGTTTAAAGTGACGGTACTTCTAGCGGGTGTCAGATGTTCAAATGGGAACTTTTTAGCAGGCTGTAAGTTAAAAATGACGGTCTTTAGCAGGTGTCAGATGTTAAAAATGACGTATTCTAGCAGGCGTAGATGTTCAAATGACGGTCTTTAGCAGGTGTCGAGTTCAAAGTGCGGTCTTCTAGCAGGCGTCAGATTTAAAGTGAGGGCTTCTAGCAGGGTCAATTTTCAAAGTGAGGTACTTTTGCAGGCTGTCAATGTTCAAAGTGACGGTACTTCGAGGTGTCAGATGTTAAAATGACGGTTTTAGCAGGCTGTCAGGGTTTCAAAAGGGGGGGGTTTGGGGGGGGGGGGGGGGGAAAAGGGGGGTTTGGGGTTTCGGGGAAAATGGGTTTTGGGTTTGTTTAAAGTGCCGGTCTTTACAGGCTGTAGATGTTAAATGACGGGCTTTTTAGCAGGTTTTAGATTTCAAAGTGAGGTCTTCCAGCAGGCTTTCAAAGTTAAAAATGGGCTTTAGCGGCTGTCAGATGTTCAAATAGGCCTTTTTACCCGGGTCAGGTTCAAAATGACGTCTTTAGCAGGGGGTAGATGTTAAAGTGACGGTACTTCAGGGCTGTCAGATTTCAAATGAGGCTTAAACAGGCGCAGATTTTAAATGACGGGGGCTTTAGCAGGTGTCAGATGTTCAAAAGTGACGGGCTTTAGCAGGCTGTCAAATTTCAATTAATACTTTAGCAGGCTGTCAGATGTTCAAAATGACGGGACTTCAAAACAGGCTGTAGATGTTAAGTGCGGTACTTCAGCAGGGGGGTAGATGTTCAAGTGACGGTACTTTTAGCGGCGTCAGATTTCAAAGTGCGGGACTTCAGCAGG
>NC_069422.1:5466374-5488874 GCF_026875155.1 Cherax quadricarinatus | reverse complement strand
GAGAGGGGAGGATGAACCAGCAAGATTGGACCTTGTGTTCACCCTGGGCAGCTCAGACATTGAGGACATCAAGTATGAGAGTCCCCTAGGAGCTAGCGACCACGTGGTTCTGTGCTTTGAATACATAGTAGAGCTGCAAGTGGAGAGAATAACAGGAGTAGAATGGGAAAAGCCTGACTATAAAAGAGGGACTACATAGGGTTGAAGAACTTCATGCGGGAGGTCCAGTGGGACAGAGAACTGGCAGAAAGCCAGTAAATGAAATGATGGAATATGAGCAACAAAATGCAAGGAGGCAGTGGAAAGGTTCATTTCCAAGGGCAACAGTAACAACGGGAAGACCAGAACAAGCCCCTGGTTTACCCGACGGTGTAAGGAGGCAAAAACAAAGTGCAATAGAGAATGGAAAAAGTACAGAAGGCAGAGAACACACGAAAATAGGGAGATCAGTCGCAGAGCCAGGAATGAGTACGCACAGGTAAGGAGGGAGGCCCAGCGACAGTATGAAAATGACATAGCATCGAGAATCAAGACTGACCCGAAACTGTTGTATAGCCACATCAGGAGGAAGACAACAGTCAAAGACCAGGTGATCAGATTAAGGACAGAAGGTGGAGAACTCACAAGAAATGATCAGGAGGGATGTGAGGGGCTGAACAGGAGATTTAAGGAAGTTTTTACAGTAGAGACAGGAAGGGCTGTGGGAAGACAGCACAGAAGGGAACATCAAGAGGGAATATACCAACAAGTGTTGGATGACATACGAACAACTGAGGAGGAGGTGAAGAAGCTCTTAAGTGACCTTGACACCTCAAAGGCGATGGGACCGGGCAACATCTCCCCATGGGTCCCTTAGAGAAGGAGCAGAGATGCTGTGTGTGCCTCTAACCACAATCTTCAACACATCCCTTGAAACTGGGCAACTACCTGAGAAATGGAAGACAGCTAATGTAGTCCCCATATTTAAGAAAGGAAACAGAAACGAGGCACTAAACTACAGACCTGTGTCTCTGACATGTATTGTGTGCAAAGTCATGGAGAAGATTATCAGGAGGAGAGTGGTCGAACACCTGGAAAGGAACAAGATTATAAATGAAAACCAGCATGGGTTCATGGAAGGCAAATCTTGTATCACAAACCCCCTGGAGTTTTATGACAAGGTAACAGAAGTAAGACACGAGAGAGAGGGTTGGGTAGATTGCGTTTTCCTAGACTGCAGGAAGGCCTTTGACACAGTTCCCCACAAGAGATTTTGTGCAGAAGCTGGAGGATCAGGCACACATAAAAGGAAGGGCACTGCAATGGATAAGGGAATACCTGACAGGGAGGCAGCAACGAGTCATGGTACGTGAAGAGGTATCACAGTGGGCGCCTGTTACGAGCGGGGTCGCACGGGGTCAGTTCTAGGACCAGTGCTATTTTGATATATGTGAACGACATGATGGAAGGAATAGACTCTGAAGTGTCCCTGTTCGCAGATGACGTGAAGTTGATGAGAAGAATTAAATCGGACGAGGATGAGGGAGGACTGCAAAGAGACCTGGAGAGGCTGGACATGTGGTCCAGTAACTGGCTCCTCGAATTCAATCCAGCCAAATGCAAAGTCATGAAGATTGGGGAGGGGCAAAGAAGACCGCAGACAGAATATAGGCTAGGGGACAAAGACTACAGACCTCACTCAGGGAGAAAGACCTTGGGGTGACCATAACACCGAGTACATCACCGGAGGCACACATCAACCAAATAACCGCTGCAGCATACGGGCGCCTGGCAAACCTGAGAATAGCGTTCCGATACCTCAATAAGGAATCGTTCAAGACACTGTACACTGTGTATGTTAGGCCCATACTGGAGTATGCAGCACCAGTCTGGAACCCACACCTGGTCAAGCACGTCAAGAAGTTAGAGAAAGTACAAAGGTTTGCAACAAGGCTAGTCCCAGAGCTCAAGGGAATGTCGTACGAGGAAAGGTTAAGGGAAATCGGACTGACGACACTGGAGGACAGAAGGGTCAGGGGAGACATGATAACGACATACAAGATACTGCGGGGAATAGACAAGGTGGACAGAGATAGGATGTTCCAGAGAGGGGACACAGGGACAAGGGGTCACAACTGGAAGCTGAAGACTCAGACGAGTCACAGGGACTTTAGGAAGTATTTCTTCAGTCATAGAGTGTCAGCAAGTGGAATAGCCTAGCAAGTGAAGTAGTGGAGGCAGGAACCATACATAGTTTTAAGAAGAGGTATGACAAAGCTCAGGAAGCAGAGAGAGAGAGGATCCAGTAGCGATCAGTGAAGAGGCGGGGCCAGAGCTGAGTCTCGACCCCTGCAACCACAATTAGGTGAGTACAATTAGGTGAGTACACACATACACACACACACTCTCACACACACACACACACATACACACACACTCACACTCACACACACACAAACACACACAACACACACACACATACCCCACACCACACACACACACACACACACACACCCCACACACACATATACACACACACACACACACACACACACACACACACACACACACATACACACACACACACAGGGAGATTTTACTGGGAAAACCTGGAGCCATATGGGGGTCCCAGAAAATGGAGAGCCAAGATGTTGGATGTGGTGCTGGAAAACCTCATGCACCAACATGTCAAGGACACTACCAGAGTGAGAGGGGAGGATGAACCAGCATAGATTGGACTTTGTGTTCACCCTGGGGAGTTCAGACATTGAGGACATTGAGCATGGACATGATTGGAGAAAGAGACTACATTGTAGGTACAATTCAGTCCGGAGAACATAACGTAGTCATTGGAGTGATGTATAACCCACCACAGAACTGCAGGAGGCCAGAGGGGGAGTACGAAGAAAACAACAGGGTGATGGTGGGCACACTGGCTGAGGTGGCAAGAAGAGCTCACTCGAGCAGAGCAAAGTTACTGGTTTGGGGGCGTTTTAAAACCCGGGAGATCGCGGGGAAAAACCGGGAGCCACATGGGGGTCCCGAAAAGGGGAGAGCCAAGAGGAGGGGTTTGGGGTACTTAAAAAACCTCAGGGCATAAACATGCCCGGGACACAACCAGAGAGAGGGGGGGATGAGCCAGCAAGACTGGTTTTGTGTTCACCCTGAATTCAGACTTTGAGGTTTTTACTTTAGGAGGCCCCCTTGGAGCTAGCGATCACGGGGTTTCTGAGTTTTGTTATATAGTAAATTAAAAGCGGAGAAGGTAAAGGAACTAAAGGGGGGACAGGCCAAACTAAAAAAGGGGGGGACTAAAACAGGTTTTTTGAAAAATTTCCTGCAGGAGGTTTTTCAGGGGGACAGGAAATGGTGGGAAAAAATAAAGTAAACGAGTGAGGGAATATGGGGGCAAAAAAGTCCCGGGAGCGAGGAAATTTTTGCCCCAAGGGAAACAGAAATAATGGGAAAGCCCAAAAACGAGTCCTTGGTTTACCCAAAGGTGTAGGGAGGAAAAAACTAATTTAACGGGAAAAAGGGAAAAAGGGTACATGGGGGCATAGGCCCCAGGAAAACAAGGAATTAGTAAAGAGCCAGAAAGGGAGTTTCCCACAGAAAAGGGAGGGGGGCCCCAGCGACAGAAATAAAAAACGACATAGCATCGAAATCAAATCTTACCCGAAACTGCTGTATAGCCAAAATTAGGAGGAAGGGCAAAAAGTCAAGGACCGGGGATAAGGGTGAGGAAAAAAGGTGGAGGGAAATCACAAGAAAAAGATTTAAGAAAGGGATGTGAGGGGCTCAAAACGGATTTAAGGAAGTATTTACAGAGAGACAGGAAGGAAATCTGGGGGGACAGAAACCCGATGGGGATACCAAACAAGGAAAAACACCAAAAAAGGGTTGGGCACAAAACATACAATGAGGAGGAGGTTTAAGGGAAAAATGCTAAGGGCCTCGGGAAACCCCAAAAAGGGATGGGACCCGGGCCAAAAAATTCCCCTGGGTCCTTAGAGGGGGGCAGATATGTTTGGGGTGCCATTACCCCAATTTTTTCAAAACGTCCCTGGGAAAATGGGCAACCCACCTGAGGGGATGGAAGACGGGGAAAGTAGTTCCCAATTTTTTAAAAAAAGGGGAAAAGAAAAGAGGCACAAACTATAACCCGTGTCATTTAGTGTATAGTTTTTGGGTAATTATGGGGAGAAGATTATCAGGAGGAGAGGGTGGAGCACCTGGAACGAAAAAAGAAATATAAATGCCAACCGCACGGATTCAAAGGAAAAGGGAAATCCTGTGTCACAAAACCCTTTTGGGGTTTTAAAGATTTAAAAAAATAGAAGTAAGACACGAGAGAGAGGGGTGGGTTGTTTGCACTTCTTGGACTGCAAAAAGGCCTTTGAACAGTTCCTCAAAAGAGTTAGTGCAGAAGCTAAGCATCAGGCGCATATAACGGGAAGGGCACTGAAATGGATCAGAGTCCCTACAGGGAGGCAACCGAGTCATGGTACGTAATGATGTATCACAGTGGGCCCTGTACGAGCGGGGTCCCACAGGGGTCGGTCCTATCCGGCATTTTTGGTTTGTGAAAAATTGGGGAAAAGGTTTGACTCTAAGTGTCTTGTTTGCAGATGATTAAATTTTAATGAGGAAATTAAACTGTGGGACCAGGCGGACTTCAAAGGACCTGGACAAACTGGACACCTGGTCCAGAAAATGGCTTCTCGAATTTAATCCTCCCAAATGCAAATCTGAAGATGGGGAAGGGCACAAAGACCCAAAGGGGAGTATAGGGGTCCCAAAGACTGCAAACCTCACCAAGGAGAAAGATCTTGGGGTGAGTAAACACCGAGTTTTCCCCGGGAAAAGCACACATAAATAGATAACTGCTGCGCATATGGCCCCCTGGAAAAAACCGAGAACAGCATTCGTCCCTTTTGTAAGGTCGTTCAAGACACTGTACCCCGTGTATGTCAGGCCCTACTGGGAGTATGAAACATGTTTGGAACCCGCACTTGATAAAAAAACGTAAAGAAACTAGAGAAAGTAAAAAGGTTTGCCAAAAGGGTTGTTCCAGACTAAGGGGAATGTCCCATGAAGAAAGATTAAGGGAAATCGGCCTGACGACACTGGGGACAGGAGGGTAGGGGAGACATTAAAAGGCATATAAATACTGCTGGAATAGCAAGGTGGACAAAAACAGGATTTCCGGGGGGGGACACAGAAACAAGAGGCCACAATTGGGAAATTTAGACCAAATTTGTCAGAGGATATTTGGGGAAATATTTCTTCAGTATAGAGTTGTAAGGGAGTGGAATGTAGGAAAAAGAGTAGGGAGGCAGGAACCCTTTTTTTTTTTCCCGTTTTAAGGGGCGAGGGTTTTATAAAAGCTCATGGAGCGGGGGGAAAAGTGGGCCCGTGCAAAAGGTGAAGAGGCGGGGCCAGGAGCAAGATCGACCCCGCAACCCAAATAGGTGAGTACAAAAAGGTGGTACACACACACTAAAAAAATGGTTTAGACTCGCGGAATCAGGGATCAGTGACAATGGTACTGGTAGGGGGAATGGATTTAGGGGCAGTGGAAAAGGGGGGAGCAAGAATGGGAGGAAAATTAGGGAGGCTATTGAAAAAATGGAGAAAGAGCTTCGTGAAAAAAAAGGGAAAAGAGGGTTTGGGGAAGGAGAAAAAGAATTGGGAAACAAAGTCGAAACTGCAGTAGACAGTGTAAGGGTCCCAGAATTTGAGGTAAACAGGCTGAAGCAAGTCTCAGGGGTAGTGACCAGAGAAGACACACCATACGAAGCTGAGAGGCAGAACAGGAAGGAAGGAGATATGAATTATGCTAAGGTCATATGAGTCTGCAAACAGGGCCAAGGAGTGAAAGGGAAGAGCTGCTGGGTACAGATGGAGAGGGAGATAGGTCGAATGCTGAGACACAACCATGCTACCAAGAGCCACTGGAAAAAAAAGGAGAAAATGACCCCATACAGACAGGAACCAGAGTCACTGAGAGAGAGGCAATGGGAGGAGGAAAGGGAAAAATCAGTGTTTATCCATGGGCTTCGGGAGAGAGAGAAAAGGACACACACTGAAAGACGGCAGGAAGAAAGAAAAGAGATTGAGAAAATCATCACGGAAATAGGGGGAGAAGACATGGACGAGATTGTAAATTTTCAGAGAATAGAGGGGTACTTGAAGGGGAGAAACCGACCGATCAAGCTGATTCTCAGGACAGAAACAGTGCAGAACAGGATCCTCCAAGAGAAACCACGGTTGAAAAACTCGGAGGAGTACAAGAAGGTGTTCCTAGACAGAGACACAACACAAACAGAGCGACAGCAGCTGAGGGAGAGGACAAAAAAGCGAAAGGAGCTAGGAAAGGAGACAAGGATGGAACCAGCAGAGGTCAGTCAGAGCAGAACAGAGCAGCAAGGGCAAACACACACACAACTACCCACAGAACCCCACAACCTATCACACCATCCCAACACACAATACAATCCATTCCCACAGCTTCCACCCAATCCCCAACCATAGAATCCCACAGTATGCTACCAGGTCTCCCACCCCCACATGCCCCCCCAAACCACAGTGTTGGAAAGGAAACTGAAGGTATGGTACACAAACGCTGATGGAATAACAAACAAGTGGGAGGAGTGGCACGAAAGAGTCAAAGAGGCATCACCGGACATCATAGCGCTCACAGAAACTAAGCTTACAGGTATGATAACAGATGCCATCTTTCCAACGGGATACCAGATCCTGAGGAAAGACAGAAGGAACAGGGGGGTTGGAGGAGTGGCACTGCTGATCAAACACCAATGGAATTTTGACGAGCTGGAGAAAGGAGACAGCGGAGAAGAAAGTGATTACATAGCGGGTACGCTTCACTCTGGAGGTCCCAAGGTGGTAATTGCAGTGATGTATAACCCACCACAGAACAGCAGGAGGCCAGGGCAAGAGTATGACGAGAGCAATAGAGCGATGGTTGACACACTGGCTGCAGTGGCCAGAAGAGCTCATGCATGCAGGGCAAAGCTCCTGATCATGGGTGACTTTAACCACAAGGAGATCGAATGGGAGAACTTGGAGCCACATGGGGGCCAAGATACATGGAGGGCTAAGATGATGGAGGTGGTACTGGAAAACTTCATGTACCAACAGGTAAGGGACACTACAAGAGAGAGAGGAAAGGATGAACCAGCAAGACTGGACTTAGTATTCACCTTGAGTGGTGCAGATATTGAGGACATCACATATGAAAGACCCCTTGGGGCCAGTGATCATGTGGTTTTGAGCTTCGAATACACAGTAGAGCTACAAGTGGAGGGGGAAGCAGGAAGGCCAGGACGAATGAAGCCAAACTACAAGAAAGGGAACTACACGGGAATGAGGAACTTCCTGAACGGGGTTCAGTGGGACAAAGAACTCGCAGGGAAGCCAGTCAATGAGATGATGGAATATGTAGCAACAATGTGCAAGTAGGCTGAGGAGAGGTTTGTACCCGAAGGAAACAGGAATAATAAAAAAGCCAGGATGAGCCCATGGTTCACCCAAAGGCGCAGGGAGGCAAAAACCAAGTGTGCTAGGGAATGGAAGAAATATAGAAGGCAAAGGGCCCAGGAGAATAAGGAAAGCAGTCATAGAGCAAGAAATGAATATGCACAGACGACAATATGAAAACCACACAGCAGCGAAAGCCAAATATGACCCGAAGCTGTTATACAGCCACATCAGGAGGAAAACAACAGTCAAGGACCAGGTAATCAGGCTAAGGAAGGAGGAGAGACAACAAGAAATGACCGTGAAGTATGTGAGGAACTCAACAAGAGATTCAAAGAAGTGTTCACAGAGGAGACAGAAGGGACTCCAGAAAGACGGGGAGGTGGGGCACACCACCAGGTGCTGGACACAGTACACACAACCGAGGAAGAAGAGAAGAGGCTTCTGAGTGAGCTAGATACCTCAAAGGCAATGGGGCTAGATAACATCTCTCCATGGGTCCTGAGAGAGGGAGCAGAGGCGCTATGTGTACCCCTAGCAACAATATTCAATACATCTATCGAAACAGGGAGATTGCCTGAGGCATGGAAGACAGCAAATGTAGTCCCAATCTTTAAAAAAGGAGACAGACATGAAGCACTAAACTACAGACCAGTGTCAGTGATATGTATAGTATGCAAAGTCATGGAGAAGATTGTCAGAAGAGTGGTGGAACACCTAGAAAGGAATGATCTCATCAACAGCAGCCAACATGGTTTCACGGACGGGAAATCCTGTGTGAAAAACCTAATGGAGTTCTATGACATGGGGACAGCAGTAAGTAAAGAGAAAGAGAGGTGGGTGGATTGCATATTCTTGGACTGCAAGAAGGCGTTTGACACAGTACAACACAAGAGATTAGTGCAAAAACTGGAGGACCAAACAGGGATAACAGGGAAGGCACTACAATGGATCAGGGAATACTTGTCAGGAAGACAGCAGCGAGTCATGGTACGTGGCGAGGTGTCAGAGTGGGCACCTGTGACCAGCGAGGTCCCACAGGGGTCAGTCCTAGGACCAGTGCTGTTTCTGGTATTTGTGAACGACATGACGGAAGTTATAGACTCTGAGGTGTCCCTGTTTGCAGATGACGTGAAGTTGATGAGAAGAATTCACTCGATCGAAGACCAGGCAGAACTACAAAGGGATCTGGACAGGCTGTAGACCTGGTCCAGCAATTGGCTCCTGGAGTTCAATCCCATCAAGTGCAAAGTCATGAAGATTGGGGAAGGGCAAAGAAGACCGCAGACGGAGTACAGTCTAGGGGCCAGAGACTACAAACCTCACTCAAGGAAAAAGATCTTGGAGTGAGTATAACACCAGGCACATCTCCTGAAGCGCACATCAATCAAATAACTGCTGCAGCTTTATGGGCGCCTAGCAAACCTCAGAACAGCATTCCGACATCTTAATAAGGAATCGTTCAGGACCCTGTACACCGTGTTCGTTAGGCCCATATTGGAGTATGCGGCACCAGTTTGGAACCCACACCTAGCCAAGCACGTAAAGGAAATAGAGAAGTGCAAAGGGTTTGCAACAAGGACTAGTCCCAGAGCTAAGAGGTATGTCCTACGAGGAGAGGTTAAGGGAAATCAACCTGACGACACTGGAGGACAGGAAAGATAGGGGGGACATGATAACGACATACAAAATACTGAGAGGAATTGACAAGGTGGACAAAGACAGGATGTTCCAGAGATTGGACACAGTAACAAGGGGACACAGTTGGAAGTTGAAGACACAGATGAATCACAGGGATATTAGGAAGTATTTCTTCGGCCACAGAGTAGTCAGTAAGTGGAATAGTTTGGGAAGAGATGTAGTGGAGGCAGGATCCATACATAGCTTTAAGCAGAGGTATGATAAAGCTCACGGTTCAGGGAGAGTGACCTAGTAGCGATCAGTGAAGAGGCGGGGCCAGGAGCTCGGACTCGACCCCCGCAACCTCAACTAGGTGAGTACAACTAGGTGAGTACACACACACACACACACACACACACACACACACACACCACACACACACACACACACACACACACACTCTTACACACTCACACACGCACAATAGATTTAAGGAAGTGTTCACAGAGGAGACAGAAGGGGCTCCAGAAAGACGGAGAGGTGGGGCACACCACCAGGTGCTGGACACAGTGCACACAACCGAGGAAGAAGTGAAGAGGCTTCTGAGTGAGCTAGATACCTCAAAGGCAATGGGGCCGGATAACATCTCTCCATGGGTATTGAGAGAGGGAGCAGAGGCGCTATGTGTACCCCTATCAACAATATACAATACATCTATCGAGACAGGGAGATTTCCTGAGGCATGGAAGGCAGCAAATGTAGTCCCAATCTTTAAAAAAGGAGACATGAAGCATTAAACTACAGACCAGTGTCACTGATATGTATAGTATGCAAAGTCATGGTGAAGATTATCAGGAGAAGAATGGTGGAACACCTAGAAAGGAATGATCTCAACAGCAGAAAACATGATTTCAGGGACGGAAAATCCTGTGTCACAAACCTACTGGAGTTCTATGACATGGTGACAGCAGTAAGACAAGAGAGAGAGGGATGGGTGGATTGCATTTTCATGGATTGCAAGAAGGCATTTGACACAGTTCCACACAAGACATTAGTGCAAAAACTGGAGGACCAAACAGGGATAACAGGGAAGCCTCTACAATGGATCAGGGAATACTTGTCAGGACGACAGCAGCGAGTCATGGTACGTGGAAAGGTGCCAGAGTGGGCACCTGTGACCAGCGGGGTCCCACAGGGGTCATTCCTAGGTCTAGTGCTGTTTCTGGTATTTGTGAACGACATGACGGAAGGAATAGACTCCAAAGTGTCCCTGTTTGCAGATGACTTGAAGATGATGAGAAGAATTCATTCGATCGAAGACCGGGAAGAAATACAAAGGGATCTGGACAGGCTGCAGACCTGGACCAGTAATTGGCTCCTGGAGTTCAACCCCTCCAAGTGTAAATCATGAAGATTGGGGAAGGGCAAAGAAGACCGCAGACGGAGTTCAGTCTAGGGGGCCAGAGACTACAAACCTCACTCAAGGAAAAAGATCTTGGGGTGAGTATAACACCAGGCACATCTCCTGAAGCGCACATCAACCAAATAACTGCTGAAGCATATGGGCGCCTGGCAAACCTCAGAACAGCATTCCGACATCTTAATAAGGAATCGTTCAGGACCCTGTACACCGTGTACGTTAGGCCCATATTGGAGTATGCGGCACCAGTCTGGAACCCACACCTAGCCAAGCATGTAAAGAAACTAGAGAAAGTGCAAAGGTTTGCAAGAAGACTAGTTCCAAAGCTAAGAGGTATGTCCTACGAGAAGAGGTTAAGGGAAATCAACCTGACGACACTGGTGGACTGGAGTGATGGGGGGGCATGATAACGACATACAAAATACTGAGAGGAATTGACAAGGTGGACAAAGACAGGATGTTCCAGAGATGGGACACAGCAACAAGGGGACACAGTTGGAAGGTGAAGACACAGATGAATAACAGGGATATTAGGAAGTATTTCTTCAGCCACAGAGTAGTCAGCAAGTGGAGTAGTTTGGGAAGCGATGAAGTGGAGGCAGGATCCATACATAGCTTTAAACAGAGGTATGATAAAGCTCACGGTTCAGGGAGAGTGATCTAGTAGCGACCAGTGAACAGGCGGGGCCAGGAGCTCGGACTCGACCCCCGCAACCTCAACTAGGTGAGTACAACTAGGCGAGTACAAGTAGGTGAGTACACACACACACACACACGTTTGGAAGACGACAAATGTAGTCCCAATTTTTAAGAAAGGAGACAAACACTTGGCATTAAACTGCATTAAACTACAGACCTGATAATGGAGATTATCAGAGAAGGGTAGTGGAGCACCTCGAAAGAAATGAACTTATAAACGACAACCAGTACGTTTGCTGGGAAGGGAAATCCTGCGTCACAAACTACTGAAGTTTTGCGACAAGATGACAAAAGTCAGACAAAAGAGAGAGAGAGAGAGAGAAGAGAGAGAGAGGAGAGAGAGAGAAAAGAGAGAGAGAGAGAGAGAGAGAGAGAGAGAGAGAGAGAGAGAGAGAGAGAAAGCCTTCAACATAGGAGGGATGTGGGTGGCCTTACTGTTATGTACAAGGCCAATATTGTGAAAGTACCACATTTGGATCCACTTCGAGGACAGCGTGAAACAAGCTTTTATACCACAAGACGGGCAGAAAGCAGCAACGTCACTCTGGCTGTACCCTTCTCCAGAACATCACTCCATCTGAGATCATATGTACCCAGGATGACTCGAGTATGGAACACATTCGTACAGCATAATGATGTCAACGAGATAAAGTCAGTTGATCAAATGAAAATGCTGGCCCACAGATGGCTCCAACTTCATCCTGTTCCCTACTTGTATGTCTCATAACAATAAAAATGCTTTCAAATGAGCTGATGTAGGTAACAGCTCTTGGCTTGTCAATAAAGTTAGGAATCCTTAACCTGTAAATAACTTGTGAATAAAGCTAGGGATCCTTAACCTTGTCAAACCCTGTGTAAAAAAAAAGTGAGAGAGAGAGAGAGAGAGAGAGAGAAAGAGAGATGGGTAGATTTAATTTTCTTGGATTGTAAGAAGGCTTTCGACACAGTTCTCCAAAAGAGATTAGTACAAATGCTAGATGATCAGGCAGAAATAACAGAGAAGGCGCTGCATTGGAACAGAAAATACCTGACAGGAAGGAAACGAGTCATGGTACATAACGAGGTGTCAGAGTGGACGCCTCTGACGAGCGGGGATCCACAGGGGTCTGTCCTAGGGCCGCTGCTAATTCTGGTATATGCGAATGACATGACGGAAGGAACAGAATCAGAAGTGTCCCTGTTTGCCGACGATGTGAAGCTAATGCGAAGATTTAAATAAGATTAGGATCAGGACGGCCACCCCCCCCCCCCCAAATAGATTTGGACAGGTTGCATGCCTAGTCTAGAACTAGCTCTTGGAGTTTAACCCCACCAAGTGCAAATTCATGAAGACTGGGGAACGGCAAAGAAGACCGCAGACAGTACAGGCTTTTTAGGCCAAAGACTACAAACCTCACTCAAGGAAAAGTATCTTAGGGTGAGTATAATACCGAGCACATCTCCTGAGGCGCACATCAATCAAATAACTGGTGCAGCAAATGGACTCTCCACAAAGTGTACATCAGGCCCAGTATGCAACCCACACCTGGTCAAGCACGTCAACAAGTTAGAGAAAATTCAAAGGTTTGCAACAAACTAATCCCGGAGTTAAGGGGTATGTCCTACGAGAAAAGGTTAAGGGAAATCCACCTCTCAACAATGGAGGAGAGGAGGGATAGCAGGGACATGATAACGACATATAAAATACTGAGAGGCATTGACAAGCTCGGTAGGGAAAGGATGCTTCAGAGATGGGACACAACATGGGATCACAACTGAAACTGAAAACTCAGATGAGTCAGAGGGAATGTTAGGAAGTATTTTTCAGTATTAGTTGTATTAGTCAGGAATTGGACAGTCTGGGGGAGTGTTGTGGGTGGAGGCAGGATCCATACATAGCTTTAAGAAGAGATACGATTACACTCTTGAAGCAGGGAGGAGAGTGGTCTTAGTAGCGACAAGTAAGAGGTGGGACCAGAATTGATGACTCGGACACTGCAACCACAATTAGGTGAATTACTCACACACACACACACACACACACACACACACACACACACACACACCACACACACACACACACACACCACACACACAACACACACACACCACACACACCTTAGATCCACAAATTCTCTTCACCAGTGATATAAAAACAGTATTGAGTGATCTTCATAAACACAAACAAGGTTAGGAGAGCTGCTTCACCATTTGCAGTAAAGGCAGCAATCAAAAGCAAGATTTTGTTCGTGGCCTGCCTGAACTCATGAGCAAAGAAAATGGGACATTGACAAAAAGTAAAAAGAGAAGCAGATTGGATGCTTGGAGTGGCTGGGGTGGGGCATGGGATGATTATAATACTTGGAGAGGCTGGGGTGGGCCATGGATGATTAGAATATTGGAGAGGCTGGGGGTGGGGCATGGATGAATAGGAAATGCTTGGAGATGGCTGGGGTGGGGCCATGAGAGGATTAATTAGGATGCTTGGAGAGGCTGGGGCGGGCCGCAGATGGTTGGGAAGCTGCGGGAAGTTACACAAACTGGTAATGACGCACAAGGTTACTCTCAGACCAAAAACTTGTGCAGAGTTAATTTGCAGTTTTTTTCTTCCTAGCTAAGTTGAACGCTTCTCCTGAGAAATACTTGTTCCCGGCGGAGATTCTCAAGTCACTTCCTAGAGTTCTCATGAGTATATTACAACCGAGAGGTGAACGTCTCTCATTATATACAGCAAGAGGTGAATGTGTCTCAGTACATACACCGAGAGAGGTGAATGTGACTCAGTATTACACCGAGAGGTGAATGTCTCTTCGTAACAGAGTCAGTTTAGCGTAATGTAAGGAATCTTTGAGTGGTGGTAAACTGGTTTTATGCAATTATAATGACCCTCGTGTAGTAAATAGGTTTTAACATAATAGGAAAATCCTTTTATGTAAGACACAGACTTGAGTGAGCTGTTCAACGAGTGGTGAATGAAGCTTCCTAGAAAAACTCATAAACACGGGTGGGAGTTGAACCGCGAATCAGAGAATCTCAAAACTCAGACCGTCGCGTTATGGAATGGTTTGTTTGCCAATCGTGCTTACGATTTCGTGAGTCAAGTGCCTAGAATGTAACGGTCGCGAGCAGAAGGAGAAATGCTGAGAGAAGGACACAATCCTTCAATTCATTGAAACCTTAGACAAATCTATTCGAGTTGAATAGATCATTTCACAATTTTTTATCAAAGTCATTACGCTCATCTAATTCCTTGGATATTTTCCGGGCAGATTAAAGCACTGAAAACAGTAAGATCTTCAGAATTGCTGGGTGTGAAGTTCATTCAGATCCACAGCAACACACCTCACATACACCCAGAGTGTAGTGTGACGACAGGTAAATAGGTGGCGATGGTATCGGGGTTCCTCTGTAACAAAGTGCTCATACACGCAACAAACAACCAGCCACCACAAATCAATCACGCACACGAAATCACGCACAAGTGCAGGAACTTTTCCTTCAGCTACTCCATAACTAACCTTTAAGTACAGGAATATTAGCAGAGGGAGGTTCTATAAGAACGATTATTTATTTATTATTTTTAAAGATTCGCCGGTGTATTTCTCCCGGCCACGGGCTTTTCCAAGTGGTGGCCGGCCTTGGGTCCCTGTCTAGGGAGTGTCTGAGGCCTAAGTCTCCCATGGGAGGAGCCACAAGTACCTCCTCATATTTGGGGACCAAATTGTCCCAGGGCCTAGCACTCCGCTAGGCCTCTCTGGTCTGCCGTCCCCGCCCCCAAGGGGGGTTATGAGATTGACAGGCTCTGTGAGCTGACAAACTCCGACTCAGGCACCTATCCTAACTAGAGGAACTGGGCGATGGTGTCGATGTACAGGTAACGAGTCAGAGAATAATTTCATTCATGTTTAAATCTGATAGATGACAAAAACTGATCCCATAATGGGTGTCATCGTTCAGTAAGTTGTATTTGAGTTTTCGTGATGTAAGGAAAAAGGAACCCATTAAAAATTAGTGTGCCAACTGCCCTCATTACCTGTAGTTACTGTCTCCTCTCTAACTGGTACAGGAAGTATGCAGACCCTTATTATCGTAAAAATTAACATATCTTGAGGATTATACCAGGCCGGAATATTAGTCCTTTGTAACATATTAAGTTCTATGTTAAATTACCATGAAGTGTAACTTATATATACTAAAACACTTGTCTGCTTCAAGAGGCATTGCTAAAAAATTGTAATATACCGAAAGTTTAAATTAAACGAACTATGAGGAGTAACCTACGAAGTACTTACTTAAAATCTTGTCAGTTATCTCAGACTGATTTTGGTCTGTTGTTTATCTATGGAGAGAGTTCGGGGTCAAGCCCCCGCGGCCCGGTCTGTGACCAGGCCTCCAATTTATTGGGGGTCGGGGAAAATTCGTAAAACTTATAATACCACTTTTGTATCTTTTATTTTAGGGTTGAAGCTCATCGGCCCTGCGAATGAGCTTCAAACACTGCAGTGATGATAACTTGTTGCTGCAACTTTGCAGGGGTTCAAGTTTTATGTGTTGGTGCGCTTTAGGATCAATTCCTTTGTATGCGAAGCAATATCCTAAATGTGTACAGCGTCACAGGCGTACAGCGTCAACAGGTTGTACAGCGTCACAGGCGTACATCGTCACAGGCGTTACAGCGTAACAGGCCGCTTCAGCGTCACAGGTGTTTACAGCGTCACAGGGTACAGCGTCACAGAGCGTACAGCGTCACAGGTGTTACAGCCGTCACAGGAGTACAGCGTCAAGGGTACAGTGTCACAGGTCCGCGAACAGCGTCACAGGGTGTTTATAGCGACACAGGTGGTGTAGGGGTCACAGGCGATACAGCGTCACAGGGTACAGCGTCACAGGTGATACAGCGTCACAGGCATATGCGACACAGGTGTACAGCGTCAACAGGCGTACAGGCGTCACAGTGTACAGGTCACAGGCGTTGTATATAGCGACACAGGTGTCCATCGTCACATGCGTACAGCGTCACAGCGTACAGCGTCAAAGGCGTATAGGACACAGGCGACAGGCGTCAAGGTGTTTTACAGGTGTCTCAGGGTTACAGCGTCATGGCGTATAGAGACACAGTGCGTACAACGTCACAGGTGTACAGTGTCCAGGTGTGTACAACGTTCACAGGTGTACAGCGTTGCTCAGCTGTTCTTCTTCAGTGGTAAAGTATAAAATACCAGGTTGATTTACGCATGGTGAATGTACAAATTGGCCATTTTTATTGAAGAAATTAGGGACCACTTGTTTCCCGTGGTGGCTAGTACATGGTGGCTAGTACATGGTGGCTAGTACATGGCGTAGTTCATGGTGGTAGTACATGGCGGCTAGTACATGGTGGCTAATACTTCGGTGGCTAGTACATGGGTTGGCTGGTACATGGGTCTAGTTAGTACATGGTGGCTAGTACATGGTTGGCTAGTACATGGCGGCTAGTACTATGGTGGCTAGTACATGGCGGCTAGTACATGGTGGCTAGTACATGGTGGCTAGTTACATGGTGGCTAGTACATGGTGGCTGTACCTGGTGGCTAGTACTGGGTGGCTAGTACATGGCTTCTCACATTCACTTTCAAGAATCTTTACAATAATGTTTACAGAATACAATTACACAATAATCCTCATAAGTGTTGTAATTCTGTTACCGTTCGGGTGTGATTGACGGAGCAATGAGTTCGAGTTATGCAGGTGTTTGTAAGAATATCTTTCTAGAATTGTCTAGAGCTGTACAACATCTAGTTTTCCAGGTACTTGTCCGTTGTCTAGAGACTGTAAACATCTAGTTTTCCAGGGATTGGATCCGTTGTCTAGAGACTGTACAACATTAGTTTTCCAGACGTACTTGTCCGTTGTGATAGAGACTTTACAACCATCTAGATTTCCAGGTACTTGTTACCGTTGTATAGAGACTTTACAACATATAGTTTTCAGGTATTGTCCCGTTGTTATTGAGACCTTTACAACATCTAGTTTTCCAGGTACTTGTCCGTTGTCTAGAGGATGTACAACATTAGTTTTCCAGGTACTTGTTCCGTTTGTTCTAGAGACTGTACAACATTAGTTTTCCAGGTACTTGTCGTTGGTATAGAGGACTGTACAAAATCTAGTTTTCAGGTACTTGTCCGTTGTCTGATTTTACTTATTCCAAGATTATTATAACTATTAATGCAAATCTTATTATTAAATACAAATTAACAGTTGAAGATAATGACTTCATCATAAAAAAATCAAAATATCGTCTTGTATTGCATCATTGTACATTATGTTAATTATTCATTTACGTTTATTCAGTTGAGAACGTTGAAAAATTGATATATAAATTATTAGAGCAGGAAAAATATGAACACAAAAAAAGAAGTTAAAAAGCGTGTAATGTAAAGGAAATGTTTGCAGGATTTTTACTGTTCTCTTTATTAGTGGAACAGAATTCTTCTCCGTAAGCCATGAGTGTCTTAAGAGGCGAACCTAAAAATGCCGGGAACAAGGGACCTAGCAACCCCTTGTGATATTATATATATATATATTTTTATTATATATTAATATATATATTATATATATATATATATTATATATATATATATATATATATATATATATATATATATATATATATAATATATATCTGCCAGAGAGAGGGCTTTGGGCATTAGCTCTGTGATTTTGGCACAATATCGTCCATTCAAGAACACCTACCAGTTTATCATCAACAGGCTGCGTGTGTGAATATCTGCCTCTGGTTCGTGTTTGGAAAGGGTCAGAAGACTCTGCATTTCCGTCTAATCCGTCAGAATCAGAAAAGTTCTGTGTATGTGGATTCAGTGAGGGAAAACATAAAACGGTCACCTATGGGTAGGGAGAGTCGGTGAGGGGGAGGCCTCATGTGAGGAGGAGGGAGGCGGAGGTTGAGGGGTAAAATGTCCCCCCTTCCCCCAAACAGGCGCGCATACACCTGTGTGCTCGTGTTACAAAATGGAGTGTTTGTTCACGTGTGTATAGTGTATATAGTGTATAGTTGTATTAGTGCGTAGTATGTGCATTGGTATGCTCATTGCAGTGAAGTGCTAGCTGTGTGTCGTTGTTAGTGGGTGGCTGTGCACAGAGCTTAGTGGTTGTATAGTAACATGTGCACAGAGCATTGTGGTCGTTAGTTGGACTTGTCTGGGAGGGAAGTGAGGGCCTACTCCGCCTCAGCACTCATCTTCCACTCCTCCCTTTCTTCCACCGCCCACCAACAAGGAATGGACATCTCTCTCCTCACCCCCAGTATCACCATGAACACATGCGGTATGTGCCATGCGCCATTTTACCTTCAGCCTGGTCGTAGCACCACAGTTTGAGGTATGGCAGGACGATGAAAGCCAGCCAGCACCAAAGCAGGGAAACAATACACCAACAATGAAAGAAGAGGCACATGTCAGGTGTGTGGAGAGTTTGAGCACGCAACAGGGGCGGCCCGCATTCGTGCACACAATGGGTGTGCAGGATCACTTATGCCCCCAGCAGAGAGCAGCACAGCCTGCATAGGCAGATGACAATTCCAATGGCAACCTCGTCACTTGCGTAACCTTCTGTTGGCATTCAAATCCACTGCTGCGTAATTTTCCCACATCCCTAAAGCGGCTCGCCCATAGCAGAGGGAAATTACAGCCCTTCTTAAGCGGGTGAATGGAGGCCCCACCAATTAAAAGCCGAGGCACCACCCAAAGCATGGCGCAACTCTCTTGTTCGGCAATGTCTGTCTTGCGTTCCTGAATGACAAAGCAAACTGCTAACCCACGTCAGTTTCGGGCGTGCGCAACTCCCAAAAACGGATAACTGTGCCCCTTGCCCCATCATCGCAGGAATAAAGGGGTGACCCAAGAAAAGCCCCACTAAAAAAAGAAAAAATTTTTCCCCCACAGGTTAGCAAAAAAAATTGAAAAGGTAACACAGGGACCCCAATATGAATAATTACAAGGGACGACATGTAGCCCCAAGGATGAGCCCCGGGCCCCAAAAGCACTAAGAGACAGCACCCCAACCCAGGGGCACCATGCCTCAACAAAAAACCCTGAGGAAGACCCCATCCTGAAAAATTAAATTTTTGCCGAATCGGAAGTCTAAAGGCGATCGGGTCATTTCCAGAGGATGCAGGGGTTTACCTGGAATTCGACTCAGCACCTCAAAGAGAGGTAAACCCGTACTCGGGAATCTGCATCAATTCTTTCACCGGTTAACAATTTTCGTCAACAATTGTTGGCTGGGCGAATCCCAGAAGAATTAAAACCTTTTTTTTTTTGGACCCTCACTTGGGGTTTTGAAGAAGAGGGTGGGGGTTTCAGCCCCCATTGCGTTGGAAACACTTTCGCCGTCTCGTTTCCAAAGCAGCAGTGAGAAAAATTGCCTAGAAGCTGCCACTTTCTCCACCCCACACAAACTGGCTTTGGGGTCTCTAAAGGAGTGAAGCGGCAGTCTGCGGCAAGGGCCTACTTCAGGGACCTACGGCAAGGCATAGTAAACTTGATTTTAGAATCCCTTTAATATGGTAAAGAGAGTGCTTTTTTGCCAGCTGTTCGGGTTCGGTTCCCCAGTCTCTTTCCCTTTTCTTTTCAGCCGGCTACAGAAAAACCCCAATTCTTTGTTTCGAAAAACATGAAATTCAATCTCAGGGGTGTTCGAGGGTGCCCCACTCGCTCCACTTCTTTTGCTTGGCGGTAAGAGAATAACTTCCACCCTACGCAGTGAGCTCATATCGGTACCTGGTGCGGCATTGGCAGGTACTGAAGGTCCCTCGTGGGGGCCCTACAATGGTAAAAAAACACAGGGAAAAGATTTGGGATCTCCTAAATCCCCCAAGGGAAATCTCACAGCGAACCAGGAAATAATCAATGCTGTGCGAAGAACCCCTCCCAGAAGTCTCAACTGCAACTCCGTCCAACATACCTCTTGGGGGGGCGCCGTGGGTCCCCAGGCCATCGATACTGCCCAGGGACAAAATTAAATAAACCTGATGAAAAATGGAGGGGTGGTCTTGATGCCATGTGCTCTGATCTCCTCACAATGTGTCTTCTATGCCAAGACTCACTTACTTTTTAGGTGTGCACCCTTTTTTGAAAACCCAAAACCTCGATGAATATGACGCACCCCTGAGATAAACTTTTAAAAAGGCATAAACCCTGTATAGAGGATGACAAGGGATCAGGAAAACCCTCCCAGTGCGATGGGGGGGTTTTGGGGGCGTAAAGCAATGCTTTTTGCTTTACCTGCTTTTCTGTTTTTTGTTTGGCCCCAGTGCATTAGTCAAAAAAGATGTGCCAAACGCTTGAGAGATTGGTAGGGCTCAAGCCCAGGATTGTGAAGCAGCGATTCGGGGGGCACCCTTAAGATCCTCCAGTAGACCAGTCCTCCCAAACGCACAAACAGTCCAATGGGACAAACCCATCATGGAAAAATCGCCAAACAAGTCTCCAATGTTCAGGAAAGAACAAAGTCGTTCCTGGGATGAAGGATACATCAGGGGATTTCCCGTTTGTGTTCCAATTTTCCTCCCTGGGCCCCCGTCTGCCAAGGCCCTTCGGATTGGGTTGCTTTCGCCTAGCCCCCCCCATCCTCACCCAACATAGGTGTATTTGCGGCAGGGGGGGACTGATCAAATTTGGAGTTCATGGGTTTGTGTGCCCACGCAGAAGGGAAGTTGCCAGACATGAGGGGATCTAGACATAATTAAAAAGAGGCCCCCGCCAAACCCGTTGCCCAGCTCAAGGGGAACCCCCGTCAGAGGTCTGATGGAAGTCAAAAAGGGCCTGATGGAGCCCCCTTTGCTACCCCGGAAGGATGGAAAGCGATTCTGGGACCACACCTGTGCTGCCAATTGGCGACACCTACTTGCCTACTCTGAGTGGGGAAAGGGGGGGAGCTGCCGCACAGGGAAAACCAGAAGATCCCAAAAAAATGAAGACCTTCCCCTTGCTATAAAATTCATCCCAAAAGGGCAGAGACCCCTTTGGGGGGGGGAGGGGCAAATGTGCTTAAAAATTCCTCAAAGAGCTGGGGAAAAAGCTCATCATAGAAACCAAGGACCCCAGGGCGACCAGCTTCTCTTTCGGGGGACTCAGTGTTGGATCCAGAGAGGAAAAGCCCGCAGCATTCTGGGCACGCGGCCCCACCGCCCGGGGGCGGACGAAGTATTCGGATTTTAGCTTGAGTTAACCCGTTGTTTTACTTTCTGTTTTTTTTTGTGAAAGTTTGGGCCCAAAGTATTTTGTCTTTAAATAAAACATATTTTAAATTAGGGGGTGGTAGGGAAATTCTCAAACAGTTCAGGGAGATCCCTTTTTTTCCCTGAAGCAAGTTTACTTTTTTGAGGTGAGGGTCCCTACGAAGTTCTGAGGGTTTTTACCCCCCTATATATATATATTTTATATATATTATATATATATATATAAAAATATTTATTTTATAATATATATATATATATATATATATTGTAGGGAAGTGGAAAAATTCAATGGCTTCAGGAAGGGGAAAACCAAATATTCTTCCTTGAACCCCTTTTTTCCCCTTCTCCCGGGTTGGGTTTCCCCCAGAGGTTGGACCCCTTCATATATAATAATATTATAAAATTTAATATATTTTTATATATTATAATTTATATATATAATATATATATATATATATATATATATATATATATATTGACAGAACGAAGGCACCTTTGTTGCTTTATAAAGTGCCAAACGTTTTTTAAACTTCACACGGGTCACCAGTTTACGTTTAGTTTCCTGATCTTTTAAAGCGTTGAAAGAGAAAATAAAAGTTCCGGTTTTAAAAAAAAAAAGATGAAAGTTCGAGAAAAGCCCGAAATGTCTAGATTTTCAGGGGACTTTTTTGATTCAGTTGTAATTTTGATGGTGGTTTTGTGCGGATTTTGAGGAGAAGGGTGATGGTGGTTGTGAGGAGGGGGTGATGGTGGGGGTGACGGAGTGCGGGGGGGGTGATGGTGGTTGTGACGGAGGGGGTGTGGTGGTTGTGACGGAGGAGGGTGTGGGGTTTTGGGATATGTGGGAGGGGGTGTGGGGTTGTGGAGGTTGAGGAGGAGGGTGATGGTGGTGTGGCGGGGAGGGTGATGGTGGTTGCGACGGATGGACGGAGGGGGTAATGGTGGTTGTGACGGATTGGGAGGAGGCGTGGTGGTTGTGAGGGGAGGGGTGATGGTGGTTGTGCGGAGGGGGGATGGTGGTTGTGGCTGAGGAGGGTGATGGTGGTTTCGACGGATGTGGGGGGGG
>NC_069422.1:5429858-5464858 GCF_026875155.1 Cherax quadricarinatus | reverse complement strand
CGGAGAACATAACGTAGTCATTGGAGTGATGTATAACCCACCACAGAACTGCAGGAGGCCAAGAGAGGAGTACGAAGAAAACAACAGGGTGATGGTGGACACACTGGCTGAGGTGGCAAGAAGAGCTCACTCGAGCAGAGCAAAGTTACTGGTAATGGGCGATTTCAACCACAGGGAGATCGACTGGGAAAACCTGGAGCCACATGGGGGTCCCGAAACATGGAGAGCCAAGATGATGGATGTGGTACTTGAAAACCTCATGCATCAACATGTCAGGGACACAACCAGAGAGAGAGGGGAGGATGAGCCAGCAAGACTGGATCTTGTGTTCACCCTGAGCAGTTCAGACATTGAGGACATCACTTACGAGAGGCCCCTTGGAGCTAGCGATCACGTGGTTCTGATTTTTTGATTATATAGTAGAATTACAAGCGGAGAAGGTAACAGGAACTGAAGGGGACAGGCCAAACTATAAAAGGGGGGACTACACAGGTATGAGAAACTTCCTGCAGGAGGTTCAGTGGGACAGAGAAATGGTAGGAAAATCAGTAAACGAGATGATGGAATATGTGGCAACAAAGTGCAAGGAGGCAGAGGAAAGTTTTGTTCCCAAGGAAACAGAAATAATAGGAAGACCAAAACGAGTCCTTGGTTTACCCGAAGGTGTAGGGAGGCAAAAACTAAGTGCAACAGAGAATGGAAAAGGTACATGAGGCATAGGACCCAGGAAAACAAGGAGATTAGTAGAAGAGCCAGAAACGAGTATGCACAGATAAGGAGGGAGGCCAGCGACAGTATGAAAACGACATAGCATCGAAAGTAAAATCTGACCCGAAACTGCTGTATAGCCACATTAGGAGGAAGACAACAGTCAAGGACCAGGTGATAAGGCTGAGGAAAGAAGGTGGAGAACTCACAAGAAACGATCAAGAGGTATGTGAGGAGCTCAACACGAGATTTAAGGAAGTATTTACAGTAGAGACAGGAAGGACTCTGGGGGGACAGACCAGATGGGGATACCAGCAAGGAATACACCAACAAGTGTTGGACGACATACATACAGATGAGGAGGAGGTGAAGAAACTGCTAAGGGACATCGATACCTCAAAGGCAGTGGGACCGGACAACATCTCCCCGTGGGTCCTTAGGGGGGAGCAGATATGTTGTGCGTGCCACTTACCCCAATCTTCAACACGTCCCTGGAAACTGGGCAACTACCTGAGGTATGGAAGACGGCAAACGTAGTTCCCATTTTTAAAAAAGGAGACAGAAAAGAGGCACTAAACTATAGACCTGTGTCATTGACGTGTATAGTATGCAAAATTATGGAGAAGATTATCAGGAGGAGAGTGGTGGAGCACCTGGAACAGAACAAGAGTATAAATGCCAACCAGCACGGATTCACGGAAGGCAAATCCTGTGTCACAAACCTTCTGGAGTTTTATGATAAAATAATAGAAGTAAGACACGAGAGAGAGGGGTGGGTTGATGCATCTTCTTGGACTGCAAAAGGCCTTTGACACAGTTCCTCACAAGAGATTAGTGCAGAAGCTAGAGCATCAGGCGCATATAACAGGAAGGGCACTGCAATGGATCAGAGAATACCTGACAGGGAGGCAACAACGAGTCATGGTACGTAATGATGTATCACAGTGGGCACCTGTGACGAGCGGGGTCCCCAGGGGTCGGTCCTAGTACCAGTGCTATTTTTGGTATATGTGAACGACATGATGGAAGGGTTAGATCAAAGTGTCTCTGTTTGCAGATGATGTGAAGTTAATGAGGAGAATTAAATCTGATGAGGACCAGGCAGGACTTCAAAGAGACCTGGACAGACTGGACACCTGGTCCAGCAATGGCTTCTCGAATTTAATCCTGCCAAATGCAAAGTCATGAAGATAGGGGAAGGGCACAGAAGACCACAAACAGAGTATAGGCTAGGTCGCCAAAGACTGCAAACCTCACTCAAGGAGAAAAGATCTTGGGGTGAGTATAACACCGAGCATGTCTCCGAAGCACACATCAATCAGATAACTGCTGCAGCATATGGGCGCCTGGCAAACCTGAGAACAGCATTCCGATACCTTAGTAAGGAATCGTTCAAGACACTGTACACCGTGTATGTCAGGCCCATACTGGAGTATGCAACACCTGTTTGGAACCCGCACTTGATAAAGAACGTCAAGAAACTAGAGAAAGTACAAAGGTTTGCCACAAGGTTAGTTCCAGAGCTAAGGGGAATGTCCTATGAAGAAAGATTAAGGGAAATCGGCCTGACGACACTGGAGGACAGGAGGGTCAGGGGAGACATGATAACGGCATATAAAATACTGCGTGGAATAGACAAGGTGGACAAAGACAGGATGTTCCAGGGAGGGGACACAGAAACAAGAGGCCACAATTGGAAGTTGAAGACACAAATTAGTCAGAGAGATATTAGGAAGTATTTCTTCAGTCATAGAGTTGTAAGGCAGTGGAATAGCCTAGAAAATGACGTAGTGGAGGCAGGAACCATACACAGTTTTAAGACGAGGTTTGATAAAGCTCATGGAGCGGGGAGAGAGTGGGCCCAGTAGCAACCGGTGAAGAGGCGGGGCCAGGAGCTAAGACTCGACCCCTGCAACCACAAATAGGTGAGTACAAATAGGTGAGTACACACACACTAAAAAAAATGGTTGAGACTCGCAGGAATCAGGGATCAGATGACAATGGTACTGGTAGGGAGGAATGGATTTAGGAGCAGTGGAAAAGGATGGAGCAAGAATGGGAGAGAAAATTAGGAGAGCTATCTGAAAAAATGGAGAAAGAGCTCTCTGTGAAATGGGAAAAGAGGTTGGAGAAGGAGAAAAAGAATTGGGAAGCACAAGTCGAAACTGCAGTAGACAGTGTAAGGGTCCTAGAATTTGAGGTAAACAGGCTGAAGCAAGTCTCAGGGGTAGTGACCAGAGAAGACACACCATACGAAGCTGAGAGGCAGAACAGGAAGGAAGGAGATATGAATTATGCTAAGGTCATATGAGTCTGCAAACAGGGCCAAGGAGTGAAAGGGAAGAGCTGCTGGGTACAGATGGAGAGGGAGATAGGTCGAATGCTGAGACACAACCATGCTACCAAGAGCCACTGGAAAAAAAAGGAGAAAATGACCCCATACAGACAGGAACCAGAGTCACTGAGAGAGAGGCAATGGGAGGAGGAAAGGGAAAAATCAGTGTTTATCCATGGGCTTCGGGAGAGAGAGAAAAGGACACACACTGAAAGACGGGAGAAGAAAGAAAAGAGATTGAGAAAAATCATCACGGAAATAGGGGAGAAGACATGGACGAGATTGTAAATTTTCAGAGAATAGAGGGGTACTTGAAGGGGAGAAACCGACCGATCAAGCTGATTCTCAGGACAGAAACAGTGCAGAACAGGATCCTCCAAGAGAAACCACGGTTGAAAAACTCGGAGGAGTACAAGAAGGTGTTCCTAGACAGAGACACAACACAAACAGAGCGACAGCAGCTGAGGGAAGGACAAAAAAGCGAAAGGAGCTAGGAAAGGAGACAAGGATGGAACCAGCAGAGGTCAGTCAGAGCAGAACAGAGCAGCAAGGGCAAACACACACACAACTACCCACAGAACCCCACAACCTATCACACCATCCCAACACACAATACAATCCATTCCCACAGCTTCCACCCAATCCCCAACCATAGAATCCCACAGTATGCTACCAGGTCTCCCACCCCCACATGCCCCCCCAAACCACAGTGTTGGAAAGGAAACTGAAGGTATGGTACACAAACGCTGATGGAATAACAAACAAGTGGGAGGAGTGGCACGAAAGAGTCAAAGAGGCATCACCGGACATCATAGCGCTCACAGAAACAAGCTTACAGGTATGATAACAGATGCCATCTTTCCAACGGGATACCAGATCCTGAGGAAAGACAGAAGGAACAGGGGGGTGGAGGAGTGGCACTGCTGATCAAACACCAATGGAATTTTGACGAGCTGGAGAAAGGAGACAGCGGAGAAGAAAGTGATTACATAGGGTACGCTTCACTCTGGAGGTCCCAAGGTGGTAATTGCAGTGATGTATAACCCACCACAGAACAGCAGGAGGCCAGGGCAAGAGTATGACGAGAGCAATAGAGCGATGGTTGACACACTGGCTGCAGTGGCCCGAAGAGCTCATGCATGCAGGGCAAGCTCCTGATCATGGGTGACTTTAACCACAAGGAGATCGAATGGGAGAACTTGGAGCCACATGGGGGCCAAGATACATGGAGGGCTAAGATGATGGAGGTGGTACTGGAAAACTTCATGTACCAACAGGTAAGGGACACTACAAGAGAGAGAGGAAAGGATGAACCACAAGACTGGACTTAGTATTCACCTTGAGTGGTGCAGATATTGAGGACATCACATATGAAAGACCCCTTGGGCCAGTGATCATGTGGTTTTGAGCTTCGAATACACAGTAGAGCTACAAGTGGAGGGGAAGCAGGAAGGCCAGGACGAATGAAGCCAAACTACAAGAAAGGGAACTACACGGGAATGAGGACTTCCTGAACGGGGTTCAGTGGACAAAGAACTCGCAGGGAAGCCAGTCATGAGATGATGGAATATGTAGCAACAATGTGCAAGTAGGCTGAGGAGAGGTTTGTACCCGAAGGAAACAGGAATAATAAAAAAGCCAGGATGAGCCCATGGTTCACCCAAAGGCGCAGGGAGGCAAAACCAAGTGTGCTAGGGAATGGAAGAAATATAGAAGGCAAAGGGCCCAGGAGAATAAGGAAAGCAGTCATAGAGCAAGAAATGAATATGCACAGACGACAATAGAAAACCACACAGCAGCGAAAGCCAAATATGACCCGAAGCTGTTATACAGCCACATCAGGAGGAAAAACAACAGTCAAGGACCAGGTAATCAGGCTAAGGAAGGAGGAGAGACAACAAAGAATGACCGTGAAGTATGTGAGGAACTCAACAAGAGATTCAAAGAAGTGTTCACAGAGGAGACAGAAGGGACTCCAGAAAGACGGGGAGGTGGGGCACACCACCAGGTGCTGGACACAGTACACACAACCGAGGAAGAAGAGAAGAGGCTTCTGAGTGAGCTAGATACCTCAAAGGCAATGGGGCTAGATAACATCTCTCCATGGGTCCTGAGAGAGGGAGCAGAGGCGCTATGTGTACCCCTAGCAACAATATTCAATACATCTATCGAAACAGGGAGATTGCCTGAGGCATGGAAGACAGCAAATGTAGTCCCAATCTTTAAAAAAGGAGACAGACATGAAGCACTAAACTACAGACCAGTGTCAGTGATATGTATAGTATGCAAAGTCATGGAGAAGATTGTCAGAAGAGTGGTGGAACACCTAGAAAGGAATGATCTCATCAACAGCAGCCAACATGGTTTCACGGACGGGAAACCCTGTGTGAAAAACCTAAGGGAGTTCTAGAAAGGGACGCGTAAGAAAAGAGAAAGAAGGTGGGTGGTTTGCAATTTTTGGACTGAAGAAGGGGTTTGACACAGTAAAACACAAGAGTTTAGTGAAAAACTGGAGGCCAAACGGGATAACAGGGAAGGCACTACAAGGGATCAGGAAAATTGTCGGGAAGACAGCAGCGAGTCATGGTACGGGGCGGGTGTCGAGTGGGCACCTGTGACCAGGAGTCCACGGGGGTCAGTCCTGGCCCAGTGCTGTTTTGGGTTTTTTGTGAAGACATGAGGAAGTTATAGACTCTGAGGGTCCCTGTTTGCAGATGAGTGAAGTTGAGAGAAAAATTTCACTCGATCAAAGCCCAGGCAAAACTACAAGGGATCTGGACAGGCGTGCCCTGGTCCACAATTGGCCCGGGAGTTCAATCCCATCAAGTGCAAAGCATGAAGATTGGGGAAGGGCAAAGAAGACCGCAGAGGAGTACAGTCTGGGGGCCCGAGACTAAAAACCCTCCTAAAGGAAAAAGATCTTGGAGGATATAACACCAGGCACATCTCCTGAAGCGCACATCAATCAAATAATGCTGCAGCTTTGGGGCCCCTACAAACCCAGAAAGCATTCCGACACTTAAAAAGGAAATCGTTCGGCCCCGTACACCGTGTTCGTTGGCCCTTTTTGGAGTACGGCACCATTTGGAACCCACCCCTACCCAACACGTAAAAAAAACTAGAAAAAGTGAAAAGGGTTTTGCAACAGCTATCCCAGAGCAAAGAGTTATGTCCTCGAGGAGAGGTTAAGGGAAATAACCCTGAGACACGGGGGGGACAGGAAAGTGGGGGGACGATAAGACATACAAAATACGAGAGGAATTGACAAGGGGACAAGACAGGAGTTTCCAAAGATTGACCCGTAACAAGGGGACACAGTTGAAGGAAGACCAGATGAATCCAGGATTTAGGAAGTTTTTCTTCGGCCACAAGTAGTCAGTAAGGGGAAAGTTTGGGAAGAGTGTAGTGGGGGCGGGACCATACATATTTTTAAAGCGAGGTATGAAAAGCTCAGGGTTCAGGGAGATGACCTAGTAGCGATCAGGAAGAGGGGGGGCCAGGAGCTCGGACTCGCCCCCCGCAACCTCAACTAGGTGAGAAAACTAGGTAGTACAAAACCACACACACACACCACACAACACACACACACACACACACACACACACACACAACATTTTACACACTACACACGCAAAATAGATTTAAGGAAGTGTTCACAAGGAGCAAAGGGGGCTCAAAAAGACGGGAGGTGGGGACACCACCAGGTGCGGGACACGTCACACAACCGAGGAAAAAGTAAAGAGGCTTCTGGGAGCTGATACCTCAAAGGCAATGGGGCCGGATAACATCTCTCCAGGGGTATTGGGGAGAGGGAGCAGGCGCTTGTGTACCCCTATCAACAATATACAATACATCTATCGAGACGGGGAGATTTCCTGGGGCATGGAAGGCAGAAAATTTTAGTCCCTTTTTTTAAAAAAAGGAGACATGAAGCATTAAACTACAGACCAGTGTACTGATTTTATAGTAGCAAAGTCATGGTGAAGTTTTTCAGGAAAAAAAGGTGGAACCCTAGAAAGGAATGATCTAAACGCAAAAACATGATTCAGGGGGGAAAAAACCTTGTCAAAAACCTACGAGTTCTATGACAGGTGACAGCAGTAAGACAAAGAGAGGGGGAGGGGTGGATTGCATTTCATGGTTGCAAGAAGGTTTTTGACACTTTTCCACACAAGACATTATGCAAAAACGGGGGCCCCAAACAGGGTAACAGGGAAGCCTCTACAAGGATCAGGGAATACTTGTCAGGACACGAGCGAGCAGGTCGGGGAAAGGTCCCGGGGTGGGCCCCTGTGACCACGGGCCCCACAGGGGTCTTCCTGGGTCTAGTGCTTTTTCGGTATTTGTGAACGACATGAGGGGGGGAATAACCCCCAAAGTTCCCCTTTTTGCAGATCTTGAAGATATGAAAAATTCATTGATCGAAGCCCGGGAAAGAAATAAAAAAGGGTCGGGACGGCTGCAGACCGGGACCATAATTGGCCCCTGGATTTAAAAACCCCTCCATTTAAATCATGAAGTTTTGGGGAGGAAAAGAAGACCGCGAGGGAGTTCAGTCTAGGGGGCCAAGACTAAAAACCCTCACTAAAGGAAAAAAAAATCTTGGGGGAGTATAACACCGGGCACATCTCCTGAAGCGCACCAACCAAAAAAACTGCTGAAGCATATGGGCGCCGGGAAAAACCTCAAACACTTTCCGACATTTAATAAGGAATCGTTCAGGCCCTGACACCGTGTACGTTAGGCCCATTTTGGGGTATGGGCCCCATCTGGAACCCACACCTACCAAGAGAAAAGAAACTAGAAAAGGAAAAGGGTTTGCAAGAAGACATTTCCAAAGCTAAGAGGTTTTCCCTCCGAGAAGAGGTTAAGGGAAATAAAACCTGACGAACTGGGGGACTGGAGTGATGGGGGGGATGATAACGCATAAAATATGAGGGGAATTGAAAGGGGGGACAAAGACGGATTTCCAAGAGGGGACACAGCAAAAAGGGGGACACATTTTGGAAGGTGAAGACACAGATGAATAACGGGGATTTGGGGAAGATTTCTTCAGCCACGAGAGTCAGCAAGTGGAAGTTTGGGAAAGCGATGAAGTGGAGGCAGGATCCAAAATAGCTTAAAACGAGGTATGATAAAAAGTCACGGGTTTTAGGGGAGAGTGATCTAGTAGCGACCATGAACAGGCGGGGGCCCGGGGCTCGGACCGACCCCCGCAACCTCAACTAGGTGATACAATAGGCGAGTACAAGTAGGGGAGTACACCACACCACACACGTTTTTGGAAAACGACAAAAGTACCCAATTTTTTTTGAAAAGGGAAAACCTTGGCATTAAATGCATTTAAAATACGACCTATAATGGAATTTTCAAGAAGGGGAGTGGGGCACCTCGAAAGAAATGAACTTAAAAACGACAACCAGACGTTTGCTGGGGAAAGGGGAAACCTGCGTCACAAACACTGAAGTTTTGCGACAAGATGCAAAAGTCAACAAAAAAGGAGAGAGAGAGAGAGGAGAGAGAGGAAAAAAGAGAGAGAGAGAGAGAGAGAGAGAGAGAAGAGAGGGGAGAGAGAGGAAGAGAAAGCCCTTTAACATAGAGGGATGTGGGGGGCCCTTTCTTTTTGTACAAGGCCCAAAATTGTGAAAGACCACATTTGGATCCACTTCGAGACGCGTAAACAAGCTTTTATACACAAGACGGGGAAAAGCAGCAACGTCACTCGGCTGTACCCTCCCGAAAATCACTCCATTGAATCAAAATACCCAGGTGACTCGAGTATGGAACACATTCGTACAGCATAATGATGTCAAAAGATAAATCAGTTGATCAAAGAAAAAACTGGGGCCCCAGATGGCTCCAACTTCATCCCTTTTTCCCCACTTGTATGTCTCATAACAATAAAAATGCTTTCAAATGAGCGATGAGGGAACAGCTCTTGGCTTGCCCAAAAAGTTAGGGAAACCTTAACCTGTAAATAATTGTGAATAAAGCTAGGGGTCCTTAACCTTTTCAACCCCGTGAAAAAAAAAATGAGAGAGAGAGAGAGAGGAGAGAAAGAAAGGTGATTTTTAAATTTTTTTGGGTTGTAAGAAGGCTTTCGACACAGTTTTTCCAAAAGAGTTAGTACAAAGCAGATGATCAGGCAGAAAAACAAGAAGGGCGCTCATTGGGGAAAAGAAAATCCCGACAAAGAAAAATCTGGTACATAACGAGGTGTCAGAGTGGACCCTTGACAGCGGGGATCCACAGGGTCTGTCCTAGGGGCCCCTGCTAATTCTGGTATAGCAATGAAAAGACGGAAGGAACAGAAAACAGAAGTGTCCTGTTTTCCCACGATGTGAAGCAATGCGAAGATTTAAAAAGATTAGGACAGGTAGGCTACAAATAGATTTGGACAGGTTCATCCCACAAAAATACTCTTGGAGTTTAACCCCCCAATCAAAACAGAAAACGGGGAAAAGGGAAAAAGAAAACCCGACAGTACGGCTTTTTAGGCCAAAGACTACAAACCTCACTCAAGGAAAAGTATCTTAGGGTGAGTATAATACCGAGCACATCTCCTGAGGCGCACATCAATCAAATAATGGTGCAGCAAATGGACTCTCCACAAAGTGTACCAGGGGCCCCTAGGGAACCCACCCTGGCAAGCACGTCCAAAAAGTTAGAGAAAATTCAAAGGTTTTGGGAACAAACTAATCCCCGGGGTTTTTGGGGTTTCCTACGAGAAAAGGTTAAGGGAAATCCACCTCTCAACAATGGAGGAGAGGAGGGATAGCAGGGACATGATAACGACATATAAAATACTGAGAGGCATTGACAAGCTCGGTAGGGAAAGGATGCTTCAGAGATGGGACACAACATGGGATCACAACTGAAACTGAAAACTCAGATGAGTCAGAGGGATGTTAGGAAGTATTTTTTCAGTCATAGTGTAGTCAGGAATTGGAACAGTCTGGGGAGTGATGTGGTGGAGGCAGGATCCATACATAGCTTTAAGAAGAGATACGATAACACTCTTGAAGCAGGGAGAGAGTGGACTTAGTAGCGACAAGTGAAGAGGCTGGACCAGGAATTGTGACTCGACCCCTGCAACCACAATTAGGTGATTACTCCACACACACACACACACACACACACACACACACACACACACACACACACACACACACACACACACACACACACACACACACACACACACACACACACACACCTTAGATCCACAAATTCTCTTCACCAGCTGATATAAACAGTATTGAGTGATCTCATAACACAAACAAGGGTAGGAGAGCTGCTTCACATTTGCCAGTAAAGGCAGCAATCAAAGCAAGATTTTGTTCGTGGCTGCCTGAAACTCAATGAGCAAAGAAATGGGACATTGACAAACAAGTAAAAAGAGAAGCAGATTGGATGCTTGGAGAGGCTGGGGTGGGGCCATGGATGATTATAATACTTGGAGAGGCTGGGGTGGGGCCATGGATGATTAGAATACTTGGAGAGGCTGGGGTGGGGCCATGGATGATTAGAATGCTTGGAGAGGCTGGGGTGGGGCCATGGATAATTAGGATGCTTGGAGAGGCTGGGGTGGGGCCGCAGATGATTGGGAAGCTGCGGAAGTTACACAACTGGTAATGACGCACAAGGTTACTCTCAGACCAAACTTGTGCAGAGTTAATTTGCAGTTTTTTTCTTCCTAGCTAAAGTTGAAGCTTCTCCCTGAGAAATACTTGTTCCCGGCGGAGATTCTCCAAGTCACTTCCTAGAGCTTCTCCTGAGTATATACACCGAGAGGTGAACGTCTCTCATTATATACAGCAAGAGGTGAATGTGTCTCAGTACATACACCGAGAGGTGAATGTGACTCAGTATATACACCGAGAGGTGAATGTCTCTCGGTATACAGAGTCAGTTTATCGTAAGGAATCTTTGAGTGGTGGTAAACTGGTTTTATGCAATTATAATGACCCTCGTGTAGTACATAGGTTTTAAACCTAATAGGAAATCCTTTTATGTAAGACACAGACTTGAGTGAGCTGTTCAACGAGATGGTGAAGCTTCCTAGAAAAAACTCATAACACGGGTGGGGTTTGAACCCGCGATCAGAGAATCTCAAAACTCCAGACCGTCGCGTTATGGAATGGTTTGTTTGCAATCGTGCCATTACGATTTCGTGAGTCAAGCTGCCTAGAATGTAACGAGTCGGAGAAGGAGAAATAGCTGAGAGAACGACACAATCCTTCACATTCATTGCAACCTTAGACAAATCTATTCGAAGTTGAATAGATCATTCACAAATTTTTATCAAAGTCATACAGCTCATCTAATTCCTTGGATATTTTCCGGGCAGATTAAAGCACTGAAAAACACGTAAGATCTTCAGAATGCTGGGTAGTGAAGTAATTCACGATCCACAGCAACACACCTCACCTACCACCCCAGAGTGTAGTGTGACGACAGGTAAATAGGTGGCGCTGGTATCGGGGTTCCTCTGTAACAAGTGCTTCATACACGCACAAACAACCAGCACCACAATCAAACACGCACACGAAATCACGCACAAGTGCACGAACTTTTCCTTCAGTTACTCCATAACTAACCTTTAAGTCCAGGAATATTAGCAGAGGGAGGTTCTATAAGGTAACGATTATTTATTTATTATTATTAAAGATTCGCCGGTATTCTCCCGGCCCGGGCCTTTTCCAAGTGGTGGCCCGGCCTTGGCTCCCTGTCTAGGGAGTGTCTGAGACCTAAGTCTCCCATGGGAGGAGGCACAAGTACCTCCTCATCTTTGGGACAAATTGTCCCCAGGCCTAGCCACACGCTAGGCCTCTCTGGTCTGCCATCCCCGCCCCAAGGGGGCTAATGAGATTGACAGGCTTGTGAGCTGCAAACTCCGACTCAGGCACCTATCCTACCCTAGAAGGGCTGGGCATGGTGTCGATGTAAGGTAACGAGTCAGAGAAATAATTTCATCCTGTTTAACTCTGATAGATGACAAAAACTGATCCCAAAATGGAGTCATCGATCAGTAAGTTGTATTTGATTTTTCGGATGTAGGAAAAAGGAACCCATTAAAAATTAGTGTGCAAACTGCCCTCATTACCTGTAGTTACTGTCTCCTCTCTACCTGGAACAGACAGTTAGCAGACCTCATATTATCCGTAAAAATTAACATTATCTGAGGATATACCAGGCCAGGAATATTAGTCCTTTGTAACATATATAAGTTCTATGTTAAATCTACATGAAGTGTACTTATATATACCTAAAACACTTGTCTGCTCTCAAGAGCATTGCTAAAAAATTGTAATATACCGAAAGTTTAAATAAAACGAACTAAGAGAGTAACCTACCGAAGTACTTACTTAAAATCTTGTCAGTATCTCAGACTGATTTTGGTCTGTGTTTATCTGGAGAGAGTTCCGGGGGTCAACGCCCCCGCGGCCCGGTCTGTGACCAGGCCTCCAATTTTTTGGGGGTCGGGGAAGAATTCGTAAAACTATAATACCACTTTTGTTTCTTTTATTTTAGGGTTGAAGCTCATCGGCTGCGATGAGCTTCAACACTTCAGTGATGATAACTTGTTGCTGCAACTTTGCAGGAGCTTCAAGTTTAATGTGTTGGTGCGCTTTAGGATATTCCTTTGTATGAGAGCAATATCCTAAATGTGTACAGCGTCACAGGCGTACAGCGTCACAGGTGTACAGCGTCACAGGCGTACAGCGTCACAGGCGTACAGCGTCACAGGCGTACAGCGTCACAGGCGTACAGCGTCACAGGCGTACAGCGTCACAGGCGTACAGCGTCACAGGTGTACAGCGTCACAGGCGTACAGCGTCACAGGCGTACAGTGTCACAGGCGAACAGCGTCACAGGTGTATAGCGACACAGGTGTGTAGCGTCACAGGCGTACAGCGTCACAGGCGTACAGCGTCACAGGTGTACAGCGTCACAGGCATATAGCGACACAGGTGTACAGCGTCACAGGCGTACAGCGTCACAGGTGTACAGCGTCACAGGCGTATAGCGACACAGGTGTCCATCGTCACATGCGTACAGCGTCACAGGCGTACAGCGTCACAGGCGTATAGCGACACAGGCGTACAGCGTCACAGGTGTACAGTGTCACAGGCGTACAGCGTCACTGGCGTATAGCGACACAGGCGTACAACGTCACAGGTGTACAGTGTCACAGGTGTACAACGTCACAGGTGTACAGCGTTGCAGCTGTTCTTCTTAGTGGTAAGTATAAATTACCAGGTTGATTTACGCTGTGAATGTACAAATTGGCCATTTTTATTGAAGAAATTAGGGACACTTGTTTCCCGTGGTGGCTAGTACATGGTGGCTAGTACATGGTGGCTAGTACATGGCGGCTAGTACATGGTGGCTAGTACATGGCGGCTAGTACATGGTGGCTAGTACATGGTGGCTAGTACATGGTGGCTAGTACATGGTGGCTAGTACATGGTGGCTAGTACATGGTGGCTAGTACATGGCGGCTAGTACATGGTGGCTAGTACATGGCGGCTAGTACATGGTGGCTAGTACATGGTGGCTAGTACATGGTGGCTAGTACATGGTGGCTAGTACATGGTGGCTAGTACATGGTGGCTAGTACATGGCTTCTCACATTCACTTCAGATCTTTACCCAAAATGTTTAACAGAATTACAATTACACAATACTCTGCATAAGTGTGTAATTCTGTTACAGTCGGGTGTATTGACGAGCAATGAGTTCGTGTTATGCAGTGTAAGAATATCTTTCTAGAATTGTCTAGAGACTGTACAACATCTAGTTTTCCAGGTACTTGTCCGTTGTCTAGAGACTGTACAACATCTAGTTTTCCAGGTACTTGTCCGTTGTCTAGAGACTGTACAACATCTAGTTTTCCAGGTACTTGTCCGTTGTATAGAGACTTTACAACATCTAGTTTTCCAGGTACTTGTCCGTTGTATAGAGACTTTACAACATCTAGTTTTCCAGGTACTTGTCCGTTGTATAGAGACTTTACAACATCTAGTTTTCCAGGTACTTGTCCGTTGTCTAGAGACTGTACAACATCTAGTTTTCCAGGTACTTGTCCGTTGTCTAGAGACTGTACAACATCTAGTTTTCCAGGTACTTGTCCGTTGTATAGAGACTGTACAACATCTAGTTTTCCAGGTACTTGTCCGTTGTCTGCATTTTACTTATTCCAAAATTATTATAACTATTAATGCAAATCTTATATTAAATATAAATTAACAGTGAAGATAATGACTTCATCATAAAAAAAATCAAATATCGTCTTGTATTGCATCATTGTACATTATGTTAATTAATCATTTACGTTTATTCAGTTGAGCAACCGTTGAAAATTGATATATAAATTATTAGAGCAGGAAAAATATGAAACACAAAAATGAAGTTAAAAAGCGTGTAATGTAAGGAAATGTTTGCAGGATTTTACTGTTCTCTTTATTAGTGGAACAGAATTCTTCCTCCGTAAGCCATGAGTGTCTTAAGAGGCGACTAAAATGCCGGGAACAAGGACCTAGCAACCCCTTGTGATATATATATATATAATATATATAATATATATATATATATATATATTATATATATATATATATATATATATATATAATATATATATATATATATATATATATATATATATAATATATCTGCCAAGAGAGAGGCTGTGGGCATTCCGCTCTGTGATTTTGGCACAATATCGTCCAATCAAGAACACCTACCAGGTTTATCATCAACAGGCTGGTGTGTGAATATCTGCTGGTCGTGTTGGAAAGGGCCAGAAGACTCTGCATTTCGTCTATTCCGTCAGAATCAAGAAAAGTTCTGTGTATGTGGATTCAGTGAGGGAACATAACGGTCACCTATGGGTAGGAGAGGTCGGTGAGGGGAGGCCTCATGGAGGAGGAGGAGGCGGAGGTTGAGGGGTAAAACTGTCCCCCCCTTCCCCAAACAGGCGCGCATACACCGTGTGCTCGTGTTACAACAATGGAGTGTTTGTTCACCGTGTGTATAGTGTATATAGTGTATAGTGTATAGTGCGTAGTATGTGCATGGTATGCTCATAGCATGTGAAGTGCATAGCTGTGTGTCGTTGATAGTGGGGGCTGTGCACAGAGCATAGTGGTGTATAGTAACATGTGCACAGAGCATTGTGGTGTATAGTGACTTGTCCTGGGAGGGAGTGAGTGCCCTACTCCGCCTCAGCACACATCTTCCACTCCTCCCTTTCTTCCACCGCCCACCACAAGGACTGGACATCTCTCTCCTCCCCCCCAGTATCACCATGAACCACATGCGGTATGTGCCATGCGCCATTTTCCCTTCAGCCTGGTCGTAGCACACAGTTTGAGGTATGGCAGACGATGAAGCCAGCCAGCCACAAAGCCAGGGAAACAATGCACCAACAATGAAAGAAGAGGCACATGTCAGGTGTGTGGAGAGTTTCGAGCACGCAACAGGGACGGCCGCATTCGTGCACACAATGGGTGTGCAGGATCACATATGCCCCCAGCAGAGAGCAGCCCACAGCCTGCATAGGCAGATGACAATTCCAATGGCAACCTCGTCACTTGCGATAACCTTCTGTTGGCATTCAAATCCACTGCTAGCAGTACACTATCCCACATCCCTAAAGCGGCTCGCCCATATGCAGCAGGGAAATTCACAGACCTTCTTAAGCGGGTGAATGGAGGCTCCACCAACTTAGAAGCCCGAGGCACCATCCAAGCATGGCGCAACCTACTCTTGTTCGGCAATGTCTGTCTTGCAGTTCCTGAATGACGAAGCAAACTGCTAACCACGTCAGTTATCAAGGCAGTGCGCAACTACCCAAGAACGGATAACTGTGTCCCTCTGCCCCATCATCGCAGGAATCAAAGAGGTAGACCCAAGAAAAGTCCCACTGAAAACGAGAAAATTTGCCCACAGGTTAGCAAAAAAATTGAAGAAGGTAACACAGTGGGAGCAATATGAATAATTACAAGTGACGACACTGTAGCCCCCAAGGATGAGACCACGGCCCAAGCACTAAGAGACAAGCATCCAACCAGGGGCACCATAGCCATCAACAACAACCCTGAGGAAGACCCCATCACTGAACAATTAATTTTGCCAGAATCGGAAGTCTATAAGGCGATCGTGTCATTTCCAGCAGGATCTGCAGGAGGTTACACTGGAATTCGACCTCAGCACCTCAAAGAGATGGTAAATCCAGTACTCGGTGAATCTGCATCAATTCTTCTCACCGAGTTAACAACTTTCGTCAACAATTGCTTGGCTGGGCGAATCCCAGAAGAAATTAAACCTTTCTTTTTTGGAGCCTCACTATGTGCTTTGAAGAAGAGGGATGGGGGAATCAGACCCATTGCAGTTGGAAACACTCTTCGCCGTCTCGTTGCCAAAGCAGCAGTGAGAAACATTCGCCTAGAAGCTGCCACTTTACTCCAGCCACACAAACTGGGCTTTGGGGTCTCTCAAGGCAGTGAAGCTGCAGCTCATGCGGCAAGGGCCTACATCAGGGACCTACCAGAGACAAGGCCATAGTCAAACTTGATTTTAGAAATGCCTTTAATATGGTGAAGAGAGATGCTGTTTTGCCAGCTGTTCGGGTTCGGTTCCCCAGTCTCTTTCCCTTCATTTCAGCCGGCTACAGTAAACCCTCAATTCTTTTGTTTCGAGAACATGAAATTCAATCATCAGAGGGTGTTCAGCAGGGTGACCCACTCGCTCCACTTCTCTTCTGCTTGGCGGTAAGAGAACTAACTTCCAGCCTACGCAGTGAGCTCAATATCTGGTACCTGGATGACGGCACTCTGGCAGGTACTGAAGAGTCCCTCGTGGGGGACCTACAACTGGTGAAAACACAGGGAGAAGACTTGGGACTCATCCTCAATCCCTCCAAGTGTGAAATCATCACAGCGAACCAGGAAATAATCAATGCTGTGCGAAGAATCCTCCCAGAAGTCTCAACTGCAACTCCGTCCAACAGTACCCTCTTGGGGGCGCCGCTGGGTCACCAGGCCATCGATACTGTCCTCAGGGACAAATTGAATGACCTGATGAGAATGGAGGAGAGAATAAGCGATCTTGATGCCCATGATGCTCTGTATCTCCTCACAATGTGTCTTACTATGCCAAGACTCACTTACTTCTTGAGGTGTGCACCCTCTTTTGACAACCCAACACTCGATGAATATGACGCACACCTGAGATCAACTTTTAAGAAGGCACTGAACCTGTCACTAGAGGATGAGCAATGGGATCAGGCAACCCTCCCAGTGCGACTGGGAGGTATAGGGGTGCGTAAAGCAATGCATGTTGCTTTACCTGCTTTTCTGTCTTCGTGTTTGGCTTCCAGTGCATTAGTCAAGAAGATAGTGCCCGAACGCTTGAGAGACTTGGTAGGAGCTCAAGACCCCAGGATTGCTGAAGCAGCGATTCGGTGGGACACCCTTACAGACTCCTCCAGTAGACCAGCTCCTCCCAAACAGCACAAACAGTCCAACTGGGACAAACCGATCATGGAAAAAATCGCCAACACAATGCTCTCCAATGCTTCAGGAAAGAACAAAGCTCGTCTCCTGGCAGTGAAGGCACTACACTCAGGAGATTTCCTGTTAGCTGTTCCCAATTCCTCCCTGGGCACCCGTCTCGACCCACAGGCCATTCGGATTGGTGTTGCTCTTCGCCTAGCCGCCCCCATCCTCACCGAACATAGGTGTATTTGCGGCAGGGCGACAGCTGATCAATTCGGAGTTCATGGTCTCGTGTGCCACACAGCAGAAGGGAAGTATGCCAGACATGAGGAGATCTATGACATAATAAAGAGAGGCCTCGCCACAACCCGTTGCCCAGCTCAACGGGAACCCCAAGTACAGAGGTCTGATGGAAGTCAAAAGCGTCCTGATGGAGCCACTATGCTACCCTGGAAGGATGGAAAGCAGATTGCCTGGGACCACACCTGTGCTGCCACATTGGCAGACACCTACTTGCCATACTCTGTAGTGGAAGGGGGTGGAGCTGCCAGCCACAGGGAGACCCAGAAGATCCGAAAATATGAAGACCTTCCCCCTTGCTATAACTTCATCCCAATAGGGTCAGAGACCCTTGGAGCATGGGGCAAGTGTGCTCTAAAGTTCCTCAAAGAGCTGGGTGAAAAGCTCATCATAGAAACCAAGGACCACAGGGCGACCAGCTTCCTCTTTCAGAGACTCAGTGTTGCGATCCAGAGAGGAAATGCCTGCAGCATTCTGGGCACGCGGCCCACCGCCGGGGAGCTGGACGAAGTATTCGAGATGTAGCTCTGAGTTACCTACGTTGTTTTACTTTCTGTTATATTTTTGTGAATGTCTGGCCAATGTATTTTGTCTTTAAATAAAACATATTTGAAATATAGGGGGTGGTAGGAGAAAATTCTCAAACAGCTTCAGGGAGATCCTTGAGTTTTCCCTGAAGCAAGTTTACTCTTTTCTCTGAGGATGAGGGTCCCTACGACAGTTCTAGAGGTGGTACCTCCCTATATATATATATATATATATATATATATATATATATATATATATATATATATATATATATATATATATATATATATATATATATATATGTAGGGGAAGTGGAATATTCAAATGGCTTCAGAAGAAATCCAAATATTCTTCCTTGAAGCCTTTTTATCCACTTCTCCGAGGCTATGGGTCACACCAGAGGTGGACCCCATCATATATATATATTATATATATATATATATATATATAATATATATATATATATATATATATATATATATATATATATATATATATATATATATATTATATATATATGACAGAACGAAGGCACCTTTAGTTGCTTTATATGTGCCAACGTTTTTCTAAACTTCACACGGGTCACCAGCTTTACGTTTAGTGTTCCTGATCTTTTAAAGCGTTGAAAGAGAGAAATAATGTTCCGGTTTTAAAAGAAAAAAGATGAAAGTTCGAGAAAAGACCAGAAAATGTCTAGATTTTCAGGAACGACTTTTGTGATTCAGTTGTAATGTATGATGGTGGTTGTGACGGATGTGACGGAGAAGGGTGATGGTGGTTGTGACGGAGGAGGGTGATGGTGGTTGTGACGGATGTGACGGAGGAGGGTGATGGTGGTTGTGACGGAGGAGGGTGATGGGTTGTGAGGAGGAGGGTGATGGTGGTTGTGGATGATGTGACGGAGGAGGGTGATGGTGGTTGTGGAGGATCTGACGGAGGAGGGTGATGGTGGTAGTGGCGGAGGAGGGTGATGGTGGGTTGCGACGGATGTGACGGAGGAGGGTAATGGTGGTTGTGACGGATGTGACGGAGGAGGGCGATGGTGGTTGTGACGGAGGAGGGTGATGGTGGTTGTGACGGAGGAGGGTGATGGTGGTTGTGACTGAGGAGGGTGATGGTGGTTGCGACGGATGTGACGGAGGAGGGTGATGGTGGTTGTGACGGAGGAGGGTGATGGTGGTTGTGACGGATGTGACGGAGGAGGGTAATGGTGGTTGTGACGGATGTGACGGAGGAGGGCGATGGTGGTTGTGACGGAGGAGGGTGATGGTGGTTGTGACGGAGGAGGGTGATGGTGGTTGCGACGGATGTGACGGAGGAGGGCGAATGGTGGTTGTGACGGAGGAGGGCGATGGTGGTTGTGACGGATGTGACGGAGGAGGGCGATGGTGGTTGTGACGGAGGAGGGTGATGGTGGTTGTGACGGAGGAGGGTGATGGTGGTTGCGACGGATGTGACGGAGGAGGGTGATGGTGGTTGTGGAGGATGTGACGGAGGAGGGTGATGGTGGTTGTGGCGGATGTGACGGAGGAGGGTGATGGTGGTTGTGGAGGATGTGACGGAGGAGGGTGATTGTGGTTGTGGAGGATGTGACGGAGGAGGGTGATGGTGGTTGCGACGGATGTGACGGAGGAGGGTGATGGTGGTTGTGGAAATGATGTGACGGAGGGGGGTGATGGTGGTTGTGGAGGATGTGACGGAGGAGGGTGATGGTGGTTGTGACGGAGGAGGGTGATGGTGGTTGTGACTGAGGAGGGTGATGGTGGTTGTGGCGGATGTGACGGAGGAGGGTGATAGTGGTTGTGGAGGATGTGACGGAGGAGGGTGATGGTGGTTGTGGAGGATGTGACGGAGGATGGTGATGGTGGTTGCGGAGGATGTGACGGAGGAGGGTGATGGTGGTTGTGGACGATGTGAAGGAGGAGGGTGATGGTGGTTGTGGAGAATGTGACGGAGGAGGGTGATGGTGGTTGTGGATGATGTGACGGAGGAGGGTGATGGTGGTTGTGGAGGATGTGACGGAGGAGGGTGATGGTGGTTGTGACGGAGGAGGGTGATGGTGTTTGTGACTGAGGAGGGTGATGGTGGTGTGGCGGATGTGACGGAGGAGGGTGATAGTGGTTGTGGAGGATGTGACGGAGGAGGGTGATGGTGGTTGTGGAGGATGTGACGGAGGATGGTGATGGTGGTTGCGGAGGATGTGACGGAGGAGGGTGATGGTGGTTGTGGACGATGTGAAGGAGGAGGGTTGATGGTGGTTGTGGAGAATGTGACGGAGGAGGTGATGGTGGTTGTGGAGGATGTGACGCAGGAGGGTGATGGTGGTTGTAGAGGATGTGACGGAGGAGGGTGATGGTGGCTGTGGCGGATGTGACGGAGGAGGGTGACGGTGGTTGTGGAGGATGTGACGGAGGAGGGTGATGGTGGTTGTGGAGGATGTGACGGAGGAGGGTGATGGTGGCTGTGGCGGATGTGACGGAGGAGGGTGACGGTGGTTGTGGAGGATGTGACGGAGGAAGGTGATGGTGGTCGTGGAGAATGTGACGGAGGAGGGTGATGGTGGTTGTGGAGGATGTGACGGAGGAGGGTGATGGTGGTTGTGGAGGATGTGACGGAGGAGGGTGATGGTGGTTGTAGAGGATGTGACGGAGGAGGGTGATATAGGTTGTGGAGGATGTGACGGAGGAGGGTGATGGTGGTTGTGGCGGATGTGACGCAGGAGGGTGATGGTGATTGTGGAGGATGTGACGGAGGAGGGTGATGGTGGTTGTGGAGGATGTGACGGAGGAGGGTGATGGTGGTTGTGGAGGATGTGACGGAGGAGGGTGATATAGGTTGTGGAGGATGTGACGGAGGAGGGTGATGGTGGTTGTGGAGGATGTGACGGAGGAGGGTGATGGTGGTTGTGGAGGATGTGACGGAGGAGGGTGATGGTGGTTGTGGAGGATGTGACGGAGGAGGGTGATGGTGGTTGTGGAGGATGTGACGGAGGAGAGTGATGGTGGTTGTGGATGATGTGACGGAGGAGGGTGATGGTGGTTGTGGAGGATGTGACGGAGGAGGGTGATCGTGGTTGTGGAGGATGTGACGGAGGAGGGTGATGGTGGTTGTGTAGGATGTGACGGAGGAGGGTGATGGTGGATGTGGAGGATGTGACGGAGGAGGGTGATGGTGGTTGTGGAGGATGTGATGTAGGAGGGTGATGGTGGTTGTGGATGATGTGACGGAGGAGGGCGATGTTGGTTGTGTAGGATGTGACGGAGGAGGTGATGGTGGTTGTGGAGGATGTGACGTTGGAGGGTGATAGGGGTTTTGTGGAGGATGTGACGGAGGAGGGTGATGGTGGTTGTGGAGGATGTGACGGAGGAGGGTGATGGTGGTTGTGGAGGATGTGACGGAGGAGGGTGATGGTAGTTGTGGAGATGTGACGTTGGAGGGTGATGGTGGTTTGTGGAGGATGTGACGGAGGAGGGTGATGGTAGTTGTGGAGGATGTGACGTTGGAGGGTGATGGTGGTTGTGGAGGATGTGACGGAGGAGGGTGATGGTGGTTGTGGAGGATGTGACGGAGGAGGGTGATGGTGGTTGTGGAGGATGTGACGGAGGAGGGTGATGGTGGTTGTGGAGGATGTGACGGAGGAGGGTGATGGTGGCTGTGGCGGATGTGACGGAGGAGGGTGATGGTGGTTGTGGAGGATGTGACGGAGGAGGTTGAGGGTGGTTGTGGAGGATGTGACGGAGGAGGGGAGGGTGGTTGTGGAGGATGTGATGTAGGAGGGAGGATGTGACGGAGGAGGGTGAGGGTGGTTGTGGAGGATGTGACGGAGGAGGTTGAGGGTGGTTGTGGAGGATGTGACGGAGGAGGGTGAGGGTGGTTGTGAGGATGTGATGTAAGGAGGGAGGATGTGACGGAGGAGGGTGAGGGTGGTTGTGGAGGATGTGAGGGAGGAGGGTGAGGGGGGTTTTGTGGAGGATGTGACGGAGGAGGGTGAGGGTGGTTGTGGAGGATGTGACGGAGGAGGGTGAGGGTGGTTGTGGAGGATGTGACGGAGGAGGGTGAGGGTGGTTGTGGAGGATGTGACGGAGGAGGGTGAGGGTGGTTGTGGAGGATGTGGTGTAGGAGGGTGATGGGGAAGATGGGGAGAAAAAGAGAAGAGAAAGAATAGGGTAAAAATGGTAGGGAGGGAAATAAAAAACAAAATTAGAGAATTGTGGAAGGAGAGGGAAGAGGGCAGCACCTGTCTGCCTCCACCTGGATGCACACAAACACTCACTGGCTACACAAACAACCCGCACATATATGAGAGGATTTTACGACGACGTTTCGGTCCGATTTGGACCATTTACAAAGTCACACTAACAAAAAGGGTTTTTGAGTATTGTTTTAGTCACGGTGTTGTGCCTTTTTTGTTATTTGGGTACTGACTATATGCAACACTGGACCATCCAGGTGGAGGGAGGTAGGTACTGACTATATGCAACACTGGACCATCCAGGAGGAGGAAGGTAGGTACTGACTATATGCAACACTGGACCATCCAGGTGGAGGAAGGTGGGTACTGACTATATGCAACACTGGACCATCCAGGTGGAGGAAGGTAGGTACTGACTATATGCAACACTGGACCATCCAGGTGGAGGAAGGTGGGTACTGACTATATGCAACACTGGACCATCCAGGTGGAGGAAGGCAGTCACTGACTATATGCAACACTGCACCATCCAGGTGGAGGAAGGTAGGTACTGACTATATGCAATACTGGACCATCGAGATGGAGGAAGGTACGTACTGACTATATGCAACACTGGACCATCTAGGTGGAGGAAGGTAGGTACTGACTATATGCAACACTGGACCATCCAGGTGGAGGAAGGTAGGTACTGACTATATGCAACACTGGACCATCCAGGTGGAGGAAGGTAGGTACTGCCTATATGCAACACTGGACCATCCACGTGGAAAAATGAAGGAACTGACTATATGCAACACTGGACCATCCAGGTGGAGGAAGGTAGGTACTGACTATATGCAACACTGGACCATCCAGGTGGAGGAAGGTAGGTACTGACTATATGCAACACTGGACCATCCAGGTGGAGGAAGGCAGTCACTGACTATATGCAACACTGCACCATCCAGGTGGAGGAAGGTAAGTACTGACTATATGCAACACTGGACCATCCAGATGGAGGAAGGTAGGTACTGACTATATGCAGCACTGGACCATCCAGGTGGAGGAAGGTTGGTACTGACTATATGCAACACTGGACCATCCATTTGGAGGAAGGTAGGTACTGCCTGTATGCAACACTGGACCATCCAGGAGGAGGAAGGTAGGTACTGACTATATGCAATACTGGACCATCGAGATGGAGGAAGGTACGTACTGACTATATGCAACACTGGACCATCTAGGTGGAGGAAGGTAGGTACTGACTATATGCAACATTGGACCATCCAGGTGGAGGAAGGTAGGTACTGACTATATGCAACACTGGACCATCCAGGTGGAGGAAGGTAGGTACTGACTATATGCAACACTGGACCATCCAGGTGGAGGAAGGTAGGTACTGCCTGTATGCAACACTGGACCATCCACGTGGAAAAATGAAGGAACTGACTATATGCAACACTGGACCATCCAGGAGGAGGAAGGTAGGTACTGACTATATGCAACACTGAACCATCCAGGTGGAGGAAGGTAGGTACTGACTATATGCAACACTGGACCATCCAGGTGGAGGAAGGTAGGTACTGACTATATGCAACACTGGATCATCCATGTGGAGGAAGGTAGGTACTGACTATATGCAACACTGGACCATCCAGGTGGAGGAAGGTAGGTACTGACTATATGCAACACTGGACCATCCAGGTGGAGAAAGGTAGGTACTGACAATATGCAACACTGGTCCATCCAGGTGGAGGAAGGTTGGTACTGACTATATGCAACACTGGACCATCCAGGTGGAGGAAGGTAGGTACCGGTTATATGCAACGCTGGACCATCCAGGTGGAGGAAGGAAGGTACTGAATATATGCTACACTGGACCATCCACGTGGAGGAAGGTAGGTACTGACTATATGCAACACTGGACCATCCAGGTGGAGGAAGGTAGGTACTGACTATATGCAACTCTGGACCATCCAGGTGGAGGAAGGTAGGTACTGACTATATACAACACTGGAACATCCAGGTGGAGGAAGGTAGGTACTGACTATATGCAACACTGTACCATCCAGGTGGAGGAAGGTAAGTACTGACTATACGCAACACTGGACCATCCAGGTGGAGGAAGGCAGGTACTGACTATATGCAACACTGCACCATCCAGGTGGAGGAAGGTAGATACTGACTATATGCAACACTGGACCATCCAGGTGGAGGAAGGTAGGTACTGACTATATTAACACTGGACCATCCAGGTGGAGGAAGGTAGGTACTGACTATATGCAACACTGGACCATCCAATTGGAGGAAGGTAGGTACTGATTATATGCAACACTGGACCATCCAGGAGGAGGAAGGTAGGTACTGACTATGTGCAACACTGAACCATCCAGGTGGAGGAAGGTAGGTACTGACTATATTCAACACTGGACCATCCAGGTGGAGGAAGGTAGGTACTGACTATATGTAACACTGGACCATCCATGTGGAGGAAGGTAGGTACTGACTATATGCAACACTGGACCATCCTGGTGGAGGAAGGTAGGTACTGACTATATGCAACACTGGACCATCCAGGTGGAGGAAGGCAGGTACTGACTATATGCAGCACTGGACCATCCAGGTGGAGGAAGGTAGGTACTGACTATATGCAACACTGGACCATCCAGGTGGAGGAAGGTAGGTACTGACTATATGCAACACTGGACCATTCAGGTGGAGGAAGGTAGGTACTGGTTATATGCAACACTGGACCATCCAGGTGGAGGAAGGTAGGTACTGAATATATGCAACACTGGCCCATCCATGTGGAGGAAGGTAGGTACTGACTATATGCAACACTGGACCATCCAGGTGGAGAAAGGTAGGTACTGACTATTTGCAACTCTGGACCATCCAGGTGGAGGAAGGTAGGTACTGACTATATGCAACACTGGACCATCCAGGTGGAGGAAGGTAGGTACTGACTATATGCAACACTGGAACATCCAGGTGGAGGAAGGTAGGTACTGACTATATGCAACACTGGACCATCCAGGTGGAGGAAGGTAGGTACAGACTATATGCAACACTGGACCATCCAGGTGGAGGAAGGTAGGTACTTACTATATGCAACACTGGACCATCCATGTGGAGGAAGGTAGGAACTGCATATATGCAACACTGGACTTTTTGGAGGAAGGTAAGTACTGACTATATGCAACACTGGACCATCCAGGTGGAGGAAGGTAGGTACTGACTATATGCAACACTGGACCATCCATGTGGAGGAAGGTAGGAACTGTATATATGCAACACTGGACCATCCAGGTGGAGGAAGGTAAGTACTGACTATATGCAACACTGAACCATGCAGGTGGAGGAAGGTAGATACTGACTATATGCAACACTGAACCATCCAGGTGGAGGAAGGTAGGCACTGACCATATGCAACACTGGACAATCCAGGTGGAGGAAGGTAGATACTGACTATATGCAACACTGAACCATCCAGGTGGAGGAAGGTAGATACTGACTATATGCAACACTGAACCATCCATGTGGAGGAAGGTAGGTACTGACTATATGCAACACTGGACCATCCAGGTGGAGGAAGGAAGGTACTGACTATATGCAACACTGGACCATCCAGGTGGAGGAAGGTAGGTACTGACTATATGCAACACTGGACCATCTAGGTGGAGGAAGGTAGGTACTGAGTATATGCAAAACTGGACCATGCTGGTGGAAGAAGGTAGGTGCTGACTATATGCAAAACTGGACCATATTGTTGGAGGAAGGTAGGTGCTGACTATATGCAACACTGGACCATGCAGGTGGAGGAAAGTAGGTACTGAATATTTGCAACATTGCACCATGCAGGTGGAGGAAGGTAGGTACTGACTATATGCAACACTGGACCATATTGGTGGAGGAAGGTAGGTACTGACTATATGCAACACTGAACCATCCAGGTGGAGGAAAGCAGGTACTGACTATATGCAACACTTGACCATCCAGGTGGAGGAAGGTACTTATTGACTATATGCAACACTGAACCATCCATGTGGAGGAAGGTAGGTACTGACTTTATGCAACACTGAACCATCCAGGTGGAGGAATGTAGGTACTGACTATATGCAACACTGAACCATCCAGGTGGAGGAAGGCAGGTACTGACTATATGCAACACTGGACCATCCAGGTGGAGGAAGGTAGGTACTGACTATATGTAACACTGAACCATCCAGGTGGAGGAAGGTAGGTACTGACTATATGCAACGCTGAACCTTCCAGGTGGAGGAAGGTAGGTACGGACTATATGTAACACTGAACCATCCAGGTAGAGGAAGGTAGGTAATGACTATATACAACACAGGACCATACAGGTGGAGGAAGATAGGAGCTGACTATATGCAACACTGAACCATCCAAGTGGAAGAAGGTAGGTACTGACTATGTGCAACACTGAACTACCCAGGTGGAGGAAGGTAGGTACTGACTATATGCAACAATGAACCATCCTGGTGGAGGAAAGTAGGTACTGACTATATGCAACACTGGACCATCCAAGTGGAGGAAGGCAGTCACTGACTATACGCACACTGGACCATCCAGGTGGAGGAAGGCAGTCACTGACTATACGCAACACTGGACCATCCAGGTGGAGGAAGGCAGTCACTGACTCTATGCAACACTGGACCATCCAGGTGGAGGAAGGCAGTCACTGACTATATGCAACACTGGACCATCCAGGTGGAGGACGGCAGTCACTGATTATATGCAACACTGGACCATCCAGGTGGAGGAAGGCAGCCACTAACTATATGCAACACTGGACCATCCAGGTGGAGGAAGGCAGCACTACTATATGCAACACTGGACCATCCAGGTGGAGGAAGGCAGCCCTAACTATATGCAACACTGGACCATCCAGGTGGAGGAAGGCAGCCACTAACTATATGCAACACTGGACCATCCAGGTGGAGGAAGGCAACCACTAACTATATGCAACACTGGACCATCCAGGTGGAGGAAGGCAACCACTAACTATATGCAACACTGGACCATCCAGGTGGAGGAAGGCAGCCACTAACTATATGCAACACTGGACCATCCAGGTGGAGGAAGGCAGTCACTGACTATATGCAACACTGGACCATCCAGGTGGAGGAAGGCAGCCACTAACTATATGCAACACTGGACCATCCAGGTGGAGGAAGGCAACCACTAACTATATGCAACACCTGGACCATCCAGGTGGAGGAAGGCAGCCACTAACTATAGCAACACTGGAACCATCCAGGTGGAGGAAGGCAGCCACTAACTATATGCAACACTGGACCATCCAGGTGGAGGAAGGCAGCCAACTAACTATTTGCAACACTGGACCATCCAGGTGGAGGAAGGCAGCCACTAACTATATGCAACACTGGACCATCCAGGTGGAGGAAGGCAGCCACTAACTATATGCAACACTGGACCATCCAGGTGGAGGAAGGCAGCCACTAACTATATGCAACACTGGACCATCCAGTTGGAGGAAGGCAGCCACTAACTATATGCAACACTGGACCATCCAGGTGGAGGAAGGCAGCCACTAACTATATGCAACACTGGACCATCCAGGTGGAGGAAGGCAGCCACTAACTATATGCAACACTGGACCATCCAGGTGGAGGAAGGCAGGCACCAACTATATGCAACACTGGACCATCCAGGTGGAGGAAGGCAGCCACTAACTATATGCAACACTGGACCATCCAGGTGGAGGAAGGCAGCCACTAACTATATGCAACACTGGACCATCCAGGTGGAGGAAGGCAGCCACTAACTATATGCAACACTGGACCATCCAGTTGGAGGAAGGCAGCCACTAACTATATGCAACACTGGACCATCCAGGTGGAGGAAGGCAGCCACTAACTATATGCAACACTGGACCATCCAGGTGGAGGAAGGCAGCCACTAACTATATGCAACACTGGACCATCCAGGTGGAGGAAGGCAGCCACTAACTATGTGCAACACTCGATCATCCAGGCCAACAAGAATAACAAACACAGGCTAGACTCAACTATATCAAATGTTTCAAATGCTAATTCGTTTTTGTGATGCTGATGTTTGTGTCCCTGACCTTCTCTCACTCTGGAAGACTTATGATAATTTTCCACTTTCCACTCTTAAGCTTCTGTAAAAATATATATGCTTATTGAAACGACAAAAACTGATTGAAATGCTCCGGCGTGTGTAGATGTGCATGAATAGTGTGTGTGTGTGTGTGTGTGTGTGTGTGTGTGTGTGTGTGTGTGTGTGTGTGTGTGTGTGTGTGTGTTTGTGTGAATCCAATACACAGACATGAATATAGGACCATATTTTTTTCAAACTGCGTTTAGACTCGCGTTGAAATTTTTCGTGTAGTGTTTTGCGTCAGGAATTAATTAGAGAGTGAGGATGCTACCATCTAGGCAAATAGCTAGAATGAAATATGTTAGAGTCTTCTTTAACAGAACACTGTGGTAAAAGTGTCACTTGAAAATTGAATATGCTAAAATGTCTGAGGCTGTGAGACGTAATGGCTTCCAAACTTGTTTCACTGCACGCAGCCATAATGCACTTACCATAAATTCACTTCACTACCTTTCACTGTCATATTTTCTACCTGCATCATGGAAGTATCTTTCTTATTTGAGGAATATATTCTCTTCGTGAATATCATGTCAAAATTTACACATCGTGAATGTAAGTTCGCAAGTCAATTAAATTATATTTTCAGCTTATATATTATCGTTCTGTTTTATCTTATGCAACTTAAGAATATTTCGTTTATCAAACATCTTATTAACACTAATGCAAAGTGGAAAACCTCTTCACCTGAAATATTATACCCAGGTAAGATATATTCCCATAATTCCGACTCATCTGCTGAAGAAGACCACTAAGTGAGGCCGTAATGTAAAAAACTTTCTTGCATGTGTTTTACATTGTTATCCAAGTGTTTCTCTACATATCTGAGATATCCCCGGCACTTCTGGCACTAATATTGGCATTACTCGCAGATATTCTCAGAGCCTCATGTACTGTTCCTTCTCTTTCCCCTTTCTTCCTTTCTCCTACCCAGTTGGAACTACTGTCTTCTGACTGAGTCGCAAAATGACACAGGATTTGCTACTCACTCATCGATTCTAATAATGAATGATTCGTTCTAATAAGTTCTCATATAATTTTAAAATCTCCAATAAGAAATGCATAAATAAGAAACATTTTTGGAAAGGAATCTACAGAAGACACTGGACCGTACACGACAACTGTGAACGTGTTGGGAACTGCTCTTAATTCTGAGATTCAAGTGAGTAAGTTAAGAATTTTCTGCCGCTAGGTGTTGTGACTTTTCGAAGTTTTTGAATGTTTTGATTATTATTATTATTACAATATGTCACTAAACCCACAAGGGTCAGACACCACTGCAAGTAGGGTGTGATAACGATTTAATATGTTTGATATTAGACTAGCGAGGGTGGAGTTTGTAAGGGCGGTGAGCAGTGCTAAGGGAACTATAATCGAAGGTTGTGTAATATATCTGTTGCAAACAAAAAAGTCAAAGGAGTCTGTGTCAAAGGTGAGGCCGTCAGCTAGACGGTAGATAAAGTAAGAGTGTTAAAGCGGTGACGACGTTGCAGGCAAATTCTGCGTGTTCGATGTTAGACAGGAGATACCCATGAGTGAGACATGTGTGCCCGATGCGAAGACGGAAAAGCGTAGCCTCCAGTCCACCACACCGATGATAAGACCAAGATCATAACTTCGGCTTGATAGAATGACGTTCATTATGAATCATCTCAGACCAACGTTGTTGCCAACAGTTGCGAAGGTGGCTAGAGATTACAGCAAAATAGTCTGAGGATGGAATACCCCTATATGAAACTTGAAGGTTATATTTACAGCTGACCGCGCATCAAAGTCTGCCAGCTCGTCGCCCTGAACATTACCATGACCAGGGACTCAGTAGAAAACGATTTCTTTGTTGTTACTAGAAATGCGGCGCAACAAAAGTTGAATGCGAAGAGCTAGGAATGAGGCGAGATGCATACAGTTCAGCTGTGAATATGGTAGCTGAGTCTGATAAATGATCTAGCACAATAATGCACGGGAATACTGCTGCAAACCCGACACCGTCACAGGATTTTGAACCATCGGTGTAAACTGCAACGAAGAGAAAAGGGACGGAGTAAACAAGGGCGACGAGCAAATAATGGACTTCTAGTAACGTCCATTACTGTCCTGTATATAGAAAGATCGTAAAAGTCATGAGAGTGAACAAACAACGGAGGCAATGAGTATCACGTCGATTGTTCAAGAATGGAATTTTCCCCTCTGTATATAGGCTCTGGACAGGTGAGGAGCGATAAATACCTAGATATGAACGTAATCCCTCATGATGGAGAGGATCAAGATCAGAAAGAGTTACGGGAAAAGCCGCAGAATACATCTGGTCTTCATAGTCCAGTGTCGATAAAATTAGGGCTGAATACAGTCGACGGAGAGTTCAACGATCTGCCTCCATGAAAGATGAGCGAGGGTTTTAAGGAGGTTTAGCCGGCTAAGGCAAGTTGCTAGAAGGGCGAAAAATTTGACCTTATGGCGTTCAGGGATACGGGAGCTTTATAGGCATAATGGAGTATTTAAGACGACAGAGTGTCTAGTAAAATTAAACTGGTGCGTTTTAGTAGTGGCCCAAAGGGAAACACGGTTGACAGCATTCTGGAGAGAAGCTGCTACTAGGTGACAGTCAGCGCCTGCACAAGCTATAGTGAAGTCATCAATATAGAATGATGATCAAATATTAAATGGGAGAACAGAGGCCAGATCATTAATGGCTAGTAGGAAAAGAGTGGTGCTGAGGACGTACCCATGAGGGACACCTTCAGTTTGGACGAAGTCCGAGGTCATCAAATTATTAACCTGAACACAAAAATGTCTCTCAGGTAAGACGTTTTTAGTGAAAAGTGGCAGATTGCCTCGGAGGTCCAGATGTTATGCTTCAAGTAGCGTCATATGCCTTTTCAATATAAAAAGAGACTGCGATAACCGAGTGGTTACTAGCAAAGGCATTATGAACATAGGTATCGAAGCGGAGTAAGTAGTCAGTAGTGGAGCGGGCCGTACGACAACCAAATTGACTAGTGGAGAGGCTATTGTGTCTCTAAATACAACACCAAACGTCTATTTACTAGACGTCTCATCAATTTGCAAATTACACTGGTAAGAGCAATGGGATGATAGTGGGAGGTATCATGGCCCGAAGTGCCCGGTTTACGACAAGGCAGAGCAATGGTAGTTTCCACAGCTGAGGCAGAAAGTTTTGCGACCAGGTAAGCATAAAAAGACGTAAGAGGACTGTGAGGACTGACGGATGTAAATGCTGAAGCATGCGAATATAACGTCCATCAGGCCCAGCTGCCGACGATCGGCAAGCGGTAGGTGTTAACTCTAATTATAGAACTGTAAAAGACTTGGAGAAAGGAAACGAGAGGCATAGATGGAGCCCCTGAAAGTTTCTACCGCCAACAAGTGTATTAAGCTCCACGGATGACACGTCGGGCAATCGCCAGCTTCAAATCAAAGAGTCACTATGTGATCCTGTTGTAATGATATCGGCCCCATGCAACACATTTTAAACGCACTTCACGAGTGCAAGTGGGAGATCACCAAGACACGCATATCTGAGGGTGGCTGTCTGAGGTTTGAGGGGTTGTATTCGAGGTTGTGGTTAAAACCAAAGACAAAGTTGATATAGCTCAGCAGCTGAGGACAAATTAAAAGGTTCTTCACTGAAAACAGTTTGACTTGAGTAAATGGCCCAATTCGCCCGTTCAAACTGCCAACGTGGGCTACAAGGAGGTCGAGAAAATAATACAAGAAGTAGGAGAGGAAAAAGGTCACTTTCATATAAATCAGGGAGCACAGACCAGATAGAGAGAGAGTTTGAGTGCGAAGGTGAAAATGAGTGAGGGTATATGTATTTAAAATATAGAGGGGAAGAGAAGTAAGAAGATCCTCTATGTGATCGCCACGAGAATCACAGTGAAACTCACCCCAGAGGAAATGATGAGCAATAAAATCTCTTATTAAAAGAAAAGGAGGAGGTAGGGAAGAAGTCAAAGATGTCACATCCGGAATAGATAATGGCAAGTAGATGTTGACTTCAGTGTAATGCAGTGAAGTATGAACAAGGACCCGAGAGTGTGGTATACTTTGGCGCATAAGAAGTGAAATTTCATTAAAAGTTCCACCAGAAAAAGGATCCGAGGAATGTCATAAGATATAGCCCGCGACGGGACGGAAAACAACGGAGCGCAATTTTGGTTCTTGCAAAAAGACAGAAACAAGGAAAAACTGGGAGAGCAACACCTGAAGCTCACCATGATGTTATATTCCACTGTAAGTAAGTTGTGATTGGCTAATAAAGCGTAACAGCAACCTTTTGTAAGTTACTACTGACTAGGAGAGTAAGTAAAATCAATATACGGAGGCACTGAGAAAGTAGTAAAGCGAGAAGTATTGGGATAACATAAAGAAAGGCGGTGTGAAAAAAGCAGTGTGAAGAAATGTTCGGAAGATAAGAATGTGAAGTCTCGGGGGTTGTACCAGTGTCCATCATAGGTGTTGTCTTCTCGATAAACGTGGAGATGACTTCAATTGTCTCAGATGAGAGAGGAGGAGGAGAGAGCTCGGCGGTGGAGGAAGATGTAGTTTGGGTAAAAAGTGGAGAGATAACGGAAGACAACAAAGAAGGGGTAGAGGTGAATTGCCTGGCAGAAATTTCCTGGAGGGACAAACGAAGGCGCAACTGTACTTGGGGGTGGATGAAGCTCCACAACAGTATCAGATGCATCAGGAGGTAAAGGCTTAGACTCAGAGATACAGAATAACGTTTGGGAATGTTAAGTAGGTGGGGATTGAAGGAGATTTGAACATCAATGATGATGCAGACTTTAGAGAAGAAGGGATACGTGGCGTCGATTTAGAGTGGAGGGGGCGGGTGGACGTTGAAATATGTGAGTGGGAAGGTGAAGAAGTAAGATACGATGAGGCTGAAAAATCTCAGAGCTCAGGACTAAGAAGGTTGGACACAGAGTTGACTGTGAAAGGGGTACAGAGGCAATTGTGGAAGCAGTCACCACCGAAGTCTGGGGCCGTCTAGCAACCCTGGAATAAAAGAGCAGTGGGAGTCTCCCTCGGAGGCGGAAATGGGAAATTGCCATGGTGTAAGAGAAGTCCTTCTTCTCTTTAAGAAAACGGACCTCCCTTTCTCTTAAGAAAATCGGGCAATGGCGAAAATAAGCCGGGTGTGCCTCTCTGTAGTTAAGACGAGAGGGAGGGTGGCTGCAGGATGGACTGCGATGGTCAGCAGCATCGCAGACAAGGTATTCTGCCTTTGAGCTGCAATATTTCACCGGGTGGCAGAAGTATCAGCATTTTCTTTACTTTGTTACGGGGTAGGGAACACCTCCCACTCTCGAAGGCGTTATCCCGCTACGTGAACAGATGGTGGCAGTTCATGGCTGTCAAAATTTAGTCTCGCTATGTTCCAAGGATAGAGTTTTTGCCCGCGGGCATGGAGTATGCAACTGTCAGCTTTAATGATAGGAAGATTCTGGAGCTCGAGTTGCTCCAGAATGTCTTCATTACACGCGAGAAAGTGGCGTTGAACGTGGAAAGACAACAGATCCACAGCAAGAATTAAGGGAGATGTACTTGTGAATCGTAAATAGTGTATTGTCAACAACGTAAAGAATTGAAAAATGATGAATCTGCTCTACATTTTGTACTGTGACAACACATGTGCCACTCTTAAGAATGTGGAAGGAAATGTTCTGCCCAACATGGCGAGGGAAGCGCCTTGCTTATGCTATGGCTGAAAAGACAGTCAGTAGTAGACGTTGGTTGGAGCATAAACATTTTTTTTCAAGAAGGAATTTGAAATTTAGAGAGTAAGGCATAAAATTGCTTAGTTGAACGTTTCTTAGAAGTGTGAGAGGAAACTGAGGTAGAGTCATCAGTTACACGTCTAGGTCGTTTGGATGGAAAGTTTGAGGCAGGTCGTCCTGAGTCGTGTGTATGATCCTAAAATCGACACACTGTATGTGGAGAAGCCGGGATCATAGTCAGAGCTGCGTGGAGGTCAGAAGTTTCTCAATGGGTGGTCGGAACCGTGATACCAGAGGAGAGTATCGGAATGTTACCCGGATAAGGTACCAGGCTAGCAGAGAAGTCTGAAGAATGATCCAAATGCATGCCAGGGTCTGTAGGGGGTGCTGCAGGAAAGGGCTTGGGAAGAGGAAATTCATGGGTATGGGTCTCCAAGATAAGTTTCCCCTTTATTTATTCTAAAAATATGGGAAATATAATGGGGGAGGGGTTATGTGGAGGAATAGCTTCTAGGAGGAAAGAAAGGGAATGTATACCCCTCTCCGCTC
>NC_069422.1:5407358-5424858 GCF_026875155.1 Cherax quadricarinatus | reverse complement strand
GTAGAACGCGATGAGAATGGGAGCTAAATGGGAATTCAGTGAACGAAATGGAGAATGTAGTTGAAGGTGCCTGAACGCAGAGAAGAGGTTAATACTTAGTGGAGAATGAAGAAACACGGGAAAGAACCAAGGGAACCAGTGCTTCAGCCAGAGGTGCAGGGTAGCAAAAGCTAAATGTGCAAGGGGATGGAAGAAATACAAAAAGCAAAGATTGCCGGAAAACAGCGAAACGAACAGAAGAACAAGAAATGAATAGGAGTGGATAAGAAGAGGGGATAAAAGACAATATGAGAGTGACTTAAAATTGAGAGCCAAAAAATGTTTTACAGCAACTTTCGGAAATGAGACAACTATAAAGAACCAAGTAATAAGGCTGAAGAAGGAAGGAATACCACTGTGAATGAACAAAAATCTGCAAAGAGTTAACTCGGTTGGAGTTACAACATATGCAGCTAGGGAGCCCACACAGGGAGTAAGTAAGGAAAACTGTCAGAATTATCCATAAAGGACTGGTGTCAGCACCAACAATGCGGGAAGCTGCCAGCACTAACAACACAGGGAAGCTGCCAGCACTAACAATACAGGGAAGCTGCCAGCACTAACAACACAGGGAAGCTGCCAGCACTAACAACACAGGGAAGCTGCCAGCATTAACAACACAGGGAAGCTGCCAGCACTAACAATACAGGGAAGCTGCCAGCACTAACAATACAGGGAAGCTGCCAGCACTAACAACACAGGGAAGCTGCCAGCACTAACAATACAGGGAAGCTGCCAGCACTAACAATACAGGGAAGCTGCCAGCACCAACAACACAGGGAAGCTGCCAGCACCAACAACACAGGGAAGCTGCCAGCACTAACAATACAGGGAAGTTGCCAGCACCAACAACACAGGGAAGCTGCCAGCACTAACAACACAGGGAAGTTGCCAGCACCAACAACACAGGGAAGCTGCCAGCACCAACAACACAGGGAGGCTGCCAGCACCAACAACACAGGGAAGCTGCCAGCACTAACAATACAGGGAAGTTGCCAGCACCAACAACACAGGGAAGCTGCCAGCACCAACAAACACAGGGAAGCTGCCAGCACTAACAACACAGGGAAGCTGCCAGCACTAACAATACAGGGAAGCTGCCAGCACCAACAACACAGGGAAGCTGCCAGCACTAACAACACAGGGAAGCTGCCAGCACTAACAATACAGGGAAGTTGCCAGCACCAACAACACAGGGAAGCTGCCAGCACTAACAACACAGGGAAGCTGCCAGCACTAACAACACAGGGAAGCTGCCAGCACTAACAATACAGGGAAGCTGCCAGCACCAACAACACAGGGAAGCTGCCAGCACTAACAACACAGGGAAGCTGCCAGCACTAACAATACAGGGAAGCTGCCAGCACCAACAACACAGGGAAGCTGCCAGCACTAACAACACAGGGAAGCTGCCAGCACTAACAATACAGGGAAGTTGCCAGCACCAACAACACAGGGAAGCTGCCAGCACTAACAACACAGGGAAGCTGCCAGCACCAACAACACAGGGAAGCTGCCAGCACTAACAATACACGGAAGCTGCCAACAGAGCCAACATAGAGAAGCTGAAAGCACTGCCAACATAGAGAAGCTGAAAGCACTGCCAACATAGAGAAGCTGAAAGCACTGCCAACATAGAGAAGCTGCCAGCACCAACAACACAGGGGCTCTCGGCAGCCACGTTACCGTCCCACTTTTCCACTTAGGTGCTAACTGCTGAGTAATAGCCTCTTGCAACTTCTGACGAGGAAAGAATGGGCGGATGTGCGTGGGAAACCTAATTACTGCAGAGCCACGCTATTCTAGACCTTAGTCCTGCATTGCATTTTGGTTTACCTTCCATCGCGCGTGTGGGGAAAATTGAGCGTTACGCGACGAACCATCATGGATGGAAACGTCAGCCGTTAATCAAGGAAAAGTCTATGCATAAATTGATATTTTTATCCTTCTTAAAATGAGGTTCGTACTGCTTACTGCTGACCTGATGATGGCATTTTGATTAAGCGAGAACACAAGTTTTATCCCGGAAAGAGAACTGGATGTCACACAGGAAGGAAATGGATGACGAGGAGCAAAGGATGCCAGGGAACTGGGAGAAAACAGAGATTGATAAAAGAGGGTAATGATGCAGAGTAAATTATGAGGAGCATAAGTGTAACATGTAACATAATTTTATTGAATATCAAAATGGTATACAATACCGACAGGTTGGTAGGTAAGACACATAGGCAACAGTTAGGCATCTTTATTCCGAAACGTTTCGCCTACACAGTCGGCTTCTTCAGTCGAATACAGAAAGTAGGCAGGAACAGTAGAGATGTGAAGGCGATGTAATCAGTCCATCAACCTTAAAGGCGTAGATTTGAGGTTGTCAGTCCCTCTGGAGAAGTTCAGTTCCATAGTCAGGAAAACACCTTGGATAACTTTTACAAGTGAGAATAGATGGATCTGAGAGGGACGTGACCTCTCAGTGGCTACATTCTCACTACTACTACTACTCTGCACCTCTCCTTCCCACAGTATTTAAGTCTCCGCACTGTCGCTTGATCTTCAATTAGTTCCTGACTATGGAACTGAACTTCTCCAGGCTGAGGGACTGACAACCTCAAATCTACGACTTCAAGGGTGATGGAATGATTACATTGTCTTCACATCTCTAATGTTCCTGCCTACTTTCTGTATTCGACTGAAGAAGCCTACTGTGTAGGCGAAACGTTTCGGAATAAAGTTGCCTAACTGTTGCCTATATGCATGATTTTGTTGGTGGTGAGTTGTTGTAGTGGTGGAGGGCGAGAGTTGTTGTAGTGGTGGTGGGTCAGAGTTGTTGTAGTGGTGGTGGGTCAGAGTTGTTGTAGTGGTGGTGGGTCAGAGTTGTTGTGGTGGTGGGTCAGAGTTGTTGTAGTGGTGGTGGGTCAGAGTTGTTGTAGTGGTGGTGGGTCAGAGTTGTTGTAGTGGTGGTGGGTCAGATTTGTTGTAGTGGTGGTGGGTCAGAGTTGTTGTTGTGGTGGTGGGTCAGAGTTGTTGTAGTGGTGATTGGTCAGAGTTGTTGTTGTTGTGGTGGTGGGTCAGAGTTGTTGTAGTGGTGGTGGGTCAGAGTTGTTGTAGTGGTGGTGGGTCAGAGTTGTTGTAGTGGTGTTGGGTCAGAGTTGTTGTAGTGGTGGTGGGTCAGAGTTGTTGTTGTGGTGGTGGGTCAGAGTTGTTGTAGTGGTGGTGGGTCAGAGTTGTTGTTGTGGTGGTGGGTCATAGCTGTTGTAGTGGTGGTGGGTCAGAGTTGTTGTCGTGGTGGCGGGTCAGAGTTGTTGTAGTGGTGGTGATGAGAGTTGTTGTAGTGATCTTGTTGAGAGTTGTTGTTGTGGTGGTGGTGAGAGTTGTTGTAGTAGTGGTGCTTAGAGCTGTTGTAGTGGTGGTGGAAAAAGTTGCTGTAGTGGTTGCGGGTGAGAGTTGTTGTAGTGATGGTGGGGATAATTGTTGTGGTACTAGTGGTGAGAGCTATTGTAGTAGTGGTGTTGAGAGTTGTTGTAGCGGTGGTGGAAAGAGTTGTAGTGATGGTGGGGAGAGTTGTTGTAGTGCTGGTGGTGAGAGTTACTGTAGCAGTGGTGTTGAGATTTGTTGTAGCGGTGGTGGAAAGAGTTGCTGTAGTGGTTGCGGGTGAGAGTTGTTGTAGTGGTGGTGGTGAGAGTTGTTGTAGTGGTGGTGGGAGTTACTATAGTGGTGGTGGTGAGAGTAGTTGTAGCAGTGGTGGTGATAGTAGTTGCAGTGGTGGTAGTGAGAGTTGTTGTAGTTGAGGTGGATGACAATTGTCATTGTAGTGGTGATTTTAAGAGTAGTTGTAGTGGTAGCGGGTGAAAGTTGTTGTAATGGTGGCTGTGAGAGTTGTTGTAGTGATGATGGTGACAGATGCTGTAGTGATGGTGACAGTTGTTATAGTTGTGGTGGTGACTTTTTTAGTTATGGTGGTGAGAGTTGTTCTTGTTATAATAAGGTTAGGTAAGTTTTCTAAGATTCTTTTGGTGCAAAATAAAAATTTTTATACATTAACATTAATGAAAAAAATATATCTATGAACGTATAAGAGAAATTTTTAGAAAGGACTTAATTTTAAATGAGTTCTTGTTAATTGACCAGTTTTACATATTCGGCACGATATATATATATATATATATATATATATATATATATATATATATATATATATATATATATATATATATATATATATATATATATATATATATATATATATATATATATATATATATATATTATATATATATATATATATATATATATATATATATATATATATATATATATATATATATATATATATATATATATATATATATATATATATATATATATATATATAATTGTAACCACGAACGAGTGGTCTTGATCAATAACAACACTGCGCTAGCCAAGGATTCGAACCCATGTTGTACTGGTCTGCCTCATGGTAAGCGAGAACCACATGACGCTTTAAACCATAGGACCACCCAACCCTACAAGAATGGCGCAGCCAGCACACAGCTAGCTGATGGGCCGCCATCCGAGGGCATACGGAGGTGGAAAGATTTCATCAGATGTTAAAACCATGATGAGAGCCTTTTGCATGCATTTTCCTAAAGATTGGGATATATCACTTCCTCTGTTATTGTTCACAATGAGAGAAATTGTGCAGGAATCAACAGGGTACAGTCCATTTGAGCTAATCTTAGGGCACAATGTACGCGGTCCTCTGCGAATGCTCAAGGAAGGACAGATGGGAGAAGACGCCTTCATAGCACTCTACAACCCTTCATCAAGACTGCAGGTGGCCCGTCAGTTATCTAAGGCTAACTTAAAATCTGCTCAAAACACAATAGAGCAGTGATATAACAGAAAGGCAAAGTTTCCCTTCTTCAACCCAGGAGACAAGGTGTTGGCAAAGGAACCTGTACCTGGTCACACTTTAAAAGCTACAGTCATGGGACCAATGGAAATAATTAGTAGTTTCTGATGCAAATTATGTGGTTGCTTCCCTTGATAAGCCCACAAAAAGTAAAATTAACCAAGTAGCCCATATAAAGTCCCAGTAATGACTCTTTTTCTCTACCTCTATATATGACCCTGATTTCTTGTGCATCATTCCAGAGACCCAGGTTAAGCTTTCTAATTCTGTCTTTCTCAAGGACCTTAGCTCTTTACTTTTGGGGCTTTCTGGAGATCAAATAATAAGCCTAACTGCCCTCTTATAAACTATACCCTGGGATATCATGATGCAAATGTCAGAAACACTAAGCTTATTAAACTCTCTCCCTACAGAGTTAATTCCGAGAAACAAAAGCTGCTTCAACAGTAGATAGGATTTCTGTTAGAAAACAGACTAGTTGAGGAGGATTCCAGTCCGTAGGTTTCACTGTGCATCCTTGTTAAGAAGTCTGATGGAGTTTTTCGAATGTGTACAGGTCACTATTCCAGATGCTTACCCTCTGCCACGTTTGTATGATGTAGTGGACTTTGTTTCCAGACTTTGACAGATAAGACGAAGGAAATCTCTGCCTTCTTAACAATATGCAGTGTCCCCATTCGGAATGCGGAACGCGCCAGCAACTTTCCCGAGGCTGATCCATCGAGATATTAAAGGACTTGAAGGCACGACAGCTTATCTGGACGATATAGTAGTAGTAGTAGTAGTATCTGATACGTGGGACTAACAGGTTTCCTGACTTAAGGCTCTCTTCAAGACGTTTAAGAGATTTCAGCTAAATGGAAATCTATGTAAGTCATCCTTTGGCCAGTCTACTATTACTTTTTAGGACCATGAAGTAGGTAGTGTTATAGTAACCCCTAAATTTGCTAAAATATTAGGTTTCTACAGACATTTCTGTGAAAACTTTGCAGATGTTGTAGCCCCCCATAACCTCACGAGTCAGAAACAAAAATTCCGATGGACTCCAGAGTGTCAAGAAGCCAGACGGCTACTTCGTATTGCACCTATTCTCCTGGCTTCCGATTTTTCAAAATCTTTTGAATTACACGTTGATGCATGTAAGTCATGGGTAGGGGGCAGTACTCCTACAGAAATCTGGGGAAAAGTGTTCGTAGCCTGTTGCTTACTTCTCTCCCAAGAATCAACCTCACCAAAGAGCTTACGCCACCATAGAGAAAGAAGCCTTAGCTCTGATATTCGCATTGGAGCACTTTGACGTATTTGTGGGGCAGTCGTCCCAGGCAGTCACAGTCTACAGTGATCACAATCCGCTAATCTACCTCAACACCATGAAGAACCACAACACACGTCTAATGAGATGGAGTCTCAGGCTGCATCCCTATAACATTAGAGTCATACATATTGCCGGCAAGCAAAATGTGCTGGCTGACACACTGTCAAGAATTTAGGTTTTTTCTCCCCGTTTATAAATGTTTTTAATTTTTTTTTTAGTGAGGGGACATTCTGCTGCCGTCCGTAGGTGTCTTACACCAATGTTAGCCCTACTGTCTGCTGTCTCGCTCTAGGATAGAGTTTTGCTTTGAATCTCGACAAAAAGTTGGGCCCCATCTAATGAGTTGGATGGGTGAGAGGAAATGCGGTTTGTTTATTATTCAGTGTCATGGCGGCACACTACCCATGGAGGCGGAGGTCTAGTCCTGGCTGTTAAAGCCATTTTGTGGTGGGGGTGTGGCATACAAAGAGTATGTTACAATTTATTCGGCATATGTCACACTCCCATGTAGGCTGCCTCCCAACCGGCAAATTGGGTGGTAAGGGTTTAACGATCAATAGGGTACCCGTCGTTAAATCATTAACTTGGTTCATTGGCCAATCACAGGCAAGTCCGCCAAAGCTGAAGTAACGTGGTTCACTTGTAAGCATTGACAGACTTGCCTAGCTGCTGGTTGAGCACAGTGCACACTCTTTGGCTTTTGCTTTGCCATCTGTCACCGTGGTGTACACTTACTATTCGACCTATATATATTGTACATACTTGTATATATCATCTGATAAAGGCAAATATACATTGTAGTCTAATGTTAAGTTTTGTTTGCTCCACATTCCCATTACGACCAGGTCTGACAGGCCATTCTTTACCTGTGTCCATAGTAATGGGTTTAAGCGGGCAAACAGAATATGTATATCTTAAGTGCAGCCTTGTGAAAGAGGAAAGGTGAAAGAAACTGAAAGAACAGGAAATGATACATAGGAGAAGAGGAGAGTGAAAATATGGACAAGAGAAGAGTGAATGACAAAAAATATCATCAAAGCGACGGGGAGGAAAAGAAAGAAGAACGAAAGGAAGTAGATCAAACGTAAATAGAAGGGATAAGAGTGGAGCGAAAAGAAATGGAAAGGAAGCGAGAGGGTGATGAAAGTTCGATAGGGAAGGGAAGGCGGGAGAGATGTGTGGGAAATAAAAGGTTAGGGGAGAGGAGACGGAAGAGGAGGGGAAAGGAAGGTACGAAGCTAAATGTAGTGGAAATGTAACCAGGAGAAACACAGTAAAGTATTGAGGTGTGTGTGTGTGTGTGTGTGTGTATGTGTGTGTGTGTGTGTGTGTGTGTGTGTGTGTGTGTGTGTGTGTGTGCGTGTGTGTGTGTGTGTGTGTGCGTGTTTGTGTGTTTGTGTTTGTACTTACCTATTTGTACTCACCTATTTGTGGTTACAGGGGTCGAGTCATAGCTCCTGGCCCCGCCTTTTCACTGATCGCTACTAGGTCCTCTCTCTGCTTAACGAACACTATCATAACTCGTCTTAAAAATAATTAAGGTTCTTTCCAGACTATTCCACTTCCTGACAACTCTGTGACCAAAGAAATACTGCCTAACATTGCTTTGACTCATCTGAGTCTTCACCTTCCAATTGTGTCCCCTTGTTTCTGTGTTCCATCTCTGGAACATTCTGTCTCTGTCCACCTTGTCAATTTCTCGCAGTATTTTATATGTCGTTATCATGTTTCCGATAACATTCCTGTCTCTCAGTGTCATCAGGCAGATTTCCCTTAACCTTTCGTCGTAGAATATTTCCCTTAGCTCCGGGACTAGTTTTGTTGCAAACCTTTCCACACTCTCTAATATCTTGGCGTGTTTGACCACTTATGGGTTCCAAACTGGTGCTGCATACTCCAGTATGGGCCTGAATACCGTTCCAATACTGAGGTATTGGAGCGCTATTCTTGGGTTTGTCAGGCGCCCATATGCTGCAGCAGTTATCTGGTTGATGTGCGCCTCGGGAGTTAAATTCCAGTTGGTGGGGTTAAATTCCAGGAGCCAGTTGCTGGACCAGTCTTCCAACCTGTCTAGGTCCCTTTGTAGTCCTGTCTGATCCTCATCCGACTGAATTTTCATTAACTTCACATCATCTGCAAACAGGCACACTTTTAAGTCTATCCCTTCCGTCAAGTCATTCACATATACCAAAAACAGCACTAGTCTTGGGACTGACCCCTGTGGATCCCCGCTCGTCAAAGGCGCCCACTTTGACATCTCGTCACGTACCATGACTCGTTGTTGCCTACTTGTCAGGTAATCTCTGATTCCTTGCAGTGCCTTTAATGTCATGCTTGCAAAGTCCTCTAGCTTTTGCACTAATCTCTAGTGTGGAACTGTGCGAATGCCTTCTTACAGTCCAATAAAATGCAATGTACCCACCCCGCTCTCTCTCTCTCTGGTCTTCTGTTCCCTGTCATACAACTCCAGTAAGTTTGTCACACAGAATTTCCCTTCCCTGAAACGATGTTGGTTGTCGTGTACATCTTTTCTAGGTGTTCCGCCAATCTCCTCCTGATAATCTTCTCCATACTTGGCATACTATACATGTCAATGACACTGGTCTGTAGTTTAGTGCCTCATATCTATCACTTTTCTTAATAATTGGGACTACCTTCGCCGTCTTCCATACCACAGGTAATTGCACAGTTTCAATTGATGTGTTGAATTTTTTTGTTAGTGGCACACACAGCGTCTCTTCTCCCTCTCAAAGGACCCACTGGGAAATGTCTGATCCCACCCGCCTTTGAGGTACCTAGTTCACCTAGCAGCGTCTTCACCTTCTCCTCAGTTGTGTGCATTTCGTCCACTACTTGTTGATGTATCCCTTTCTGGTGTACCCCACTATTCCCACTTTCCGGAATCCTTCCTGTCTCCACTGTAAATACTTTTTTAAATCTCATTTTGAGCTCTTCACATACTTCTCGGTCGTTTCTTGTGAACTCCCCTCCTTCCTTCCTCAGCCTAATGACTTGGTCCTTGACTGTTGTGTGTGTGTGTGTGTGTGTGTGTGTGTGTGTGTGTGTGTGTGTGTGTGTACTCACCTAATTGTGGTTGCAGGGGTCGAGACTCAGCTCCTGGCCCCGTGTGTGTGTGTGTGTGTGTGTGTGTGTGTGTGTGTGTGTGTGTGTCTGTGTGTGTGTGTGTGTGTGTGTGTGTGCGTGTGTTTGTGTGTGTGTGTGTGTCTGTGTGTGTCTGTGTGTGTGTGTGTGTGTGTGTGTGTGTTTGTGTGTGTGTGTGTGTTTGTGTGTGTGTGTGTGTGTGTGTGTGTGTGTGTGTGTGTGTGTCTGTGTCTGTGTCTGTGTCTGTGTCTGTGTCTGTGTCTGTGCGTGTCTGTCAGTTTACTCAGGTTACCTGTGTGTATCCTCTTCAGTTTGGAGTCTTCTCATTAGTTTTAGGTCATCATCAAAAATGAAAGTTGTGTCAGTCCCCTCTGGCAGGTCATTAATGCATTTTAGGAATAATAAATTGCCTAGAAATGATCCTTGAGGAATAACAATTGCTACACTTACCCATCATGAGAACTTCCTACAGCTATATACTTTTGCTTCGGCATAAGAATCATTATTTCCTGAATTTTCCTTCGCCGAATACTTCTTTCATCTTTCACTCTATCTATAAGCAAAGAATGTAAAATTCTCCCCCCACCCCTTCATCCAACAAATGTTTATATCCAGCTATCACCATTTCTATCTATGTTCTCCCAAATCCTGGCACTGCTTTCTACCCTCCACCTTCCTCCCTCAGTTTATTTGAGATTTGGTTTCCCATTTCTTCGTTCTTCGAGTTATGACAGGTTAAAAACATTACTTTCCTTCAGTAGGCAAACTGCTAATCCCTACACTAGTCTGCTAATGAGTCAGTCACTTTTGGTGGTGCAAAATTTTGGTGGAGCTGAGTGTGTTTGAGTTTCATATATTTACCTATATGTGCTCACCTAAATGAGGGTGTAGGGGTTGAGTCTCATCTCCTGGCTCGTCTCTTCGTTCCTCCCATTGAAATCCTTATCATACCTCTTCTTAATGTTATATATAGATTCTTCCTCTGCCACTTCATTCTCCATGTCGCTCCACTTCATGACTAATTTACGACTGAAGAGATATTTCCTAACGTCCCTGCGACTCATCTGTGTTTTTATATTCTAAATGTGACCTCGTGTTCCTGTTTCCTGTCTCTCAAACAATCTGTCCCTTTCCAGGCGATCAGTTCCTCTCAGAATTTTGTACATTCTTGCAGTCATTCTATCCCCGAATGCTATCAGGTTGAGCTCCCTTAAACTCTTCTTAGGTCACTGGACATATCCCTTAGTCCCAGGACCAGTCTCTTCGCGAACCTCTCCGCTGTGTCCAATTTCTTTTCATGCTTCATTAGGTGTGGGTTCCATACGGGTGCTGCATATTCTAATATGGTTGTAACTTACACCGTATACAGTGTCGCGAATGACTCCTTACTAATATTTAAGAACATAAGAAAAATGGAACACTGCAGCAGGCCTACTGGCTCATGCGAGGCAGGTCCAGTTCTCCTATCGGCTTGAACCAACGCCCTGACCTAGTCAGGTCAGGCCACATTCACTTAAGGAAGGAGCACGGCATCTGACCTAGTAGCACAAGCTAGTCGGGTACAACTCACACCCACTCATGTGTTTATCTAACCTAGTTTTAAAACTACATAACGTCTTAGCTTCCATTGGCGGTACTTGAGAGTTTGTTCCCATCTAATTACATCTGCAACTTAAGAAGGATGAAACTGAAAGCAATGGAGTCCTGGCGTAATTCAGCTTGTAATTTGCACTAAATAATTTGACTACCTTATCACTAATGTCTGTGTTAATCACTTCAATAATTCTTTTGTTATCTTAAGCGATAATATTTGGTACTGAAAACGTATGCATTGTTCTTCTAACTTTTCCTCAATATAATAAAATGAATACAATCTAATATTCACTTTTATTTTGGGTGAGTCTTGGAGTAAATTATATATTTCAACGCTAGCTCATATCCTACATGAATTTCCCCATCTGATTTATTTATTTAATGTACCAGTATTTGTAAAAGCAGTTGGTGCAATGGCAGAGTAAAACTCGGCTCAGACACCACTACTTAAATACAATATCAATATGTGTCCAGATATCTGACTCACACACTCTTAGTCTATTGTAATTCAAAGTGGTATTACAAAATATTATATACACACACCTCAGTGTCAGTTGACGAGCATCCTGTTGTAAGCTTCTTAGATGTTGTATCTTTAGTTGCGAGTTCCTAATAAGATTTAGAGGTACATCCAAACTGCATAAATAATGACTTGTTTTGTTCATGTCTTTGGAAATAATCTTTTACTGTACTGCATGTCATTTTCACCTAATATATTTAATATTTTGATAATATTTTGACTGCTTATATAGGTAATTAGACCACTGTTGCAATCTATGAAAAGGACGCAATGAATATATAGCGTCCTTTTAAATAAACTTCAGTAATATAATTTTACATTACTGATGTTTTAATTAAGAGCTACAATGAAAATTTCAGGTTTTATATTATTATTTGACTTATTACATTAGCTTACATATGTAGACAGGATGTAACCACTACATCTTTCACTGTGCTTGCTGTTAGAGAGGTTTGATTGGCTGCCAGCGCTTGCAAACTACCTGCCCGCTTATTTCACAGTTGGTGTCAGGCGTAAGCTGTTACCAGTCACCTGATGTCAGAGCTGCAGGACTTGCTTTCCCCTCTCTCTATCGTTGCTTCTAGTGGGGAAAACATTGCTTTTCTCTGCTCTGTCATCTTGTGTGATTTAGACTTTGTTTGTGGTAGAGTATGTATTCGGTAGGGAGCGGAGGCATACTTCACATTATTTAGACATAGTGATATTTCACGTTTTTCAGAAGTTGTGTCGTGGAGACACTTTATATCTCTGACCCAAGTTTAACTCTCGACCTACATTGTTCTGGCATCTACATACTGTCGTAGTTGGATTATTTCTCATTGCTGAACTCTGTTTCAGCAATAAGGGAGTTTTATGCCTTTAAGGATTTGCTGATGGTCCCTCAGTTGGGGTCGTTTTTTGTTTCCTTGTTCTTGCCTGATGCCGTGCTACTCTGCTGCTTCGAATATTATTGTTGTTTGGTGAATGTGTAGTCTTATTGTTCAAGCAAGCTGTTTGTCTTAATCACTGAGAAGTTACCATATTTAGGGACTTTGTCCTGTCAGTCAACTTCTGAGTTGAGTCTTACTGAGCACACACACACACACACACACACACACACACACACAAATATATATATATATATACATAGTTACTTTCTTATATTATTAGTATAATGAGTGAATCTCACAGCAACGTGCCCGATGGTACACATTAAGAATATTTAAGAGTATTGTTTGCCTAAAGTGCCTACAGCGCAGTTTGTAAAGCACAGAATAGGTATACGCAAATATAATAAGATATACTACAAGAGAACTGTAGGAGCTTATCTCCTTTATTATTCAGTTTACATTAACTGTGAAGATAACCACCTAGATACCTTTGTAATTATAATCTCAAAATTTATTTAGTTGGTTTATATTCATCCAGATGTGATTCCAAAGTCACATTGAGAAGCCACTTAAATTTATAGGATAACAAGAATAGGATATATTTTGACAGACTGTTACGATACGAAAAACATGCTAGGTGCTAGACGGAGGTTAATAAGGTGATATTCTAGTATTCCTTAGAGATATCTATACTTACAGATACCGCATATTGTAACAATCATAATTTTCATTTTAAGAGACAATTGAATTGATCTTTTAAACTAATTATAGACTTGACGTAATCAACATTTCTTAATAAAGTTCTGATATATATGAGAATTATTAAATCTGGTGCCGTTGGGGACGATTGTCTTGGACTGAGTCAGTAAACTGTTAGTAGATTCCACCACTTTACTGCACAGAAATAATTTTAATTTCTTCAACTGTTTCTTCTCCTTTGTCGTTTCCTTCTCATGTTTCTCCTTATCCTTGATGAGTGAGGTGAGTTATGTGTTTCCTTATTATCCTTGATGGGTGAGGTTCGTTTTCACGTGCTGGAAGAAATCTTAGGAATGTTCCCACCAGGTTTCATTACCTTCCCAGTAACAGATGTCAGAGGTGGGAAGGGACAGGTACTTTCTTACCCAATATGGATGTAGAAGCAACACTGAATTCCTTCATATTTTACCAGATAAGTTTGATATAAAGTCAATGATTAAAAGCAGCAATAATGACAACACCTCTCAGAGATGCCGGCCATCTTGAAAGCAAAGTCTGATCTCTCTATCATATTTTTCATTTTATTTATGATAAGAAGATTAAATACAAACTTTTTCCTATGAAGGTTTTTCAGAAGAAACTGAAGTACAATTTACATGTGAATTATTAAACTGAATTAACGATGTTTTACACTCGTTTTTCTTCATCCAGTTTAACAGGAGCATCACGTCCTCGCAGACAATAATTTTTTAATAATGTAGTTAAATCACTCTCGTTTATCCACGATTTAAAGGAGGGATCATAACCTTTAATTGAGGCTTTTAAAGTGTCTTCCCAGTAATCTTTTTTCTAAGTCCTAGTCTATTAGCCAGGTATCTTGTATCAGTTTAGACCATTATAATAAGCCTTTTATGGGTTTACCATTTAAATATTTAAGGAATTGCGCAGCTATTGGCTGTAAAGTGTCAACCCGACGACCCCAGACAACACTTTCTTTGAATTTTGTATAATAAGTTATTTTTTTAATCTGGGAGTTTTAATCACAGAAAATCACTCGTACATCTTCCCACCAGATTAGTCATTACGGGATCTATTCTTATCCTTACTTTTTACTTTATAGTTTACAAAAATTGGTCTTGGATATCATCCAGGGAGTTTAAATCATGCACTTCTGGCATCAGTTTCTGAATGTGGAATAATGTTATATGACTATTTTCCTTCAATAACTCGGTGATAGCCGTCTTATCGTTTAAAATTTCCTGAGAAATATAAACTTTTTACTGGTTAAATAATCCCTTTCAATTTTATTAAGAAATTCTTTCCTCAGATCTGTGTAGAGACGAGAAATTCCTTCAGACTCCTTACTTTCCAAAATTATTTGGAAAGTGAATGTAGATAACAGTCATATATCATCAAAATTAATAATTCAAATGAGCTATTCACAGCATTTTTTGTTTTTTTTGAAGAAATTTTGTATGCTTATCTATGATTCATAACTTTTGAAAATATATTTAAAACAGCTGAAGTGCTGGGTCCATTCTTCCTTTTTAACATAAATCTTGTACCTGTAACTTACACTGGATGATGCTAACAGTAAGTCATCCATTTTACAAGTTACAATCACCCATGGCATCAGGTCCAATATCTTTTTTGTAAGAAACTTTCTAGTGTGTAAAGTATGAATTATTGATATCAGAGGATCCTTGAGATAATCCATTGATAAAATCAGGATTAACTTTCCTGTGTATAAACATTTAACTCTTGCGAGTGCTTAGACAGATCGTATATCTAAATCTTTAAAATACACTTCGCATGTTTCTTGATATACAGTGTGATGGGGTTTATTACTGACAGTTTTCTAGCAAAGCTGGAAGTTTTACAGGCTCTGGTGGCCTGGTGGTTAACGCTCTCGCTTCACACGGTGAGGGTCTGGGTTCGATTCCCAGCCAGAGTAGAAACATTGGACGTGTTTCTTTCCACTTGTTGTCTATGTACCCCATCAGTAAAATGGGTACCTGGGTGTTAGTCGACTGGTGTGGGTCGCATCCTGGGACACTGACCTAAGGAGGCCTGGTCACAGACCGGGCCGCGGGGGCGTTGACCCCCGGAACTCTCTCCAGATAAACTCCAGATAAGATGTACAATTCTGTAATTGAAATCTGATCGATTTTCAGTTTTTGGCATATCCTTAAATTCTTTAGCCCTCTCCTTTTTGAATATCTGTCTAGACTCTTGTCCAAGATCGAGTATCTTGAACAAAATGCAGTATGTGATATTCAGGATAAAATATATATACTATATTTCACTTCATGAAACAGATTTCATGTTATCAACATTATACTCAACTTCCTCTGACTGCCCATGATAAAGATATTGAGAATGATAAGGCTTGTTGAGTCCTTGAGCAAGAGGTCTAGTGCAACCATTAAAGTATGTTGATTACCCATTCAGATATCTTCGGAGTTAACCATAATTTCTTATAAATTTAGTTTATGGGTAATATGTGTAGCTTGTTGTAAAGGACAGGTAGTAACATCGCAAATAATGTTCGATTTACTTGAGATTCGGTCTTATGTTGTCAGCGACGAAGTAACTTTTTCCTGAATTTCGAAATCCAGATGAGATTATTCAACTGGATATGTAAAGATGTCAATATCCATCAACCTGAATACTTGGAAAATCATCTTGAGACGATCCCTCATTTAGAAAGTTAATTAATAATAAAAAACAGAAAGGCGCAACACCGTGACTGCAACAATACGCGAATAACGCGCGTATAGCAGAGAGGAGCTTACGATGACGCTTCGGTCCCACTTGGACCATTTACATAGTCAGTGTGACTTTGTAAATGTTCCCACGTCTCCTAAGCTCCTCTGTCCTATGTGCAGGTTATTTGCGTATTAATAATAAACAGATTTTAGATGGAGAGGCCAGAGGATGGAGTGTGATACACAGGAAATGCAAATGAGGCCAGAGACTGGATCCATGCGAGACAGAAAGCAGAGAAAACGTCAGATGAAACAAACACAGAAATCGATAATTAAGGCTCCCTACTGAATCTATGGCGCAACAAGATAAGAGCAATTATCTGATAACAACAGAGACGGGAAAATCCCCTACACCTGTTAGCCTATTCATAATGTTTTGCGGTTGTAGTGGTGACTGGCAGGCGCATCTTTGCACTTCATGCTACTGTTAGGATGTGTATATACCCCACTGCAGTGTTGGAGATATGTTCACGTTTTTGAAGTGTAGTATTGGCACGCCTGTGACAAGACAGTGATGGAGTGAGTAATTATGAGAGTGTTTCTTCTTTTTCGGGTCACGAAACGGCCGATGTGATATATATATATATATATATATATATATATATATATATATATATATATATATATATATATATTATATATATATATATATATATATATATATATATATACATATATATATATATATATATATATATATATATATATATATATATATATATATATATATATATATATATATATATATATGGAATTTTTTAGCTTGAGATCTTTCGTAATCTCGTGCGTCATCAGGAGCCATACAATGTTGCAAGGTTATCCTTAGATAGTAGTGACAAAATTTTCTATGAGGCAAGACAGAAGCATAAAGCGTTGGGCCACGCCCCTTCACTTCCCCGACCCTTCACTTCCCTTTTCGGGGTAGGGGGAAGGAGGAATCTCAGAGATTCACAGAAAGTCAGTTACAGAATATTAAGGAATGGTGGTAGTATGCCTGGAACCGCATCTAATCGACATTAACTGATCTAGTGACGTATTGAATCATTTTAACTAAGTAGTAAATACACCCACACACCACTCAGGCCTAATGTAACTTTACATTATTATAGGAATCAGATGTGCTAGTTGTCACTCTGCCCTACCACACGTCAGACAATATTCCAAAAATAGCCGGCAGAGAAAATTCTCTAGGAAAATGCCTGTATACTTACCTACCCCCAGTGTTTAATAACACTAAGACCCCAGAGGATATCCTGGGAAACTTACATGTATGCACTGTTATTCTAGGAAATTCATAAATATGTTACAAAGCATGTTATCCTAGGAAACTAACATTTGTTTGTACAAATCACATAAAACTGTGTAACTATACTCGTACACAGGGCAAAAACTTACTACCACTATTAAATAATATCATCAAAACAGTACTACTAGCTACCTATCACAGTACTCACGAAATCGTAATGACACGATTGCAAACAAACCAAACCACGGGTGGGGATAGAACCCGCTGGTCCAGTGGCTAACGCGACGGTCTGGAGTTTTGAGACTCTCTGATCGCGGGTTCTATCCCCGCCCGTGGTATGGTTTGTTTACCTATCACAGTATACCATCAATAAGGAACTAGTATAGAAGTAAATAGTATAAAATATCGACACAATTGGAAAATAAATACACAAGCTTCTACAGTGAGAAATATTACTG
>NC_069422.1:5359858-5402358 GCF_026875155.1 Cherax quadricarinatus | reverse complement strand
TGTTACAGGTGTGTTATTTTGTTAGTTCCTGTTACAGGTGTGTTGTCTTGTTAGTTCCTGGTACAGGTGTGTTGTTTTGCTAGTTCCTGTTACAGGTGTGTTGTTTTGCTAGTTCCTGTTACAGGTGTGTTGTTTTGTTAGTTCCTGGTACAGGTGTGTTGTTTTGCTGGTTCCTGTTACAGGTGTGTTGTTTTGTTAGTTCCTGGTACAGGTGTGTTGTTTTGTTAGTTCCTGTTACAGGTGTGTTGTTTTGTTAGTTCCTGTTACAGGTGTGTTGTTTTGCTAGTTCCTGTTACAGGTGTGTTGTTTTGTTAGTTCCTGGTACAGGTGTGTTGTTTTGCTGGTTCCTGTTACAGGTGCGTTGTTTTGTTAGTTCCTGTTACAGGTGTGTTGTCTTGTTAGTTTCTGGTACAGGTGTGTTGTCTTGTTAGTTCCTGGTACAGGTGTGTTGTTTTGTTAGTTCCTGGTACAGGTGTGTTGTTTTGTTAGTTCCTGGTACAGGTGTGTTGTTTTACTAGTTCCTGTTACAGGTGTGTTGTTTTGTTAGTTCATGTTACAGGTGTGTTGTTTTGTTAGTTCCTGTTACAGGTGTGTTGTTTTGTTAGTTCCTGTTACAGGTGTGTTGTTTTGTTAGTTCCTGGTACAGGTGTGTTGTTTTGTTAGTTCCTGTTACAGGTGTGTTGTCTTGTTAGTTCCTGGTACAGGTGTGTTGTTTTGTTAGTTCCTGTTACAGGTGTGTTGTTTTGTTAGTTCCTGTTACAGGTGTGTTGTTTAGTTAGTTCCTGTTACAGGTGTGTTGTTTTGTTAGTTCCTGGTACAGGTGTGTTGTTTTGTTAGTTCCTGTTACAGGTGTGTTGTCTTGTTAGTTCCTGTTACAGGTGTGTTGTTTTGTTAGTTCCTGTTACAGGTGTGTTGTTTTGTAAGTTCCTGGTACAGGTGTGTTGTTTTGTTAGTTCCTGGTACAGGTGTGTTGTTTTGTTAGTTCCTGTTACAGGTGTGTTGTCTTGTTAGTTCCTGTTACAGTTGTGTTGTTTTGTTAGTTCCTGTTACAGGTGTGTTGTTTTGTTAATTCCTGTTACAGGTGTGTTGTTTTGTTAGTTCCTGTTACAGGTGTGTTGTCTTGTTAGTTCCTGGTACAGGTGTGTTGTTTTGTTAGTTCCTGTTACAGGTGTGTTGTCTTGTTAGTTCCTGTTACAGGTGTGTTGTTTTGTTAGTTCCTGTTACAGGTGTGTTGTTTTGTTAGTTCCTGGTACAGGTGTGTTGTTTTGCTGGTTCCTGTTACAGGTGTGTTGTTTTGTTAGTTCCTGTTACAGGTGTGTTGTCTTGTTAGTTCCTGGTACAGGTGTGTTGTTTTGTTAGTTCCTGGTACAGGTGTGTTGTTTTGTTAGTTCCTGGTACAGGTGTGTTGTCTTGTTAGTTCCTGGTACAGGTGTGTTGTTTTGTTAGTTCCTGGTACAGGTGTGTTGTTTTGCTGGTTCCTGTTACAGGTGTGTTGTTTTGTTAGTTCCTTGTACAGGTGTGTTGTCTTGTTAGTTCCTGGTACAGGTGTGTTGTTTTGTTAGTTCCTGGTACAGGTGTGTTGTTTTGCTGGTTCCTGTTACAGGTGTGTTGTTTTGTTAGTTCCTGGTACAGGTGTGTTGTCTTGTTAGTTCCTGGTACAGGTGTGTTGTTTTGTTAGTTCCTGTTACAGGTGTGTTGTTTTGTTAGTTCCTGTTACAGGTGTGTTGTTTTGTTAGTTCCTGTTACAGGTGTGTTGTTTTGTTAGTTCCTGTTACAGGTGTGTTGTTTTGTTAGTTCCTGTTACAGGTGTGTTGTTTTGTTAGTTCCTGTTACAGGTGTGTTGTTTTGTTAGTTCCTGTTACAGGTGTGTTGTTTTGTTAGTTCCTGTTACAGGTGTGTTGTTTTGTTAGTTCCTGTTACAGGTGTGTTGTTTTGTTAGTTCCTGTTACAGGTGTGTTGTCTTGTTAGTTCCTGGTACAGGTGTGTTGTCTTGTTAGTTCCTGGTACAGGTGTGTTGTTTTGTTAGTTCCTGTTACAGGTGTGTTGTTTTGTTAGTTCCTGTTACAGGTGTGTCGTTTTGTTAGTTCATGGTACAGGTGTGTTGTCTTGTTAGTTCCTGTTACAGGTGTGTTGTCTTGTTAGTTCCTGTTACAGGTGTGTTGTTTTGTTAGTTCCTGTTACAGGTGTGTTGTTTTGTTAGTTCCTGGTACAGGTGTGTTGTCTTGTTAGTTCCTGTTACAGGTGTGTTGTCTTGTTAGTTCCTGTTACAGGTGTGTTGTCTTGTTAGTTCCTGTTACAGGTGTGTTGTTTTGTTAGTTCCTGTTACAGGTGTGTTGTCTTGTTAGTTCCTGGTACAGGTGTGTTGTCTTGTTAGTTCCTGGTACAGGTGTGTTGTTTTGTTAGTTCCTGTTACAGGTGTGTTGTTTTGTTAGTTCCTGTTACAGGTGTGTTGTTTTGTTAGTTCCTGGTACAGGTGTGTTGTCTTGTTAGTTCCTGGTACAGGTGTGTTGTTTTGTTAGTTCCTGTTACAGGTGTGTTGTTTTGTTAGTTCCTGGTACAGGTGTGCTGTCTTGTTAGTTCCTGGTACAGGTGTGCTGTCTTGTTAGTTCCTGGTACAGGTGTATTTTCTCCATGGTTGGATGTACAGTTATGTTGTCTCCATGGTTGGTGGTACAGTTATGTTGTCTCCATGGTTGGTGGTACAGTTATGTTGTCTCCATGGTTGGTGGTACAGTTGTGTTGTCTTGTTGTGCTTCAGAGTTGTGTGCTTTTGTGTTTCTGTATTACTGTGTTATTTGTAGTGATAAAAGTGATCATGCTACACCCTGGATGTGTACTACTAGCATAAGACTGATCATCCCCACGAAAGTTATTCTCTCCTCCTCAGAAGAATATTTGCACTGTGTATTTTAATCATAAAAGGCTAGATGCCCCGTGTTAGGGACGTGCCTGATTAAATTATTAACTTGCCTGATCATTTACTGATCGTCGGTAAAGCCTTTGTGGCAGTTGATCAACATAAAGAATACGAAACTGTTTAAATGGATTTGATATGAGATTCTGATAGAGTACCACAAAAAAGTCTCCTAAAGAAAGTGGCAGATCATGGTACTGGGGAAAAGTGTGATCATACATCGAGGCTTAACTCACCAGCAGGAAGCAGAGTGTGTGCATAAATGAGAAGAAGTCTGAGCAGGGATCAGTCGCAAGTGCCTCACAAGGATGAATTTTAAGTCCATTATCATATGTAATAAATATTAATGACTTTCTCGAAGGAATAACAAGTGACAGGAGCAAATTCACTGACGACGCAAAAATTGTCTTCAAGGATCTGTTAAGTTATACCAGGAATTAAGGAAAGATCCTGGACTTCACCTTACGAAACAGACAAAGCAAATGTGAGAGTAATAATGAACAAAGTTGATTATAGTGAAAAAGTGAACATGTTATTAAAAGATGGGGAGACTTACGTGGCTGTTAAGTCGACCTACGACAAGACAATGTAAACAACGAACTAACATACAACTTTGCCTCCACCTTCGTCTATATTTGCATATAGACTCAACACGGCAGATATCCTCCCACTGATTTCTTACGGGAATAACACACTAACGTTTTTTAACCTTTACGAAGTAGTATCCCTAGGGATATACCAACAAAAATCAACACAATGAGGACTACTAAAATGTAGAAAATATATAATTATATTTCTTCATGCCAATGAATAATATATTATTCACTGGAAAACAATAAAATCATAATGATCATAAAACGCCTGAGGAAGGTTAATGTGGGAAGATAAACATGTTGGATCCGAGGAAAGAGAAGGAAGGCTCAATTTCTTAGATCGAAAATCCTTCACCAACCCACGAATATGGCGCCATTACTGAATAAGAGAAATGAAAAACCAGTGAAGAAAGTCAACCAAATCACGTTTGAGATCATAACATGTGATGCTGTGATGCTGTGATGCTGTGATGCTGTGATGCTGTGATGCTGTGATGCTGTGATGCTGTGATGCTGTGATGCTGTGATGCTGTAATGCTGTGATGCTGTGATGCTGTGATCCTGTGATGCTGTGATGCTGTGATGCTGTGATGCTGTGATGCTGTGATGCTGTGATGCTGTGATCCTGTGATGCTGTGATGCTGTGATGCTGTGATGCTGTGATGCTGTGATGCTGTGATGCTGTGATGCTGTGATGCTGTGATGCTGCAGAGTGTGACACATGTTTGTGTTTAATTAATCTTCAAGTCTTAACAGCGTTATAGCTACGGCACCTTCAGAAAGGTGATATTTCTGGACTGGAACGTCGATGTTGTCACTTGTGAACTGCTTCACGTAGCTTCACGTAGTGTCGATACAGGATCATTGTTACCAGTACACTCTGAGACCGGGTACATAGTTACAGTGTACCCTGAGACCAGGTACATAGTTACGATACACCCTGAGACCGGGTACATAGTAACAGTACACCATGAGACCGGGTACATAGTTACAGTACACCCTGAGACCAGGTACATAGTTACAGTACACCCTGAGACCAGGTACATAATTACTATACACCCTGAGACCAGGTACATAGTTACAGTACACCCTGAGACCGGGTACATAGTTACAGTACACTCTGAGACCGAGTACATAGAGTACACCCTGAGACCGGGTACATAGTTACAGTACACCCTGAGACCAGGTACATAGTTACAGTACACCCTGAGACCAGGTACATAGTTACAGTACACCCTGAGAGCAGGTACATAGTTACAGTACACCCTGAGACCAGGTACATAGTTAAAGTACACCCTGAGACCGGGTACATAGTTACAGTACACCCTGAGACCAGGTACATAGTTACAGTACACCCTGAGACCAGGTACATAGTTGCAGTACACTCTGAGACCGAGTACATAGAGTACACCATGAGACCGGGTACATAGTTACAGTACGCCCTGAGACCGGTTACATAGTTACAGTACACTCTGAGACCGAGTACATAGAGTACACCCTGAGACCAGGTACATAGTTACAGTACACCCTGAGACCGGGTACATAGTTACAGTACACTCTGAGACCGAGTACATAGAGTACACCCTGAGACCGGGTACATAGCTACAGTATACTCTGAGACCGAGTACATAGAGTACACCCTGAGACCGGGTACATAGTTACAGTACACCCTGAGACCAGGTACATAGTTACAGTACACCCTGAGACCGGGTACATAGTTACAGTACACTCTGAAACCGAGTACATAGAGTACACCCTGAGACAGGGTACATAGTTACAGTACACCCTGAGACCGGGTACATAGTTACAGTACACCCTGAGACGGGGTACATAGTTACAGTACACTCTGAGACCAGGTACATACTTACAGTACACCCTGAGACCAGGTACATAGTTACAGTACACCCTGAGACCAGGTACATAGTTACAGTACACCCTGAGACCAGGTACATAGTTGTAATAAAGTTGGTAGAATTACCGACAATATGTAAAGTAAAAGGACACAAGTGCATCTAATGTGTCATTTATTGTGGCAACGTTTCGCTCTCCAGGAGCTTTATCAAGCCATTACAAACAATACATGGACACAGAGGGTATATAAAGGCTCAGAGTGAGGTGCAATACTAGTGAGGTACCATTTCGATGTTTACTAGTGGTAGTGGTAGTAGTAGTAGTAGTGGTAGTGACAAAAGTAATACAATATGGTAGAGCAATTAATTCGTACATGAGTAAAAGGATATAAAAGCTATTACTTGGGTAACATAAAAATAGGTTGGACAAATATAGACTGGAAAGAGGCAGCTTGTTCACTCTCTGTAATGTGCTTTGTGTAGTATAACAGGAGAGACTATGTGATGGCAGGGTTTACTGTTTTCTGGAGGATTCCTGCTAAGACTTCGGAAATGGTGAAGCTGCCGTTGTTTTGTTTAACTGTATTTGAAACAGCGATCAGGGCTGATTCGAGGCACTTGCGTCTGCGGAAAATTAGTTTCTTTGATCACTAATTGGGCGTCTCTGAATTTCATGAGATGATTGGTGGAATTTCGGTGTTGTACACAGGCGTTGCTCAAGTTATCGTTCCTACATGCGTAAATGTGTTCATTGAGGCGGGTGTCGAGGTTTCTTGCTGTTTCACCTACGTAAATCTTGTCACAGCCTCCACAGGGTACAGTGTAAACTCCTGCATTGACTGGTTCGTAGTCCTTGGATTTTGTCCTGGTTAGATCCTTTATTGAAGTGCTAGAAGCGATGGCGACTCTAGTGTTAGCTTGTGAAAGTACTTTTGAGACGTTCAGTGCAACTTGGCTGTTGGGAAGAATTATAACTTTGTTGGGAGTGGTGTTGATGCGTGGAGAATTAATAATCTGAAGAGCTCTTTTCTTGCAGTCTTTGATGAAAAAAGAAGGAAAATGTAACTCAGTGAATGTTTGGTGAATGTACGTACATTCTTCGTCAAGAAACTCAGGACTACAAATTCGGTATGCTCTTAGGAAAACCCCGATGATGATGCCTCTTTTGGTCTTGGTATCTTGACTGGAATAGAAGTGTGTGAGATCATTTTTATTGGTGGGTTTCCGATAAACTTGAAATCTTAGGTTGTTGTCTACTTTGTGAATGAGGACGTCGAGGAAAGGTAGCTTGTCATTGGACTCTTCTTCTAGTGTAAACTGGATCGCCGGTTCAACTGCGTTGAGCCTTGCCTGAAGATTCCGTACATCAAAACGTTTTGGAGTTATTACGAGGACATCGTCCACGTAACGTAACCAAGTGACGCTTGAAGGGATGATGTTGGCGAAGTGTTCGGGGTCTAGGTGTTCCATGTATAAGTTGGCTAGGACGGCACTTATGGGGGACCCCATTCCCATGCCGTAGGTTTGTTTGTAGAGCTTGTTATTGAAAGAAAAACAGTTGAAATTAACACTGAGTTCAATCAAGTCAACAAAGTCTCCGGGAGGTAGAGCAAGATTAAGGTCCTGATTGACTTTACGTCGTAGAACCTCGATGGCTTTTTTGGTAGGTACTTTTGTGAAGAGGGAAGTCACATCCAAACTGCTTAGTTTCTTGTTTCGGATGGAGAGGTTACGGATGCGGTTGAGAAGGTCGCCTGAGTGTTTAAGATGAGCGGGGCTGATGGTCCCCAGAAGGCAGGAAAGTTGTTTGGCAAGAACTCCGGCTAGTTTGTGTGGAGCACTGCCTATTCCTGACGTGATAGGTCTGAGAGGAATATTGTGTTTATGGGTCTTGGGTAAACCATACATGTGTGCTGGTTTAGGGTTGTTTGGTAACAAGTACAGAAGTTTCTTCCCTTCTCTAGTGCGTTTGAGTATTTGTCTGGTTTTGTATAGAAAATCTTTGGTGAGCGTCTCCCACTGTTGAGTGCTGATGGGTTCGTATGTAGATTGCTCATTCAAAAGGTCCATCAGTTTAGTGTTGTAGTCACTGGTGTTGAGTATGACGACTCCACCTCCTTTGTCTACGGTGGTGAAGATAATGTTGGGGTCGTTGGCGAGGTTCTTAAGGGCAGTGATGCATCGTCTAGGAAGATTAGAAGAAGAAGGTTTACATAAAGCTGCAGTGAGAAGACCCTGTACATAACCCTTCTGGAAGTTGCTGTCACTGTGTCTAGGGGTTCCTGGAAACTAGATTGAGTTGATAGTTAGGTTTTGCGTATGTTGGTGGTAAATTTGAGTCCCAGACTCAGTGCTTGTTTTTCGTAGTCGGTTAAGGTGCGTGCGATAAGTTGTTTATCAGGGATTCGCGTCCCTTTTCCCTTTCCCATCGACTGTTAGTGCAGAGGTACTGAAGTTTGCGATTGAGTTTGATCTTTGTTGGAGGTTAGCTGTGGTGACTGTGCTGAGAATAGCTCAGCAGTGTGTTGGTCAATCTGAAGTTTGGGCCCCTCATATTCCTTGCAGTTTCAAAGGTTTCCTTAGAGATGTTAGAAAGTTCTTCGGCACATTCAGTTAAGTAAGCTTGGGTAGCTGGAGAGAAGGGGTGCTTGGAGTTGGAGAGTTGTGCAGGAGTAGACTTAGGGATCACCTTCTCTGCCAGGCAATCTTGTAGGAAGTTGTGTCTGTTGCGATAGCTGTGAGCACGAAGAAGGGTGTCCAAATAACGTCTGCATGAAATGTCCATTATGTTGCGGTGTCCGACAGATTGTAATAAAGTTGGTAGAATTACCTCACGGAGATTTTGTTGACTTGATTAAACTCTGTGTTAATTTCAACTGTTTTTCTTTCAATAACAAGCTCTACAAACAAACCTACGGCATGGGAATGGGGTCCCCCATAAGTGCCGTCCTAGCCAACTTATACATGGAACACCTAGAGTCCGAACACTTCGCCAACATCATCCCTTCAAGCGTCACTTGGTTACGTTACGGTCCTCGTAATAACTCCAAAACGTTTTGATGTACGGAATCTTCAGGCAAGGCTCAACGCAGTTGAACCGGCGATCCAGTTTACACTAGAAGAAGAGTCCAAAGAAAGCTACCTTTCCTCGACGTCTCATTCACAAAGTAGACAACAACCTAAGATTTAAGTTTATCGGAAACCACCAAAAAATGATCTCACACATTCTATTCCCGTCAGATACCAAGACCAAAAAAATGATCTCACACACTTCTATTCCAGTCAAGATACCAAGACCTAAGAGCATACCGAATTTGTAGTCCTGAGTTTCTTGACGAGGAATATACGTACATTCACCAAACATTCACTGAGTTACATTTCCTTCTTTTTTCATCAAAGACTGCAAGAAAAGAGCTCTTCAGATTATTAATTCTCCACGCATCAACACCACTCCCAACAAAGTTATAATTCTTCCCAACACCAGGTTGCACTGAACGTCTCAAACTACTTTCACAAGCTAACACTAGAGTCGCCATCGCTTCTAGCACTTCAATAAAGGATCTAACCAGGCAAAATCCCAAGCACTACGAACCAGTCAATGCAGGAGTTTACACTATACCCTGTGGAGGCTGTGACAAGATTTACGTAGGTGAAACAGCAAGAAACCTCGACACCCGCCTCAATGAACACATTTACGCATGTAGGAACGAAAACTTGAACAACGCCTGTGTACAACACCGAAATTCCACCAATCATCTCATGAAATTCAGAGACGCCCAATTAGTGATCAAAGAAACTAATTTCCGCAGACGCAAGTGCCTCGAATCAGCACTGATAGCTGTTTCAAATGCAGTTAAACAAAACAACGGCAGCTTCACCATCTCCGAAGTCTTAGCAGGAATCCTCCAGAAAACAGTAAACCCTGCCATCACATAGTCTCTCCTGTTATACTACACAAAGCACATTACAGAGAGTGAACAAGCTGCCTCTTTCCAGTCTATATTTGTCCAACCTATTTTTATGTTACCCAAGTAATAGCTTTTATATCCTTTTACTCATGTACGAATTAATTGCTCTACCATATTGTATTACTTTTGTCACTACCACTACTACTACTACTACCACTACCACTAGTGAACATCGAAATGGTACCTCACTAGTATTGCACCTCACTCTGAACCTTTATATAGCCTCTGTGTCCATATATTGTTTGTAATGGCTTGATAAAGCTCCTGGAGAGCGAAACGTTGCCACAATAAATGTCACATTAGTTGCACTTGTGTCCTTTTACTTTACATAGGTACATAGTTACAGTACACCCTGAGACCACGAACATAGTTACAGTACACCCTGACACCAGGTACATAGCTACAGTACACCCTGAGACCAGGTACATAGTTACAGTACACCCTGAGACCAGGTATATAGTTACAGTACACCCTGAGACCAGGTACATAGTTACAGTACACCCTGAGACCAGGTACATAGTTACAGTACACCCTGAGACCAGGTACATAGTTACAGTACACCCTGAGACCAGGTACATAATTACAGTTTCGGTTTCTATCAAAGAACAATGGAAATCAACACTATCTTCATTATATCTTTGGGTATAAATTCCCCACCAAAGCGTCACGTATGAATAATGATGAACTAAGCAGGTTATTGAGCATCGGTCATTATAAAATAATAATAATAATAATAATAATAATAATAATAATAATAATAATAATAATAATAATAATAATAATAATAATAATAATAATAATAATGATAATAATAACAATAATAATAATAATAATAATAATAATAATAATAATAATAATAATAATAATAATAATAATAATAATAATAATAATAATATGTGATATTTCCTTAACCTTTCCAATATTCGTAAATTGAATGCTAAGTTACACAGTTTTTGTTAAAACTTTTTTTTTTACACTGATTCAGTTCTTTAACTTTTGTTAAGTCATGTAAATTGAAGAACAAATGATGAAATATTGTGGGTGGAATAATTCACAAGGAACACGCAAGTAATCCAGAGTAACGTGACAGAAACAATTGACAAGTTACCCAGAGTAACGTGATAGAAACAATTGACAAGTTACCCAGAGTAACGTGATAGAAACAATTGACAAGTAACCCTGAGTAACGTGACAGAAACAATTGACAAGTTACCCAGAGTAACGTGATAGAAACAATTGACAAGTAACCCTGAGTAACGTGACAGAAACAATTGACAAGTAACCCTGAGTAACGTGACAGAAACAATTGACAAGTTACCCAGAGTAACGTGATAGAAACAATTGACAAGTAACCCTGAGTAACGTGACAGAAACAATTGACAAGTTACCCAGAGTAACGTGATAGAAACAATTGACAAGTAACCCTGAGTAACGTGACAGAAACAATTGACAAGTAACCCTGAGTAACGTGACAGAAACAATTGACAAGTTACCCAGAGTAACGTGATAGAAACAATTGACAAGTAACCCTGAGTAACGTGACAGAAACAATTGACAAGTTACCCAGAGTAACGTGATAGAAACAATTGACAAGTAACCCTGAGTAACGTGACAGAAACAATTGACAAGTAACCCTGAGTAACGTGACAGAAACAATTGACAAGTAACCCTGAGTAACGTGACAGAAACAATTGACAAGTTACCCTGAGTAACGTGACAGAAACAATTGACAAGTAACCCTGAGTAACGTGACAGAAACAATTGACAAGTAACCCTGAGTAACGTGACAGAAACAATTGACAAGTAACCCTGAGTAACGTGACAGAAACAATTGACAAGTAACCCTGAGTAACGTGACAGAAACAATTCACAATTAACCTACAATACAGTTGATGGAACATTTCTCAACAAAACCACAAGTGGGTTAGGAATTTTAGTCGACACATGTAATTAGAACCTGACCTCAACTCTCTCTTCTCCTCTCGTGATTTTTCCTTTTCTCTCCACCTATTATCTGGTTTTCTACACCTTTTTTTTTTCACTCGCGACTTAATAATGGTCAGGGACGGCCAGAAACATTGTGTTTACTTTCCTCTCTGAATTACAGGATAGCAGTTAAATTGCGCTGGAAACCTCCCAGGCTGGAAGAATGTGTGGAAGTGTCCGTCAGAAGTCTTGCAACCACTTGTACTGTACTGATTCTTGGACGTTGCTGGACACGGGAATGTTCTTGGTAGGAATATTCACAAATAATCCGCACATAGAAGAGAAAAGCTTACGACCATTTACAAAGTCACACTGCTTCTCTCTTCTATGTGCGAGTTATTTGTGTATCGTTCCAGTCTCGGAATTGTGCCTTTTTATGTTATTTCTTGGTAGGAAAGCTTTATTTCTCGAGGTTTTAGCGCTGAACGGAATGATACGGCTTCCAGGTTCTAGCATTAATTTCTGGATCTTTGAAAACATTTTGACGTCATCAGTTATGTAAACATTGCTAGTAATTTAGTACATTATATAAATTTCAGAACTGGGCTAAACAAGTCAGTCCAGTCAGAAAATCATTTGAACGTCAGAGAATGAGAAATGACGAAGTTATTTTCAGTGCCACTAAACACAAATCAAGGCAAAACAATAAAAATTCTCACAAACACAGCAATACAAATTAATACATAGTAAAAAAGGAATATAAACTAACACATAATAAAAACACAATGTAATGAATGGTATATATTGTAAAGCAATGATGTAAATCATTGCACAGTAATACATAACTGAGTTATTTGAAAAGGAAAATAATTTATTTAACGCTATTACTATAATGAAGGTAAATGATGTTTAATGTCACGTTAAGTTAGAGCGAGACTCTGGTGTTTAGTATACCTTAAGCTATGAATATATGTCTTGGGTACTTAGAATATCTCGGCAGTAAGTAAGTGACTTCAGTATTCAGTGCAGTGATGTTGTAATTATATGATTTAAGTACCCAGTATACAGGTATGTTGTATATAAATGATTTCCATATTTACCTTATTGATGCAGGAAATATGTGACGTAAGTATTCAGTGTACCATAAAAAACGAAGAATTTTAAACACCAATGGCAGATCACTTGAATTTAGATCAGAAAAAGAAGCATTTTATTCACGGGCAACGAGTTGGTTTAATTCTAATATAGTTGAGAAAGAATGTGCACACTGCCGGGTGCTCAGCAAACATATATAATAACCAAACTGAAAATTAAATATATCAAACTTTATTTAGACGAGTCAAGCTTTGCGTAGCAAAGATTGAAATGCAAGATTTTTAATTGTTTAAATTTATCAAATGGCAGTAATGCGAAAGTTCCAAACAGGTTAAACTAAATAGTGTTACGGTCCGTCCTGGACCACAACAGCAACACAAGACGCACCGTACTTTCCAGGTTTGACTCGCATCACTTCAGGAACATAATAACACACACGAGGTGTTCCGTCTACACTCCAGAACTCCAGATTTTTCCCATCTAATACTACGACTAATCTTCAACGGAGACAATACAAGAAGTGGATTAGTAATATTTAGGTTCTTACTTTCTTAGCCTTGAGAGGACGTGTTCAATCCTTTGCCTTCGTCATTCTAAACACACGAGGATGAGGACCCTTATACCTGAGCTAGAGAAGAGACGCTAATGGAAATAAGCGCCGCCAGATTAGGTTAGGTTAGATAAGGTTCATCAGGAAACAGGACAAGTGTTTCCTGACTCTGGTCTTAGTCATATGATGACCCACTGTTGGAGCATTTGGTCATCAGACCGAGGCCTTGTGCTGGCTTACCGGTCCACCCCTTTAAAAAATATGGTCAGTTATAACCAACATATATGCCAGAGGTATGCAATTACCTTGTGGAAGATAACAGCACTATGATTTCAGGGTGTTGCTGTGCCAGAGAAGTATCATTAATTAAATTAATGGTATTCAATACCCGACAAGCTGATGAGTGAGACAAACGTGCAATACTTAGTGAACTTTATTGGTGAGACGTTTCTAATGCTCCTCAGGGATTTTCAACGTAATACAAAGTCGAATTTAATACTGGAGATGGAATTACTTAACTTAAGCCTGTTTTTTAACCACTGAAGCTACTTGCAACAGTAGAAGAAGGAAAGGTTATGAAGAGGAACGTCAAATGAAATAAATCAGAGAGGGTCAATGTAGTTTAATTTTTCAGTGATATAATACAATATATGTGTTGGTCATGTGGTCTCTCATACTGTGTTATGGACTCATGACTGAGATGCTATTAGATACTGTAGCTCAGGACAGGCAGATCATGGCAGCAGTAAGCTCTAGCTTAAGAGGTGCTCGAATTTAATCAGAAAGCAGGTTAAATGATAGCCTGGTATTTTAATTTTGTAGTCTAGGCCAAGGAATCGAACATATCATTCTTTATTTATCTTCCTGCCTTCCCAAATCGTTCATATTGGAACGTAATACTATGAAAGTCAATGGATTTTGTCTCTCAGCTATCGTTCATTTTCGCTGAGTTATTCTCGGTATGTCACGGTAACTAATGACTGGGAATAAATGTATCCTCATTTCTCAAAAGAATCGAAAACTCTATTCAGTATTATTGCGAGTATTCTCTCTAGTCATGTCATCAAGAAGTAAGAGTCAGGGTTGAGCACGAAATGATTGCATTACAATTTAAGCTCAACTTGAATACCTTTATTCAGTTTTAGCTAAAAATTTCTCTCCCACATCTACGATACGTTGCGAGTTGCCTTAGAATGATATTAAGATTTTAATTTTCTCGCGTAAAACGGTAGGAACGCTGCCATTCTGTTTAGATTCTGCTAACTCTTGAAATAATGAGAGAGTATTCACCTTGCAATTAAGGCAGTCTTAGCCCTTGCATACTCCACGAATACCTTAATGGTTGAGCAAGGAGTAATGACTGGATGGTTGGAGGTACTTGTCCTGCCTACCACTAACCTCATTCCTTGCCAAAATGATGACGATTATTATCCCCTTTCTCAGACCCCCGACGCTGCCTCACCTACCCTTGGTGGTGGTTGTAAGTGGCTAACCTCTTCACTTATGATAGAGCAGCCTCTCCATGTCAGTGTCATATAGAGTGGATATTTGTTTCCATTCTTTGAATTGCGTTAAAAAGAGCTGTTATAAATTAGACTATAAAAAACATTTACAGATTGATAGTTAAACTTTTTTCGTTGACAGTGGTTTAAAAAAAATATTTTTGAATCAAGCGTGACTTAGAACATTCACCTGACCTCACTTTACCTTGGGAAAAACTCGAGATTCTCCCCGGACTGTTTGAATATTTTCTTCTCCTACTTCCTCCCCCTTTTATATTCTATGTGAAATTTATATAATGATAAGGTACATCAACAGAAATACAAAAGGAAGTAGAATACCATAAATAACATCTCAGAGCAACATCTCAAATACTTTATGCAGCTCTCCGGCGGTGGGCCGCATGACCAGGATGCTGCAGGCATTTTCCCTCTGGATCGCAACACTGAGTTTCTGAAAGAGGAAACTGACTGCTCTGTGATCCTTGGTTTCTGTGATGAGATTTTCACGCTGCTCTCTGAGGAACTTTAGAGCACACTTGCCCCCATGCTCCATCTCTACCGGAATGAAGTTATGGTAAGATAAAAGATCTTCATATCTGTGGATCTTGTGGGTCTCTCTGTAACTGGCGGCTCCATCCCCTTCAGCTTCAGAGTAAAGCAAGTAGGTGTCTGCCAACGTGGCGCACAGGTGTAGATCTAGGCATTCTACATAGTGACTCCATCTGGACGATTTTGACTTACATCAAAATCAAAACTATTTGAGGTTGCCGTTGAGTTGGACAACGGGCCGTGGCGAGACTTCTCTTTATTATGTTGTTGACCTCCTCATGTCTAGCATACTTCCCTTCTGATATAATGACATACAAGACCATGAAGTCTGAATTGATCAGCTGATGCCATGCCGTAAATGTGCCTATGTTCAGTGAATATGGGGGCAGCTAGGCAGAGAGCAACACTAATCCGAATGGTCTGTGGGTCGAGTCGAGTGCCCAGAGAGGAACTGGGAACAGCTGAAAGGAAATCTCCTGAATGTGGTAACTTCAACGCGCTGTTGAGCACTGTGCTTGCAATTTTTTCCATGATTGGTTTGCCCAGTGACAAACCAATGAGATCCCCTCATGCAGGGGATTTTCTGTTCGCTGTTCCTAACTCCAGCCTTGGCACACGCCTCGATCCACAGACCATCCGCATAGGTGTTGCCCTTCGACTTGCCGCCCCTATTCTCGCGGAACACAGGTGTATTTGTGGCAGTGAAGCAGCAGACCAATTAGGGTACCATGGTCTTGTGTGCCGTAAATCTGAGGGAAAGACTGCAAGACATGAGGAGGTTAATAACATTACCAAGAGGAGCCTCAGAACAGCCAGATGCCCAGCAGTAAGGGAGCCACCCCAGCTATGCAGATCTGATGGCAGCCAGAAGAGTCCAGATGGTATCACCCTTCAAGCCTGGACGGACGGGAAGCAGGTGGTGTGGGACTATACATGTGCATCTACCTTAGCTGATACCTATCTCCAATACACCAGGGAGAAAGGAGGGGCAGCTGCCAGCTTCAGGGAGTCCCAAAAGTCTAGAAAATATGGAGAACTTACTCATCACTATATGTTTGTTCCCATTAGGTCAGAGACCCTTGGCTCATGGGGAAAGAATGCATCTAAATTCCTTAAGGAGCTGGGAGAAAGACTCATCAGGGTAACTAGGGATCCAGCGGCTCAGTGCGGCTGTTCAAAGGGGTAATGCCAGCTGTATTTTGGGCACACGCCCCAGCTTTGAGAAGCAGGATGAGATTTTCGCCTTTTAATCGGTGATACACACATAACAACATGTATCTTATATGCCACCTTTATATCAACAATGTATCTCTTAAATCTTCTGTACCATATTAGGTAACAAAATATTCCTATTTGTAAAAAAAAATATACTAAAAGATGGGGTTGTAGGGGAAGTGGAATATTCAAACGGCTTCAGGAAGAAATACAAATATTCTTCCTTGAAGCGTTTTTATCCGCTTCTCCGAGGCTATGGGTCCCACAATTTACACCAGAGGTGGACCCCATCCTGTATATATATAGAATTGAGACACTTATGCAACACATGGGAGTCTTTATTGAAGAAACGTTTCGCCACAAAGTGGCTTCATCAGTCAAATACAAAGTAGAAAAGGGTTAGGAGAGTAGGAGTTTGAGGTACTCAGTTCCTCAACCTGGAAACGATGGGTTCAGTCCATCACTCTTGCAGGAAGTGCAGCATAGGACCAGAGAGGTGGCTTATATACTGCAGTCAGGTGAGTTGAAGCAGGAGGAGGCGGGATCACAGTGGGACCTGCCATTAGTGTAAGTAGGTCGTCGTCCAAAGGTTGGAGAAGCGTTGAAGGCTTTGTACCAACATCCCGTGATGTTGCAGTGTCTGACGTAAGTGATGAATGGTTTTGAAAACCGACAACTTGAAGAATTGAGACACTTATGCAACTCATAACTCATAACTGGCTTATATACTGCAGTATATAAGCCACCTCTCTGGCGCTATGCTGCACTTCCTACAAAATTAATGGACTGAACACATCGTTTCCAGGTTGAGGGACTGATTACCTCAAACTCCTCCTCTCCTTACTCATTTCTACTTTGTATTGGACTGATGAAGCCACTGTGTGGCGAAACGTTTCTTGTAATAAAGTTGGCAGAATTACCGACAATATGTAAAGTAAAAGGACACAAGTGCAACTAATGTGACATTTATTGTGGCAACGTTTCGTTCTCCAGGAGCTTTATCAAGCCATTACAAACAATACATCAAACAATACATGGACACAGAGGGTATATAAAGGGTCAGAGTGAGGTGTAATACTAGTGAGGTACCATTTCGATGTTCATTTGTGGTAGTAGTAGTAGTAGTAGTAGTAGTGGTAGTGACAAAAGTAATACAATATGGTAGAGCAATTAATTCGTACATGAGTAAAAGGATATAAAAGCTATTACTTGGGTAACATAAAAATAGGTTGGACAAATATAGACTGGAATGAGGCAGCTTGTTTCAGTGTTCACTCTCTGCGCTTTGTGTAGTATAAATTAGAGAGACTATGTGATGGCAGGGTTTACTGTTTTCAGGAGGATTCTTGCTAAGACTTCGGAGATGGTGAAGCTGCCGTTGTTATGTTTAATTGTATTCGAAACAGCGATCAGTGCTGATTCGAGGCACTTGCGTCTGCGGAAATTAGTTTCTTTGATCACTAATTGGGCGTCTCTGAATTTCATGAGATGATTGGTGGAATTTCGGTGTTGTACACAGGCGTTGTTCAAGTTATCGTTCCTACATGCGTAAATGTGTTCATTGAGGCGGGTGTCGAGGTTTCTGGCTGTTTCACCTACGTAAATCTTGTCACAGCCTCCACAAGGTATAGTATAAATTCCTGCATTGACTGGTTCGTGGTGCTTGGATTTTGTCCTGGTTAGATCCTTTATTGAAGTGCTAGAAGCGATGGTGACTCTGGTGTTAGCTTGTGAAAGTACTTTTGAGACGTTCAGTGCAACCTGGCTGTTGGGAAGAATTATAACTTTGCTGGGAGTGGTGTTGATGCGTGGAGAATTTATGATCTGAAGAGCTCTTTTCTTGCAGTCTTTGATGAAAAAAGAAGGAAAATGTAACTCAGTGAATGTTTGGTGAATGTGTGTACACTCCTTGTCAAGAAACTCAAGACTACAAATTCGGTATGCTCTTAGGAAAAACCCGATAATGATGCCTCTTTTGGTCTTGGTATCTTGACTGGAATAGAAGTGTGTGAGATCATTTTTATTGGTGGGTTTCCGATAAACTTGAAATCTTAGGTTGTTGTCTACTTTGTGAATGAGGACGTCGAGGAAAGGTAGCTTGTCACTGGACTCTTCTTCTAGTGTAAACTGGATCGCCGGTTCAACTGCGTTGAGCCTTGCCTGAAGATCCCGTACATCAAAACGTTTTGGAGTTATTACGAGGACATCGTCCACGTAACGTAACCAAGTGACGCTTGAAGGGATGATGTTGGCGAAGTGTTCGGACTCTAGGTGTTCCATGTATAAGTTGGCTAGGACGGCACTTATGGGGGACCCCATTCCCATGCCGTAGGTTTGTTTGTAGAGCTTGTTATTGAAAGAAAAACAGTTGAAATTAACACAGAGTTCAATTAAGTCAACAAAATCTCCGGGAGGTAGAGGAAGATTAAGGTCCTGATTGACTTTACGTCGTAGAACCTCAATAAAGATTCCCATGTGTTGCATAAGTGTCTCAATTCTTCAAGTTGTCGGTTTTCAAAACCATTCAAACCTTTTATTAGATCAACAAATCTTACATAAATGAAAGTGAATATGTAATTGTAGTTCATTGTAGTGATATATTATGTTTTTACTGCTTAGGATTACAAATGCAATAGAAATATTTCTTACCTTAAATTGTGGTTGTGGTGCATGTCATTGTGAAGACAGAGGAGATGGATGGTTTGGCCCAACTGGGCTGAGGTGGATGGTTGTTGATTGTCGGCAGAAGTGGATGGTAGAGGTTCTGGCACTAAAGTCGATGGTTGTATTGGAGTGTGCATAAATTCTCTAATGGATCTCTGGGCTCTTTTACCCTGCAGTACATAATACAGCTGACGGTAAGGCGTCATCAGCTGTTTCAAAGCACTGCTTCTAGATTTGTCAGGTTCCTCTTCAGTGAAAAGCGTCTGCTAGTTTAGCAGCAACATGGAACTGCTCACGTAACTGCTGAAACGTTAAATTCTTTTTCTTCAGGTATTCTCTGATCCATTGCAGTGCCCTTCCTGTTATTCCTTCCTAATCCTCTAGCCTTTGCACTAATGTCTTGTGTGGAACTGTGTCAAAAGTCTTCCAGTCTTAGAGAATACAGTCTACACACCTCTCTCTCTCTCTTGTCTTACTTCCGTCAACTTGTCGTAAAACTCCAGACATTTGCTACACAGGATTTCCCTTGCTTGAAACTGCTTGAAACTGTGATTGTTGTCATGTTTAAACTCATTTCTTTCTAGGTGCTCCACCGCTTTTCTCCTGATAATCAACTCCATGACTGCATACTATACATGTCAGTGACACTGGTCTGTAGTTTAATGTTGCGTCTCTGTTACCTTTCTTAGAAACTGGGACTACATTTGCTGGCTGTCTTCCGTACTTCACGTAGTCGCCCTGTTTCAAGAGAAGTGTTGAAAATTGTTGTTAGTGTTATTGTTGCTGTGTGTGTGCATACTCACCTAGTTGTGGTTGCAGGGGTCGAGTCACAGTTCCTGGCCTCACTTCTTCACTGGTCGCTACTACGTTTCCCTCCCTGTTCCATGAGCTTTATCATACCTCTTCTTAAAGCTATGTATTGATCCTGCCTCCATGACATCACTTTCCAGATATTTCAACGCCCTGACAACTCTATGACTGAAGAAATACTTCCTAATATCCCTGTGATTCATCTGAGTCCTCAATATCCAACTGTTTTCCCTTGTTGCTGTGTCCCATCTCTGAAACATCCTGTCTCTGTCCACCTTGTCGATTCCTCTCAGTATTTTATATGTCGTTATCATATCTTCCCTATTTCCTCTCCTCCAGTGTCGTCATGTCGATTTCCTATAACCTTTCCTAGCAGGACATGCCCCTTAGCTCCTGGACTAGTCTTGTTTCAAACCTTTGCACTTTCTCTAATTTCCTTAGGTGATTGGCTAGGCGTGGGTTCCAAACTGGTGCTGCATACTCCAATATGGGCCTGACGTACATTGTGTACAGGGTCCTGAACGACTCCTTATTGAGATGTCGGAATGCTATTCTTAGGTTTGCTAGGCGCCCATATGCTGCAGCAGTTAATTGGTTGATGTGCGTCTCAGGAGGTGTGCCCAGTGTTATTCTCACCCCAAGATCCTTTTCCTTGAGTGAGGCTTGTAGTCTCTGTCCTTCTGAGCTGCAGTCTGTCTGCAGTCTTCTTTGCCCTTCCTCAATGTTAATGACTTTGCACTTAGTGGGATTGAACACCAGGAGCAAGTTTCTGGACCAAGCTTGCAGCCTATCCAGATCCCTTTGTAGTTCTGACATGTCCTAATCCGATTGAATTCTTCTCATTAACTTCACATCTGCAAACAGGGACACTTCCGAGTGTGTTCCTCCCTCCATGTCGTTCATATATACCAGAAACAGCACCGGTCCTAGGACTGACCCCTGTGGAACCCGCTCGTCACAGGCTCCCACTGACACCTCGCCACGTACAATGACTCGCTGATGTCTTCTCGACAGTTATTCCCTGATTCATTTCAGTGCCTTCCCTGTTATACCTGTCTGGCACTCACGCTTTTACACTAATCTCTTCTGTGGAACTGAGTCAAAAATCTTTTTGCTGTCCAAGAAAACGCAGTCTACCAACCCCTCTCTCTCTTGTCTTACTGCTGTCACCCTGCCATAGAACTCCAGTAAGTTTGTGACAGGAAATTCCGTCCCTGAAACCGTGCTGGTTGTCCTGATAATCCTCTAGATGACTTTCCATACTATATATGTCAGCGACACTGGTCTGAAAATTAGTGCTTCGTGTCTGTTTCCTTTTTTTTAATTGGGACTACATTTGCTGTCTTCCATACCTGAGGTATTCACCCTGTTTCGGTAGATGTCTTGAGAATTGTTTTTAGTGGTACACATAGCATCTGCGCTCACTCTCTCAGGACCTATGGAGAGATGTTATCCGGCCCCATCACCTTTGAACCTTTGAGGTATCTAGCTCACTTAGCAGCCTCTGCTTCTCCTCCTCGACTGTATGTAGTGTGTCCAACATTTGATAGTGTACCCCATATCCCCGTTTTCCTGGAGTCCCTTCTGTCTTATCTTGAAGCTCATGTTGAGCTCCTCACATACTTCTTCGTCATTTCATGTGATCTCCTCTACTTCCTTCCTCAGCCTGATTATCTGGTCCTTGAATCTGTGTGTTTACCTGGAGTTTACCTGGAGAGAGTTCCGGGGGTCAACGCCCCCGCGGCCCGGTCTGTGACCAGGCCTCCTGGTGGATCAGAGCCTGATCAACCAGGCTGTTACTGCTGGCTGCACGCAAACCAACGTACGAGCCGCAGCCCGGCTGGCCAGGAACCGACTTTAGGTCGGTTCCTGTGTGTGTGTACTCACCTAATTGTAGTTGCAGGGGTCGAGACTCAGCTCCTAGCCCAGGGTTTTCACTGAACGCTAGTAGGTCCTCTCTCTTCCTGCTCCATGAGCTTTATCATACCTCGTCTTAAAGCTATGTATGGTTCCTGCCTCCACTACATCGCCCGCCAGACTGTTTCGCTTCCTGACCACTCTGTAACTGAAGAAATACTTCCTAACATCCCTGTGACTCGTCTGAGTCTTCAACTTTCAAGAGTGAACCCTTGTTTCTGTGTCCCCTCTCTGGAACATCTTGTCTCCGTCCTCCTTGTCTATTCCACGCAGTATTTTGTATGTCGTTATCATGTCTCCCCTATCCCTCCTGTCCTCCAGTGTCATTAGGCCGATTTCCTTCAACCTTTCTTTATAGGACATTCCAATTAGCTCTGGAACTAAGCTTGTCGCAAACCTTTGCACTTTCTCTAATTTCTTAACGTGCTTGACCCGGTGCGGGTTCCAAACTGGTGCTGTATACTCCAGTATGGGCCTGACGTACACGGTGTACAGTGTCTTAAAAGATTCCTTACTTAGGCATCGGAATACTAATCCCAGGTTTGCCAGGCGCCCATATGCTGCAGAAGTTATCTGGTTAATGTGTGCTTCCGGAGACGCGTTCAGTGTTATACTCACGCCAAGATCTTTCTCCTCGAGCGAGGGTTGCAGTCGTTGGCCACCTAGCCTATACTCTGTTCGCGGTCTTCTTTGCCCTTCTCCGATCTTCATGACTTTGCATTTGGCAGGGTTGAATTCGAGAAGCCAGTTGCTGGACCAGGTGTCCAGCCTGTCCAGGTCTCTTTGTGTGTGTGTGTGTGTGTGTGTGTGTGTGTGTGTGTGTGTGTGTGTGTGTGTGTGTGTGTGTGTGTGTGTGTGTGTGTGTGTGTGTGTGTGTGTGTGTGTGTGTGTGTGTGTGTGTGTGTGTGTGTGTGTGTGTGTGTGTTTGTATGTGTACTCACCTAGTTGAGGTTGCGGGGGTCGAGTCCGAGCTCCTGGCCCCGCCCCTTCACTGATCGCTACTAGGTCACTCTCCCTGAGCCGTGAGCTTTATCATACCTCTGCTTAAAGCTATGTATGGATCCTGCCTCCACTACATCGCTTCCCAAACTATTCCACTTACTGACTACTCTGTGGCTGAAGAAATACTTCCTAACATCCCTGTGATTCATCTGTGTCTTCAGCTTCCAACTGTGTCCCCTTGTTACTGTGTCCAATCTCTGGAACATCCTGTCTTTGTGTGTGTGTGTGTGTGTGTGTGTGTGTGTGTGTGTGTGTGTGTGTGTGTGTGTGTGTGTGTGTGTGTGTGAGTGCGTGTGAGTGAGTGTGTGTGTGGGGGGGGTACTCAACTATTTGTAGTTAGAGTGGTCGAGTCGTAGCTCCTGGTCCCGCCTCTTCTCTGATGGCTACTAGGTCCTCTATCTGCTCCATGAGCTTCATCCAACCTCAGTTAAAACTATATATGGTTCCTCCCTCCACTACGTCATTTTCCAGACTACTCCACATACTGACAGCTCTATGGCTGAAGAAATACATCCTAACATCTCTTTGACTCGTCTGAGTCTTTAACATCCAATCCCGACTGCTTGTTTCTGTGTCCTACCTCTGGAACATCCTGTCTCCGTCCACCTTGTCAATTCCTCGCAGTATTTTGTCTGTCATTATCATGTTTCCTGAAACGTTTGCACTTTCTCTAATTTCTTGACGTGCTTGACCAGGTGTGGGTTCCAAACTGGTGCTCCATACTCCAGTATGGGCCTGACGTGCACGGTGTACAGAGTCTTGAACGATTCCTTACTGAGGTATCGAAACTCTCTTCTTAGGTTTTCTAGGCACCCATATGCTGCAGCAGTTATCTGGTTTATGTGCTCCTCAGGAGATATTAAAATGGTATAAAATACCGACACATTGTTAGGTAAGACACATATGCAACAGTTAGGTATCTTTATTTCGAAACGTTTCGCCTACACAGTAGACTTCTTCAGTCGAGCACAGAAAAGTTGATAGAAGCAGAAGAGACGTGAATATGATGTAATCAGTCCATCACCCATGAAGTTTGAGGTGGTCAGTCCCTCAGTTTGGAAAAGAGTATTGTTCCATAGTCTGAAACAATATGGAGTTGAAGTGGCAGGATGGAGCCTTATATAGCGCCAGGAGTTGAAGTGGCAGGATGGATCCTTATATAGCGCCAGGAGGTGAGATGTAGGCCACTAGTAGAGGTAAGAATGTAGTCGTTGGGAGGTTCTAGACTCTGAGCTTGATCTTACAAAATACAGCCCTGACAAGAATACCAGAAGTGTAACCTTCTCTAATCTACAATACAAGAATTAGTTGTGTAAAGGGAGACTGTACAATAAAACGATCATTATTCTCAATGGCAGCTGATTGTTACTGTAAATTCCCTTATTTGGATTGACTAAACCCATATGGGTCATACAACAAGTAGGAGATGTATCAGTCTGGAGGAGAGGCTGGAGAGAGTAATTCTCACTAGAGGCATCAAGATCCTCTCTCACCTGGTTCAGTACATATGACTGCAGAAATGTTAACAGTAAACATATGTCCACTGACCCATGTTTTTATTTTTTTATTTTTATCCATATAAATGAAAATGGTAGTATTAGAGCTGATTATTTCTTATTCATAAGTATTACTACATTATTGTGCAACTGCCTTAATTGTAGACTTAATGAGTTAATTAATCATTAAATTTTCCAGCAAGGATTTAAGTAAACGTTACTGTCTATTTACTAGAAAACTGACTGGAAAGTCTATCGCATCATAACTTAGTTACAACTAAAATCCTCTAACTAATAAATGCATCAAATGTTATGGAATTCATTGCTTTGTTAGCGCAGTTATTAACACCATAAAACATTTATAGAATATTAGCAATAGTAATATCCATTAGCAACTGTACTGAATTCTACCAGTCATGAATATTTATATTTCCTTCATGAAATACAGTATCACAAATATTTGATCAATATTTTAATCCAACATTAATTTCAAAAAACATGTACATATATTCATATGTTAAAGAGTCGTGGTCCCTTTACACTTATTGAGTTCTCTCTCAGTTTACTTATTGTTCCTTTGCGTTTTATTTCAGGTTTGGTGCACCGTCTGCCAAGCCACTTGTGTACATAAGTAATTTCGGTGGGTAGGTTTGTGAACAATTCCTCCATTATTTTCCAGGTGTAGATTATGATGTGTTTCTCTCGCCTACGTTCTAAGGAGTACAGTTCTGGGAATTTCAAGCGTTCAAAGTAATTTATATATGAGCTGTGAAGGTTCTATATACATTTTCTACCTTCGCAGTTTCACCTGCCTACAAGAAGGCCATTACGTACAGGACAATTAACAAGAGTAATGTTGTCGTATATTCGTATATTATAGAAGAATACAATAGATGAAGAATCTGATGTGTATTCTCTCTCTCTCTCTCTCTCTCTCTCTCTCTCTCTCTCTCTCTCTCTCTCTCTCTCTCTCTCTCTCTCTCTCTCTCTCTCTCTCTCTCTCTCGCTGGTACTGATAGCCAGCATTAACTGTCATCCTCAAATGTTCAAATTTCACACTTCTTCGTATGGTGTCGTTGCATTATGTTGCAAGACAGCAGAAGTTTCATGTGAGGAGACAATAGATGGCTAATGTTCAGCTATGTTCTCTGGTTATTGTCTGTGTCCAGTCTGACACAGACCAAATTGCAATAATTACTTGATACTTTGTAGACCTCTGGTAATTACACACATAAAATTGAGACCTTTTTCGAAATGATACCATCATAACCATAATAAATGATACCATAATAAATGATACCATAATAAATGACACCATAATAAATGATACCATAATAAATGATACCATAATAAATGATACCATAATAAATGATACCATAATAAATGATACCATAATAAATGATACCATAATAAATGATACCATAATAAATGATACCATAATAAATGATACCATAATAAATGATACCATAATAAATGATACCATAATAAATGATACCATAATAAATGATACCATAATAAATGATACCATAATAAATGATACCATAATAAATGATACCATAATAAATGATACCATAATAAATGACACCATAATAAATAATACCATAATAAATGATACCATAATAAATGACACCATAATAAATGACACCATAATAAATGATACCATAATAAATGATACCAATATAACCATAATAAAAGGGAGGTGGCACAGCAATATACCATACCAGTGATACGGAATGCATATGTTCAACATGTATCAGAGATAAGCAAGATAAATATATATTTGCTCATAGTAATTCTAAAAATAGGTACTGTCTACAGGTCTCCACATAACAACATTAACACTTTTAGTGACTTTAAGCAGAAGACACAAATATTTAGATTCCTTAATGTATAATTACCTCTTACTGCCATTCGTACTAAGGATCACACGAATTACTGAGACATCTGCATCGACCCTTGACCACAAGTGAACCAATACAATGGCTCCATTAAACCCAGACATAATCACTGACAATACGACTGTTCATTAGTTACCTTCCTAGTGACCAAATTATCTCATTCAGGATCCACGATGACGTGTCAGTGAACAAGTTAATAAAATCATTAGGCACTGATGATTACAAGAGCGAAATCATCAGCAATAATGATATTCACTGTGTCCAAGTCTTCCTTCAAAAATAGATTCAATGCGTCTATAATAAACATTCTCCCTTAAAAACCAAAAACATCGCAACCGTGAGACTTAATGACCTTTGGCTAACCAACATTTACAGATTTTTTGATGTGAAGCTGACCTATGTAAAACAATACTCAGCCAAAATTATCATCACCAAAGAAATTAAACTGGCCAGAGCAAAGTAACCTCCCATAAGGACTAACATAGGGACTAACATAGGGACTAACATAGGAACTAACATAGGGACTAACATAGGGACTAACATAGGGATTAACATAGGGACTAACATAAGGACTAACATAGGGACTAACATAGGGACTAACATAGGGACTAACATAGGGACTAACATAGGGACTAACATAGGGACTAACATAGGGACTAACATAGGGACTAACATAGGGACTAACATAGGGACTAACATAGGGACTAACATAGGGACTAACATAGGGACTAACATAGGGACTAACATAGGGACTAACAAAAGGATTAGGAAAGGGACTAACGTGAATTCTAACATATGTACTATCACAGGGACTAATACAGAAATTAATACATTGACTAACATGGGGGACTAACATATACTAACTGAAACTAGCGTTGGTAGTGTTTACCTCGGTAATCACTAACCTCAACAAGTTACTGATTACTTCGGTAATCACTAACCTCAACAAGTTACTGATTACCTCGGTAATCACTAACCTCAACAAGTTAGTGATTACTTCGGTAATCACTAACCTCAACAAGTTAGTGATTACCTCGGTAATCACTAACCTCAACAAGTTAGTGATTACCTCGGTAATCACTAACCTCAACAAGTTAGTGATTACCTCGGTAATCACTAACCTCAACAAGTTAGAGATTACCTCGGTAATCACTAACCTCAACAAGTTAGTGATTACCTCGGTAATCACTAACCTCAACAAGTTACTGATTACTTCGGTAATCACTAACCTCAACAAGTTAGTGATTACCTTTGTAATCACTAACTTCGATGATAAAATTGCTTAATGTCAAAACAGGTAATTTTAGTTAGTTAGTTTAATATGTTTATTATGCACCCCATACCCATCCTGTGGGCGGTACTCAAAAGATTACAAAGGTACATAATTGGTCCAGGGACTGGACTCCAAAGTTTTGATAGCTGAGCAAGTTACAGAGGTAATGAACTCACAATTTACAAAGGTAATGAACTCACAATTTACAAAGGTAATGAACTCCAGGTAGGTCTGGTCACAATCATGACAAGTTACAAAGGTATTTACAGATTACAGAGGTACGTAGTGGGTCCAGGGACTGGGCCCCCAAAGTTTTGATAGCTGAACTTGGTACAAAGGTAATGAGCTCACAAGCTACAAAGGTAATGAATTCTGTAAGAATGGTTACTTACGTTTATACATGGCTACAATCATGAACAAATTATAGTGTAGTGAGCAATTCACACTTCCACACCCGGTCACAACTGTAATGAGTTATTGGTGCAAATATTGATTGTTGAGTCACATACACACACACACACACACACACACACACACACACACACACACACACACACACACACACACACACACACACACACACACACACACACACACACACACACACACACACACACACACACACACACACACGGATGGCACGGGCGAAAGGGACTTCTTAGTAGGAACAATCCAGTCTGAGGGACATAAGGTGATAATTGCAGTAATGTACAACCCACCACAGAACTGCAGGAGGCCAAGAGAAGAAAACGATGAGAGCAACAGAGCAATGGTCGACACACTAGCCGAGGTGGCCAGGAGAGCACACATGGGGGGAGCAAAGTTACTAGTTATGGGTGATTTCAATCACAAGGAGATTGACTGGGAAAACCTGGAGCCCCATGGGGGTCCCGAAACATGGAGAGCCAAGATGATGGATGTGGTACTGGAAAACCTCATGCATCAACATGTTAGAGACACTAACAGAGAGAGAGGAGAGGATGAACCAGCAAGACTGGACCTTGTATTCACCTTGAGTAGTTCGGACATTGAGGATATCATGTATGAAAGGACCCTGGGAGCTAGTGATCATGTGGTTCTGTGCTTCGACTACATAGGTAAGCTCCAAGTGGAGAGAGCAGCAGGAATAGGGTGGAAAAAACCAAACTACAAAAGGGGGAACTACTCAGGCTTGAGGAACTTCTTTCAAGACATTCAGTGGGAGAGTGAACTGACAGGAAAACCAGTACAAGAAATGATGGACTATGTGGCAACAAAATGCAAGGAGGCAGAGGAGAGGTTTGTTCCCAACGGAAACAGAAATAATGGGAGGAACAGAACGAGTCCTTGGTTCACCCAAAGGTGTTGGGAGGCAAAAACTAGGTGTACTAGAGAATGGAAAAGGTACAGAAGACAGAGAACTCAGGAAAATAAAGAGATTAGCCGAAGAGCCAGAAACGAATATGCACAGATAAGAAGGGAGGCTCAGCGGCAATACGAAAATGACATAGCATCGAAAGTCAAGACTGACCCGAAGCTGTTGTACAGCCACATCAGGAGGAAAACAACAGTCAAGGACCAGGTAATCAGACTCAGGAAGGGTGATGGGGAATTCACAAGAAACGACCGGGAGGTATGTCAGGAGCTCAACACAAGATTTAAAGAAGTATTTACAGTGGAAACCAGTAGGACTCCAGGAAATTAGAGCAGGGTGGTGCACCAGCAAGTGCTGGATGAGATACATATAACCAAGGAGGAGGTGAAGAAGCTGCTATGCGAACTTGACACCTCAAAGGCAGTGGGACCAGACAACACCTCTCCGTGGGTCCTTAAAGAGGGAGCAGAGATATTGTGTGTACCGTTAACAAAGATCTTCAACACATCATTTGAAACTGGGCAACTCCCTGAGGTATGGAAGATGGCAAATGTAGTCCCAATTTTTAAAATGAGAGACAGACATGAGGCACTAAACTACAGACCTGTATCACTAACGTGTATAGTATGCAAGGTCATGGAGAAGATCATCAGGAGGAGAGTGGTGGAGAACCTGGAAAGAAACAAGTGTATAATTGACAACCAGCATGGTTTCAGGAGGAAAATCCTGTGTCACAAACCTACTAGAGTTTTATGACAAGGTGACAGAAGTAAACAAGAGAGAGAGGGTGGATCGACTGCATTTTTTTGGACTGCAAGAAGGCCTTCGACACAGTTCCTCACAATAGGTTACTGCAAAAGCTAGAGGATCAGGCACACATAACACGAAAGGCACTGCAATGGATCAGAGAATACCTGACAGGGAGGCAACAACGAGTCATGGTACGTGACGAAGTGTCAGAGTGGGCGCCTGTGACAAGCGGGGTTCCACAGGGGTCAGTCCTAGGACCTGTGCTGTTCTTGGTATATGTGAATGACATAACGGAAGGCATAGACTCAGAAGTGTCCTTGTTTGCGGACGATGTGAAGTTAATGAGAAGAATCAAATCGGATGAGGATCAGGCAGGACTACAAAGAGACCTGGACAGGCTACAAGCCTGGTCCAGCAACTGGCTCCTTGAGTTTAACCCTGCCAAATGCAAAGTCATGAAGATTGGGGAAGGGCAAAGAAGACCGCAGACACAATATAGTTTAGACGGCCAAAGTCTGCAAACCTCATTCAAGGAAAAAGATCTGGGGGTGAGTATAACACCGAGCATATCTCCCGAGGAGAACATCAATCAGATAACTGCTGCAGCATACTGGCGCCTGCCAAACCTACGGATAGCGTTCCGATGCCTCAGTAAGGATTCGTTCAAGACTCTGTATACCATTTACGTCAGGCCCATACTGGAGTATGCAGCACCAGTTTGGAATCCACACCTAGTCAAGCACGTCAAGAAATTAGAGAAAGTGCAAAGGTTTGCAACAAGACTAGTCCCAGAGCTACGGGGATTGTCCTACGAAGAAAGGTTGAGGGAAATCGGCCTGACGACACTGGAGGCAAGGAGGGTCAGTGGAGACATGATAACGACATATAAAATACTGCGCGGAATAGACGAGGTGGACAAAGACGGGATGTTCCAGAGATGCGACACAGACACAAGAGGCCACAATTGGAAGTTGAAGACTCAGATGAATCAAAGGGATGTTAGGAAGTATTTCTTCAGTCATAGAGTAGTCAAGCCGTGGAATAGCCTAGAAAGTGAAGTAGTGGAGGCGGGAACCATACATAGTTTTAAGGCGAGGTATGATAAAGCTCATGGAGCAGGGAGAGAGAGGAGCTAGTAGCAATCAGTGAAGAGGCGGGGCCAGGAGCTATGATTCGACCCCTGCAACCACAAATAGGTGAGTACACACACACTCTCACTCACACTCACTCTGACACTGACACTGACACTGAGACACACACACACACACTCACACACACACACACACACACACACACACAAGTGGAGAAGGTAACAGGAACTGAAGGGGACAGGCCAAACTATAAAAGGGGGGACTACATAGGTATGAGAAACTTCCTGCAGGAGGTTCAGTGGGACAGAGAAATGGTAGGAAAATCAGTAAACGAGATGATGGAATATGTGGCAACAAAGTGCAAGGAGGCAGAGGAAAGTTTTGTTCCCAAGGGAAACAGAAATAATAGGAAGACCAAAACGAGTCCTTGGTTTACCCGAAGGTGTAGGGGGGCAAAAACAAGTGCAACAGAGAAGGAAAAGGACAGGAGGCAAAACCCCCGGAAAAAAAGGAGATTATAGAAGACCAAAACGAGTATGCGCAATAGGAGGGAGGCCCCGCGACATATGAAAACGACATAGCTCGAAAGTCAAATCGACCCGAAACTGCTGTATACCAATTAGGGGGAAGACAACATCAAGGCCAGGGGAAAAGGGTAGGGAAAAAAGGGGGAGAAACCCCAAAAAAACGTCAAGAGGATGTGAGGAGCCAAACAGATTTAAGGGAAGTATTTACAGTAGAGACAGGAAGGACTCTGGGGGGACAGACCAGATGGGGACACCAGCAAGGAATACACCAACAAGTGTTGGACGACATACATACAGATGAGGAGGAGGTGAAGAAACTGCTAAGGGACATCGATACCTCAAAGGCAATGGGACCGGACAACATCTCTCCGTGGGTCTTAGAGAGGGAGCAGATATGTTGTGCGTACCACTTACCTCAATCTTCAACACATCCCTGGAAACAGGGCAACTACCTGAGGTATGGAAGACGTCCCATTTTCAAAAAAGGAGACAGAAAAGAGGCACTAAACTATAGACCTGTGTCATTGACGTGTATAGTATGCAAAATTATGGAGAAGATTATCAGGAGGAGAGTGGTGGAGCACCTGGAACGGAACAGGAGTATAAATGCCAACCAGCACGGATTCACGGAAGGCAAATCCTGTGTCACAAACCTTCTGGAGTTTTATGATAAAATAACAGAAGTAAGACAAGAGAGAGAGGTGTGGGTTGATTGCATCTTCTTGGACTGCAAGAAGGCCTTTGACACAGTTCCTCACAAGAGATTAGTGCAGAGCTAGAGCATTTCAGGCGCATATAACAGGAAGGGACTGCAATGGATCAGAGATACCTGACAGGGAGGCAACAACGAGTCATGTTACGTAATGATGTATCACAGTGGGACCTGTGACGAGCGGGGTCCACAGGGGTCGGTCCTAGGACCAGTGCATTTTTTGGTATATGTGACGACATGAACGGAAGCGTTAGACTCAGAAGTGTCCTGATTTGACGATGATGTGAAGTTAATGAGGAGAAATTAAATCTGATGAGGACCAGGAGGACTTCAAAGAGACCTGGACAGACTGGAACACCTGGTCCAGCAATGGCTTCTCGAATTTAATCCTGCCAAATGCAAAGTCATGAAGATAGGGGAAGGGCACAGAGACCACAGGACAGAGTATGGCTAGGTGGCAAAGACTGCAAACCTCACTCAAGGAGAAAGATCTTGGGTGAGTATAACACCGAGCATGTCTCCGGAAGCACACATCAATCAGATAACTGCTGCAGCATATGGGCCGCCTGGCAAACCTGAGAAACAGCATTCCGATACCTAGTAAGGAATCATTCAAGACACTGTACACCGTGTATGTCAGGCCCATACTGGAGTATGCAGCACTGTTTGGAACCCGCACTTGATAAAGCACGTCAAGAAACTAGAGAAAGTACAAAGGTTTGCGACAAGTTAGTTCCAGAGCTAAGGGGAATGCCTATGAAGAAAGATTAAGGGAAATCGCTGACGACACGGAGGACAGGAGGGTCAGGGGAGACATGATAACGACATATAAAATACTGCGTGTGGAATAGACACGGTGGACAAGGACAGGATGTTCCAGGGAGGGGACACAGAAACAAGAGGCCACAATTGGAAGTTGAAGACACAAATGAGTCAGAGAGATAGTAGGAAGTATTTCTTCAGTCATAGAGTTGTAAGGCAGTGGAATAGCCTAGAAAATGACGTAGTGGAGGCAGGAACCATACACAGTTTTAAGACGAGGTTTGATAAAGCTCATGGAGCGGGGAGAGAGAGGGCCCAGTAGCAACCGGTGAAGAGGCGGGGCCAGGAGCTAGGACTCGACCCCTGCAACCACAAATAGGTGAGTACAAATAGGTGAGTACACACACACACACACACACACACACACACACACACACACACAACACACACCACACACACACACACACAAACACATCAATCAGATAACTGCTGCAGCATATGGCGCCTGGCAAACCTGAGAACAGCATTCCGACACTTAGTAAAGGAATCATCAAGACACTGTACACCGTGTATGTCAGGCCATATGGAGTATGCAGCACCTGTTTGAACCCGCACTTGATAAAGCACGTCAAGAAACTAGAGAAAGTACAAAGGTTTGCAAAACAAGGTTAGTTCCAGAGCTAAGGGGAATGTCCTATGAAGAAAGATTAAGGGAAATCGGCCTGACGACACTGGAGGACAGGAGGGTCAGGGGAGACATGATAACGACATATAAAATACTGCTGGAATAACAAGGTGGACAAGGACAGGATGTTCAGGGAGGGGACACAGAAACAAGAGGCCACAATTGGAAGTTGAAGACACAAATGAGTCAGAGAGATAGTAGGAAGTATTTCTTCAGTCATAGAGTTGTAAGGCAGTGGAATAGCCTAGAAAATGACGTAGTGGAGGCAGGAACCATACACAGTTTTAAGACGAGGTTTGATAAAGCTCATGGAGCGGGGAGAGAGAGGGTCTAGTAGCAACTGGTGAAGAGGCGGGGACAGGGGCTAGGACTCGACCCCTGCAACACACAAATAGGTGAGTACAAATAGGTGAGTACACACACACCCACACACACACACACACACACACACACACAAATGGAAATAGGTGAAGAGAGGGACGAGATTGTAAATTTTCAGAGAATAGGGGGGTACTCGTAGGGAAGAAACCGACCAATCAAGCTGATTCTCAGGACGGAAACAGTGCAGAACAGGATCCTCCAAGAGAAACCACGATTGAAATACTCGGAAGAGTACAAGAGTGTGTTCCTAGACAGAGGACAGAACAAACGAACGACAGCAGCTGAGGAGAGGGACAAAAAAGCGAAAGGAGAGGAAAAAGACAAGGATGGAACCAGCAGAGGTCAGTCAGAGCAGACAGAACAGCAAGGGCAAGCACACACACAACTATTCTCAGATTTCCATACAACCCATCAACACCATCCCAAACACACAAATCCATACCCACAGCCTCCACCCAACAACGAGCTATAGAATCCCAAGTATGCTACCAGGTCTCCACCTCACAGGCCCCCCAAACCAAGTGTTGGAAGGAAACTGAAGGTATGGTACACAAACGCGATGGAATAACAAATAAGTGGGAGGAGTGGCATGAAAGAGTCAAAGAGGCATCACCGGACATCATAGCTCTCACAGAAACCAAGCTTACAGGTATGATAACAGATGCCATCTTTCCAACGGGATACCAAATCCTGAAGAAAGACAGAGGGAACAGAGGGGGTGGAGGAGTGGCATTGTGATCAAAAATCGCTGGAATTTTGATGAGCTGGAGAGAGAAGACAGTGGAGAAGAAAGTGATTACATAGCGGGAACGCTTCACTCTGGAGGTCCCAACGTGGTAATAGCAGTGATATATAACCCACCACAGAACAGCAGGAGGCCAAGGCAAGAATACGACGAGAGCAATAGACCGATGGTTGACACACTGGCTACAGTGACCAGAAGAGCTCATGCATGCAGGGCAAAGCTCCTGATCATGGGCGACTTTAACCACAAGGAGATCGATTGGGAGAACTTGGAGCCGCATGGGGGCCAAGATACATGGAGGGCTAAGATGATGGAGGTGGTACTGGAAAACTTCATGTACTAACACGTAAGAGACCTACAAAGAGAGAGAGGAGAGGATGAACCAGCAAGGCTGGACTTAGTATTCACCTTGAGTAGTGCAGATGTCGAGGACATCACATATGAAAGACCCCTTGCGGCCAGTGACCATGTGGTCTTAAGCTTCGAATACACAGTAGAGCTACAAGTGGAGGGAGAAGCAGGAAGGCCAGGACGAATGAAGCCAAACTACAAGAAAGGGGACTACACAGGAATGAGGAACTTCCTGAACGGGGTTCAGTGGGACAGAGAACTGGCAGGGAAGCCAGTTAATGAGATGATGGAATAGTTAGCAACAAAATGCAAGGAGGCTGAGGAGAGGTTTCTACCCAAGGGTAACAGGAATAATGAAAAATCCAGGATGAGCCCATGGTTTACCCAAAGGTGCAGGGAGGCAAAAACCAAGTGTGCTAGGGAATGGAAGAAATATAGAAGGCAAAGGACCCAGGAGAATAAGGAGAGCAGTCGTAGAGCTAGAAACGAATATGCACAGATAAGAAGGGAGGTCCAAAGACAATATGAAAATGACATAGCAGCAAAAGCCAAATCTGACCCGAAACTGTTGTACAGACACATCAGGAGGAAAACAACTTTCAAGGACCAGGTAATCAGGCTAAGGAAGGAAGGAGGAGAGACAACAAGAAATGACCGTGAAGTATATGAGGAACTCAACAAGAGATTCAAAGAAGTGTTCACAGAGGAGACAGAAGGGGCTCCAGAAAGACGGAGAGGTGGGGCACACCACCATGTGCTAGACACAGTGCACACAACCGAGGAAGAAGTGAAGAGGCTTCTGAGTGAGCAAGATACCTCAAAGGAAATGGGGCCAGATAACATCTCCCCATGGGTATTGAGAGAGGGAGCAGAGGCGCTATGTGTACCCCTAACAACAATATTCAATACATCTATCAAAACAGGGAGATTGCCTGAGGCATGGAAGACAGGAAATGTAGTCCCAATCTTTAAAAAAGGAGACAGACATGAAGCATTAAACTACAGACCAGTGTCAATGACACGTATAGTATGCAAAATCATGGAGAAGATTATCAGGAGAAGAGTGGTGGAACACCTAGAAAGGAATGATCTCATCAACAGCAGCCAACATGGTTTCAGGGACGGGAAATCCTGTGTCACAAACCTACTGGAGTTCTATGACATGGTGACAGCAGTAAGACAAGAGAGAGAGAGGGGTTGGGTGGATTGCATATTCTTGGACTGCAAGAAGGCGTTTGACACAGTTCCACACCAAGAGATTGGTGCAAAAAACTGGAGGACCAAGCAGGGATAACAGGGAAGGCACTACAATGGATCAGGGAATACTTGTCAGGAAGACAGAAGCTAGTCATGGTACGTGGCGAGGTGTCAGAGTGGGCACCTGTGACCAGCGGGGTCCCACAGGGGTCAGTCCTAGGGCCAGTGCTGTTTCTGGTATTTGTGAATGACATGACGGAAGGAATAGACTCTGAGGTGTCCCTGTTTGCAGATGACGTGAAGTTGATGAGAAGAATTCACTAGATCGAAGACCAGGCAGAACTGCAAAAGGATCTGGACATGCTGCAGACCTGGACCAGCAATTGGCTCCTGGAGTTCAATCTACCAAGTGCAAAGTCATGAAGATTGGGGAAGGGCAAAGAATACCGCAGACGGAGTACAGTCTAGGGAGCCAGAGACTACAAACCTCACTCAAGGAAAAAGATCTTGGGGTGAGTATAACACAAGGCACATCTCCTGAAGCGCACATCACCCAAATAACTGCTACAGCATATGGGCGCCTAGCAAACCTCAGAACAGCATTCCGACATCTTAATAAGGAATCGTTCAGGACCCTGTACACCGTGTACGTTAGGCCCATATTGGAGTATGCGGCACCAGTTTGGAACCCACACCTAGCCAAGCACGTAAAGAAACTAGAGAAAGTGCAAAGGTTTGCAACAAGACTAGTCCCAGAGCTAAGAGGTATGTCCTAAGAGGAGAGGTTAAGGGAAATCAACCTGACGACACTGGAGGATAGGAGAGATAGGGGGGACATGATAACGACATACAAAATACTGAGAGGAATTGACAAGGTGGACAAAGACAGGATGTTCCAGAGATTGGACACAGTAACAAGGGGACACAGTTGGAAGTTGAAGACACAGATGAATCACAGGGATGTTAGGAAGTATTTCTTCAGCCACAGAGTAGTCAGTAAGTGGAATAATTTGGGAAGCGATGTAGTGGAGGCAGGATCCATACATAGCTTTAAGCAGAGGTATGATAAAGCTCACGGCTCAGGGAGAGTGACCTGTAGCGATCAGTGAAGAGGCGGGGCCAGGAGCTCGGGCTCGACCCCCGCAACCTCAACTAGGTGAGTACAACTATGTGAGTATACACATACACACACACACACACACACACACACACACACACACACACACTCACACTCACACTCACACACACACACACACACACGGGGCCAGGAGCTCGGACTCGACCCCAGCAACCTCAACTAGGTGAGTACAACTAGGTGAGTATACACACACACACACACACACACACACACATGCAACCACAAATAGGTGAGTACACACACACGCAACCACAAATAGGTGAGTACACACACACACACACACACACACACGCAACCACAAATAGGTGAGTACACACACACACACACACACACACACACACACACACACACACACACACACACACACATGGTAATGCTAGCAAACTCAGGGTATTTCTCCAGAATGGTCTGTAGTATACTATTGTCATTATGTACTGGAGTGCGATCAAATTAATGAATTTAGAAACAACTCACTCAGAAATGTTCAAGAAATGGCAAAGTATTTTATCCAAAACAAGTAATAAAATATTTTTTCCATTTAAATATGTTATTGTCTCTAATTATTGCAACTCTGTTTAATAAACGCTTAAAATCCAAACTTTCCCAAATATACTTAAGCTTGAGCGTTGAATCACAATCCTCAACAGTGAGCACCCAGCAGTGAGCACCCAGCAGTGAGCACCCAGCAGTGAGCACCCAGCAGTGAGCACCCAGCAGTGAGCACCCAGGAGTGAGCACCCAGCAGTGAGCACCCAGCAGTGAGCACTCAGCAGTGAGCACCCAGCAGTGAGCACCCAGCAGTGAGCACCCAGCAGTGAGCACCCAGCAGTGAGCACCCAGCAGTGAGCACCCAGCAGTGAGCACCCAGCAGTGAGCACCCAGCAGTGAGCACCCAGCAGTGAGCACCCAGCAGTGAGCACTCAGCAGTGAGCAACCAGCAGTGAGCACCCAGCAGTGAGCACCCAGCAGTGAGCACCCAGCAGTGAGCACCCAGCAGTGAGCACCCAGCAGTGAGCACCCAGCAGTGAGCACCCAGCATGAGCACCCAGCAGTGAGCACCCAGCAGTGAGCACCCAGCAGTGAGCACTCAGCAGTGAGCACCCAGCAGTGAGCACCCAGCAGTGAGCACCCAGCAGTGAACACCCAGCAGTGAGCACCCAGCAGTGAGCACCCAGCAGTGAGCACCCAACAGTGAGCACCCAGCAGTGAGCACCCAGCAGTGAGCACCCAGCAGTGAGCACTCAGCAGTGAGCACCCAGCAGTGAGCACCCAGCAGTGAGCACCCAGCAGTGAGCACCCAGCAGTGAGCACCCAGCAGTGAGCACCCAGCAGTGAGCACCCAGCAGTGAGCACCCAGCAGTGAGCACCCAGCAGTGAACACCAAGCAGTGAGCACCCAGCAGTGAGCACCCAGCAGTGAGCACCCAGCAGTTAACACCCAGCAGTGAACACCCAGCAGTGAGCACCCAGCAGTGAGCACCCAGCAGTGAGCACCCAGCAGTGAGCACCCAGCAGTGAGTACCCAGCAGTGAGCACCCAGCAGTGAGCACCCAGCAGTGAGCACCCAGCAGTGAGCACTCGGCAGTGAGCACCCAGCAGTGAGCACCCAGCAGTGAGCACCCAGCAGTGAGCACCCAGCAGTGAGCACCCAGCAGTGAGCACCCAGCAGTGAGCACCCAGCAGTGAGCACCCAGCAGTGAGCACCCAGCAGTGAGCACCCAGCAGTGAGCACCCAGTAGTGAGCACCCAGCAGTGAGCACCCAGCAGTGAGCACCTAGCAGTGAACACCCAGCAGTGAGCACCCAGCAGTGAGCACCCAGCAGTGAGCACCCAACAGTGAGCACCCAGCAGTGAGCACCCAGCAGTGAGCACCCAGCAGTGAGCACTCAGCAGTGAGCACCAGCAGTGAGCACCCAGCAGTGAGCACCCAGCAGTGAGCACCCAGCAGTGAGCACCCAGCAGTGAGCACCCAGCAGTGAGCACCCAGCAGTGAGCACCCAGCAGTGAGCACCCAGCAGTGAACACCAAGCAGTGAGCACCCAGCAGTGAGCACCCAGCAGTGAACACCCAGCAGTGAACACCCAGCAGTGAGCACCCAGCAGTGAGCACCCAGCAGTGAGCACCCAGCAGTGAGCACCCAGCAGTGAGCACCCAGCAGTGAGCACCCAGCAGTGAGTACCAGCAGTGAGCACCCAGCAGTGAGCACCCAGCAGTGAGCACCCAGCAGTGAGCACTCGGCAGTGAGCACCCAGCAGTGAGCACCAGCAGTGAGCACCCAGCAGTGAGCACCCAGCAGTGAGCACCCAGCAGTGAGCACCCAGCAGTGAGCACCCAGCAGTGAGCACCCAGCAGTGAGCACCCAGCAGTGAGCACCCAGCAGTGAGCACCAGCAGTGAGTACCCAGCAGTGAGCACCCAGCAGTGAGCACCCAGCAGTGAGCACCCAGCAGTGAGCACCCAGCAGTGAGCACCCAGCAGTGAGCACCCAGCAGTGAGCACCCAGCAGTGAGCACCCAGCAGTGAGCACTCAGCAGTGAGCACTCAGCAGTGAGCACCCAGCAGTGAGCACTCAGCAGTGAGCACCCAGCAGTGAGCAACCAGCAGTGAGCACCCAGCAGTGAGCACCCAGCAGTGAGCACCCAGCAGTGAGCACCCAGCAGTGAGCACCCAGCAGTGAGCACCCAGCAGTGAGCACCCAGCAGTGAGCACTCAGCAGTAAGCACTCAGCAGTGAGCACCCAGCAGTGAGCACCCAGCAGTGAGCACCCAGCAGTGAGCACCCAGCAGTGAGCACCCAACAGTGAGCACCCAGCAGTGAGCACCCAGTAGTGAGCACCCAGCAGTGAGCACCCAGCAGTGAGCACTCAGCAGTGAGCACCTAGCAGTGAGCACCCAGCAGTGAGCACTCAGTAGTGAGCACCCAGCAGTGAGCACCCAGCAGTGAGCACCCAGAAGTGAGCAACCAGCAGTGAGCACTCAGCAGTGAGCACCCAGCAGTGAGCACCCAGCAGTGAGCACCCAGCAGTGAGCACCCAGCAGTGAGCACCCAGCAGTGACCACTCAGCAGTGAGCACCCAGCAGTGAGCACTCAGCAGTAAGCACTCAGCAGTGAGCACCCAGCAGTGAGCACCCAGCAGTGAGCACCCAGCAGTGAGCACCCAGCAGTGAGCACCCAGCAGTGAGCACTCAGCAGTGAGCACCTAGCTGTGAGCACCCAGCAGTGAGCACTCAGTAGTGAGCACCCAGCAGTGAGCACCCAGCAGTGAGCACCCAGAAGTGAGCACCCAGCAGTGAGCACTCAGCAGTGAGCACCCAGCATGTGAGCACCCAGCAGTGAGCACCCAGCAGTGAGCACCCAGCAGTGAGCACCCAGCAGTGAGCACCCAGCAGTGAGCACCCAGCAGTGAGCACTCAGCAGTGAGCACCCAGCAGTGAGCACCCAGCAGTGAGCACCCAGCAGTGAGCACCCAGCAGTGAGCACCCAGCAGTGAGCACCCAGCATTGAGCACTCAGCAGTGAGCACATAGCAGTGAGCACTCAGCAGTGAGCACCCAGCAGTGAGCACCCAGCAGTGAGCACCCAACAGTGAGCACCCAGCAGTGAGCACTCAGCAGTGAGCACATAGCAGTGAGCACCCAGCAGTGAGCACCCAGCAGTGAGCACCCAGCAGTGAGCACCCAGCAGTGAGCACTCAGCAGTGAGCACATAGCGTGAGCACCCAGCAGTGAGCACCAGCAGTGAGCACTCAGCAGTGAGCACCCAGCAGTGAGCACCCAACAGTGAGCACCCAGCAGTGAGCACCCAGCAGTGAGCACCCAGCAGTGAGCACTCAGCAGTGAGCACTCAGCAGTGAGCACCCAGCAGTGAGCACTCAGCAGTGAGCACTCAGCAGTGAGCACCCAGCAGTGAGCACCCAGCAGTGGAGCACTCAGCAGTGAGCACCCAGCAGTGAGCACCCAGCAGTGAGCACCCAGCAGTGAGCACCCAGCAATGAGCACTCAGCAGTGAGCACCCAGCAGTGAGCGCCCAGCAGTGAGCACCCAGCAGTGAGCACCCAGCAGTGAGCACTCAGCAGTGAGCACCCAGCAGTGAGCACCCAGCAGTGAGCACCCAGCAGTGAGCACCCAGCTGTGAGTACCCAGCAGTGAGCACCCAGCAGTGAGCACCCAGCAGTGAGTACCCAGCAGTGAGCACCCAGCAGTGAGCACCCAGCAGTGAGCACCCAGCAGTGAGCACCCAGCAGTGAGCACCCAGCAGTGAGCACCCAGCAGTGAGTACCCAGCAGTGAGCACCCAGCAGTGAGCACCCAGCAGTGAGCACCCAGCAGTGAGCACCCAGCAGTGAGTACCCAGCAGTGAGCACCCAGCAGTGAGCACCCAGCAGTGAGTACCCAGCAGTGAGCACCCAGCAATGAGCACTCAGCAGTGAGCACCCAGCAGTGAGCACCCAACAGTGAGCACCCAGCAGTGAGCACCCAGCAGTGAGCACCCAGCAGTGAGCACATAGCAGTGAGCACCCAGCAGTGAGCACCCAGCAGTGAGCACTCAGCAGTGAGCACCCAGCAGTGAGCACCCAACAGTGAGCACCCAGCAGTGAGCACCCAGCAGTGAGCACCCAGCAGTGAGCACTCAGCAGTGAGCACTCAGCAGTGAGCACCCAGCAGTGAGCACTCAGCAGTGAGCACTCAGCAGTGAGCACCCAGCAGTGAGCACCCAGCAATGAGCACTCAGCAGTGAGCACCCAGCAGTGAGCACCCAGCAGTGAGCACCCAGCAGTGAGCACCCAGCAGTGAGCACTCAGCAGTGAGCACCCAGCAGTGAGCACCCAGCAGTGAGCACCCAGCAGTGAGCACCCAGCTGTGAGTACCCAGCAGTGAGCACCCAGGAAGTGGAGCACCCAGCAGTGAGTACCCAGCAGTGAGCACCCAGCAGTGAGCACCCAGCAGTGAGCACCCAGCAGTGAGCACCCAGCAGTGAGCACCCAGCAGTGAGCACCCAGCAGTGAGTACCCAGCAGTGAGCACCCAGCAGTGAGCACCCAGCAGTGAGCACCCAGCAGTGAGCACCCAGCAGTGAGTACCCAGCAGTGAGCACCCAGCAGTGAGCACCCAGCAGTGAGTACCCAGCAGTGAGCACCCAGCAATGAGCACTCAGCAGTGAGCACCCAGCAGTGAGCACCCAGCAGTGAGCACCCAGCAGTGAGCACCCAGCAGTGAGCACTCAGCGTGAGCACCCAGCAGTGAGCACCCAGCAGTGAGCACCCAGCAGTGAGCACCCAGCTGTGAGTACCCAGCAGTGAGCACCCAGCCGTGAGCACCCAGCAGTGAGTACCCAGCAGTGAGCACCCAGCAGTGAGCACCCAGCAGTGAGCACCCAGCAGTGAGCACCCAGCAGTGAGCACCCAGCAGTGAGCACCCAGCAGTGAGCACCCAGCAGTGAGCACCCAGCAGTGAGCACCCAGCTGTGAGTACCCAGCAGTGAGCACCCAGCAGTGAGCACCCAGCAGTGAGTACCCAGCAGTGAGCACCCAGCAGTGAGCACCCAGTAGTGAGCACCCAGCAGTGAGCACTCAGCAGTGAGCACCCATCAG
>NC_069422.1:5339858-5349858 GCF_026875155.1 Cherax quadricarinatus | reverse complement strand
GGCACGACATATATATATATATATATAACAACACTGCGCTAGCCAAGGATTCGAACCCATGTTGTACTGGCCTGCTTCATGGTAAGCGAGAACCACATGACGCTTTAAACCACAGGACCACCCAACCCTACAAGAATGGTGCAGCCAGCACACAGCTAGCTGATGGGCCGCCATCCGAGGGCATACGGAGGTGTGGGAGAATCTTAGCTAATTTCATTCTCATCCCTGTTTGGTGTACTAGCCTCGCGAACAGTATTTATATATTATTGTAACCACAGACGAGTGGTATTGATCAAAAACAACACTGCGCTAGTCAAGGATTCGAACCCATGTTGTACTGGTCTGCATCATGGTAAGCGAGAACCACACACACCACACACACACACATACACACACACACACACACACACACACACACACACACACACACACACACACACACACACACACACACACACACACACACACACACACACACATATATTTATATATATATATATATATATGTATATATATATATATATATATATATATATATATATATATATATATATATATATATATATATATATATATATATATATATATATATATATATATATATATATATATATATAATAATATATATAATATATATATATATATATATATATATATATATATATATATATATATATATATAGAGAGAGAGAGAGAGAGAGAGAATATGAGAAATTAATACTGCTGTATATATTACGGGTGAGTGAGCACATGTCATTAAACGCTAATGTTTAAATAAATTCCAGAATTAATTAAATATGTTGCCAAAGGGTCAAATTTAGAGAACAGTTGCAATAAACACATTGTATCCTGCAACCTTTGCTGGATGGCTCGTAATTTGCTTTAATAAGACAAAACTATTCATAAAGGGGCACAATATATTGTATCACGACACGAGGATTAATTTAGGATTACTGTGAAAATAATCTGATCGATGATCACTTCCGCTATCATCTCTATTACGGATTTTATTCACTGCCAGAATGTGAGATAAATTCTTCCAATCGGTGTGAAATTTTTAACACTAGGGTAGCCTACATACCAGGTATATAAACCATACCACGGACGGGGATAGAACCCGCGATCAGAGAGTCTCAAAACTCCAGACCGTCGCGTTAGCCACTAGACCAGCTAGCCACAATAAGATTCGTCGAACTAGGTATATTTCTATACCATAGGAAGGTTAACATAGGCACCATGTGACCACAAATGCAAGTTTTTACAGACGAATCTCCAGCTAGCGTGGCCGTGACCAACTCTAGCTCAAGTCCCCTCAAAGCCGTCAACGATTACGATTTCATGAGTCATGTTGACAGCTTTGAGGGGACTTGAGCTTGAGTTAGTCACGGTCACGCTAGCTGGAGATTCGTCTCTAAAAACTTGCATTTGTGGTCACAGTGGTGCCTATGCTAACCTTCCCATGGTGTAGAAATATACTTAGTTGGACGAATCTTATTGTGGCTAGCTGGTCCAGTGACTAACGCGACGGTCTGGAGTTTTGAGACTCTCTGATCCCGGGTTCTATCCCCATCCGTGGTATGGTTCGTTTGCAATCGTGTCATTACGATTTCCTGAGTCATACCAGGTATATAGTTTTAACACTAGGGTAGCCTACATACCATGTATATATTTTTAACACTAGGGTAGCCTACATACCAGGTATGTATTTTTAACTCTAGGGTAGCCTACATACCAAGTATGTATTTTTAACTCTAGGGTAGCCTACATACCAGGTATGTATTTTTAACACTAGGGTAGTCTATATACCAGGAATATACTTTTAACACTAGGGTAGCCTACATGCCAGGTATGTATTTTTAACACTAGGGTAGCCTATATACCAGGTATATACTTTTAACACTAGGGTAGCCTACATGCCAGGTATATAGTTTTAACACTAGGGTTGCCTACATATCATGTATATATTTTTAACACTAGGGTAGCCTACATACCAGGTATGTATTTTTAAGACTAGGGTAGCCTATATACCAGGTATATACTTTTAACACTGGGGTAGCCTACATGCCAGGTATGTATTTTTTAACACTAGGGTAGCCAATATACCAGGTATATATTTTTACCTCTGGGGTTGTGTACAAACCAGGTATATATTTATAAATACGAACCTCAGCGTAGACACATACAAAAACATCTTCAGAAAACTGAGAAAATGAGGATATATATATTAATATATTCATGAGTAATGGGATTGTTGTTGGAGAATATATGTTCGAGTATGCTAATTTTATTTTTAAAACAGTTTAGGATTTTGTCTGTGAAATAAATTAGACATGTCTGTTATAAAACGATTCAGTATTTAATTGCTCATGCATCATTTGAAGAAAATAGTTTTCAGTAAGTTTAGGATTATTAGAAACAAATTTACAAACAAACCATACCACGGACGGGGTTAGAACCCGCGTTAGCCACTGAGCCAGCTGGCCACCAGCTGGCTCAGTGGTTAACGAGTCAGTCCGGAGTTTTATGACTCTCTGAATCGCGGGTTCTAACCCCGTCCGTCGTATGGTTTGGAAAGCATTGTTTCAGGGAGAATTTTTAAATTCTCCACTTAGACTGTTTTCCCTGCAAGGACCGGAGAATGTGGGACAAGAGAGAGTGAAGCAATGACTAGTATATCCAGCAACATGTTAAGAATTATACTATCATTGAAAAATATAGAGGTAAGATAAAGAAGAGAAATAAATAGGAACGAGGAAGGTTAAGGAAGGTAGAGGATGAGTAGACCCAGTGATTATTATTACAACGTAAATAAAGTCTAGATCAAGACTGGTCTGTGGTTGTTAATCTTTGTTGGGTGCTCACTGCTGGGTGCTCACTGCTGGGTGCTCACTGCTGGGTGCTCACTGCTGGGTGCTCACTGCTGGGTGTTCACTGCTGGGTGCTCACTGCTGGGTGCCCCACTGCTGAGTGCCCCACTGCTGGGTGCTCATGCTGGGTGCTCACTGCTGGGTGCTCACTGCTGAGTGCTCACTGCTGGGTGCTCACTGCTGCGAGCTCACTGCTGGGTGCTCACTGCTGAGTGCTCACTGCTGGGTGCTCACTGCTGGGTGTTCACTGCTGGGTGCTCACTACTGGGTGCTCACTGCTGGGTGCTCACTGCTTGGTGCTCACTGCTGGGTGCTCACTGCTGGGTGCTCACTGCTGGGTGCTCACTTCTGGGTGCTCACTGCTGGGTGCTCACTGCTGAGTGCTCACTGCTGGGTGCTCACTGCTGGGTGCTCATTCCTGGGTGCTCATTCCTTGGTGCTTACTGCTGGGTGCTCACTGCTGGGTGCTCACTGCTGGGTGCTCACTGCTGGGTGCTCACTGCTGGGTGCTCACTGCTGGGTGCTCACTGCTGGGTGCTCACTGCTGGGTGCTCAAATGTGGTGCTCACTGCTGGGTGTTCACTGCTGGGTTTCTCAATGCTGGGTGCTCACTGCTGGGTGCTCACTGCTGGGTGTTCACTGCTGGGTGCTCACTGCTGGGGGCTCAATGCTGAGTGCTCACTGCTGGGTGCTCACTGCTGGGGGCTCACTGCTGGGTGCTCACTGTGGGTGCTCACTGCTGAGGTGCTCACTGCTGGGTGCTCACTGCTGGGAGCTCACTGCTGGGTGCTCACTGCTGAGTGCTCACTGCTGGGTGTCACTGCTGGGTGCTCACTGCTGGGTGCTCACTGCTGGGTGCTCACTGCTGGGTGCTCACTGCTTGGTGCTCACTGCTGGGTGGTCACTGCCGGGTGCTCACTGCTGGGTGCTCACTTCTGGGTGCTCACTGCTGGGTGCTCACTGCTGAGTGCTCACTGCTGGGTGCTCATGCTGGGTTGCTCTTCCTGGGGGCTCATTCCTGGGTGCTTACTGCTGGGTGATCACTGCTGGGTGCTCACTGCTGGGTGCTCACTGCTGGGTGCTCACTGCTGGGTGCTCACTGCTGGTTGCTCACTGCTGGGTGCTCACTGCTGGGTGCTCACTGCTGGGTGCTCACTGCTGGGTGTTCACTGCTGGGTGCCCCACTGCTGGGTCTCACTGCTGGGTGCTCACTGCTGGGTGCTCACTGCTGGGTGCTCATTCCTGGGTGCTCACTGCTGGGTGCTCACTGCTGTGCTCACTGCTGGGTGCTCACTGCTGGGGGCTCACTGCTGGTTGCTCAATGCTGGTGCTCACTGCTGGGGGCCCCACTGCGGGCGCTCATTCCTGGGTGCTCACTGCTGGGTGCTCACTGCTGGGTGCTCACTGCTGGGTGCTCACTGCTGGGTGCTCACTGCTGGGTGCTCACTGCTGGGTGCTCACTGCTGGGTGTTCACTGCTGGGTGTTGACTGTTGGGTGCTCACTGCTGGGTGGTCACTGCGGGGGGCTCAAAGCTGGGTGCTCACTGCTGGGTGCTCATGCTGGGTGCCCCACTGCTGGGTGTTCACTGCTGGGTGTTGCTGTTGGGTGCTCACTGCTGGGTGCTCACTGCTGGGTGCTCACTGCTGGGGGTTTACTGCTGGGTGCTCACTGCTGGGTGCTCACTGCTGAGTGCTCACTGCTGGGTGCTCATGCTGGGTGCTCACTGCTGGGTGCTCACTGCTGGGTGCTCACTGCTTTGGGTGCTCACTGCTGAGTGCTCACTGCTGGGTGCTCACTGCTGGGTGCTCACTGCTAGGTGCTCACTGCTGGGAGCTCACTGCTGGGTGCTCACTGCTGAGTGCTCACTGCTGGGTGCTCACTGCTGGGTGCTCACTGCTGGGTGCTCACTGCTGGGGGCTCACTGCTGGGTGCTCACTGCTTGGGTGCTCATGCTGGGTGCTCATGCTGGGTGCTCACTGCTGGGTGCTCACTTCTGGGTGCTCAATGCTGGGTGCTCACTGTTGAGTGCTCACTGCTGGGTGCTCACTGCTGGGTGCTCATTCCTGGGTGCTTACTGCTGGGTGCTCACTGCTGGGTGCTCACTGCTGGGTGCTCACTGCTGGGTGCTCACTGCTGGGTGCTCACTGCTGGGTGCTCACTGCTGGGTGCTCACTGCTGGGGGTTCAATGCTGGGTGCTCACTGCTGGGTGCTCACTGCTGGGTTTCTCACTGGGGGGGTGCTCACTGCTGGGTGCTCACTGCTGGGTGCTCACTGCTGGGCGCTCATTCCTGGGTACTCACTGCTGGGTGCTCACTGCTGGGTGTCACTGCTGGGTGCTCACTGCTGGGTGCTCACTGTGTGCTCATGCTGGGGGCTCACTGCTGGGTGCTCACTGCTGGTTGCTCAATGCTGGGTGCTCACTGCTGGGTGCTCACTGCTGGGCGCTCATTCCTGGGTACTCACTGCTGGGTGCTCACTGCTGGGTGCTCACTGCTGGGTGCTCACTGCTGGGTGCTCACTGCTGGGTGGGTCACTGCTGGGTGTCACAGCTGGGTGTTCACCTGCTGGTGTTGTAAAGTTGGGTGCTCACTACTGGGTGCTCACTGCTGGGGTGCTTACTGCTGGGGCTCACTGCTGGGTGCTCACTGCGGGCGCTCATTCCTGGGTGCTCACTGCTGGGTGCTTTACTGCTGGGTGCTCACTGCTGGGTGCTCACTGCTGGGGTGTTGACTGTTGGGTGCTCACTGCTGGGGGCCCCACTGGGTGGGTGTCTCACTGCTGGGTGCTCACTGCTGGGTTTTTGACTGTTGGGTGCTCACTGCTGGGTGCTCACTGCTGGGTGGCTCACTGCGGGTGCTCACTGGGTGGGTGCTCACTGCTGGGTGCTCACTGCTGGGTACTCACTGCTGGGGTGCTCACTGCTGGGTACTCACTGCTGGGTGCTCACTGCTGGGTGCTCACTGCTGGGTGCTCACTGCTGGGTGCTCACTGCTGGGTACTCACTGCTGGGGTGCTCACTGCTGGGTTTCTCATGCTGGGTGCTCACTGCTGGGTGCTCACTGCTGGTGCTCACTGCTGGGTTTCTCATGCTGAGTGCTCACTGCTGGGTGCTCACTGCTTGGTGCTCACTGCTGGGTGCTCACTGCTGGGGTGCTCACTGCTGGGTACTCACTGCTGGGTGCTCACTGCTGGGTGGGTCACTGCTGGGTGCTCATGCTGCGTGCCACTGCTGGTACTCACTGCTGGGTGCTCACTGCTGGGTGCTCACTGCTGGGTGCTCACTGCTGGGTGCTCACTGCTGGGTACTCACTGCTGGGTGCTCACTTGGGGTACTCACTGCTGGGGGGCTCACTGCTGGGTGCTCACTGCTGGGTACTCACTGCTGGGTGCTCACTGCTGGGTGCTCACTGCTGGGTGCTCACTGCTGCGTGCTCACTGCTGGGTACTCACTGCTGGGTGCTCACTGCTGGGTGCTCACTGCTGGGTGCTCACTGCTGGGTGTTCACTGTTGAGGATGGTGATTCAACGCTCAAGCTTAAGTATTTTTGGGAAAGTTTGGATTTTAATCGTTTATTAAACAGAGTTGCAATAATTAGAGACAATAACTTATTTAAATGGAAAAAATATTTTATTACCTGTTTTGATATTAAGCAATTTAAACATCGAAGTTAGTGATTACCGAGGTAATCACTAACTTGTTGAGGTTAGTGATTACCGAGGTAATCACTAACTTGTTGAGGTTAGTGATTACCGAGGTAATCACTAACTTGTTGAGGTTAGTGATTACCGAGGTAATCACTAACTTGTTGAGGTTAGTGATTACCGAGGTAATCACTAACTTGTTGAGGTTAGTGATTACCGAGGTAATCACTAACTTGTTGAGGTTAGTGATTACCGAGGTAATCACTAACTTGTTGAGGTTAGTGATTACCGAGGCAATCACTAACTTGTTGAGGTTAGTGATTACCGAGGTAATCACTAACTTGTTGAGGTTAGTGATTACCGAGGCAATCACTAACTTGTTGAGGTTAGTGATTTCCGAGGTAATCACTAACTTGTTGAGGTTAGTGATTACCGAGGTAATCACTAACTTGTTGAGGTTAGTGATTACCGAGGTAATCACTAACTTGTTGAGGTTAGTGATTACCGAGGTAATCACTAACTTGTTGAGGTTAGTGATTACCGAGGTAATCACTAAACTTGTTGAGGTTAGTGATTACCGAGGTAATCACTAACTTGTTGAGGTTAGTGATTACCGAGGTAATCACTAACTTGTTGAGGTTAGTGATTACCGAGGTAATCACTAACATTGTTGAGGTTAGTGATTACCGAGGTAATCACTAACTTGTTGAGGTTAGTGATTACCGAGGTAATCACTAACTTGTTGAGGTTAGTGATTACCGAGGTAATCACTAACTTGTTGAGGTTAGTGATTACCGAGGTAATCACTAACTTGTTGAGGTTAGTGATTACCGAGGTAATCACTAACTTGTTGAGGTTAGTGATTACCGAGGCAATCACTAACTTGTTGAGGTTAGTGATTACCGAGGTAATCACTAACTTGTTGAGGTTAGTGATTACCGAGGCAATCACTAACTTGTTGAGGTTAGTGATTTCCGAGGTAATCACTAACTTGTTGAGGTTAGTGATTACCGAGGTAATCACTAACTTGTTGAGGTTAGTGATTACCGAGGTAATCACTAACTTGTTGAGGTTAGTGATTACCGAGGTAATCACTAACTTGTTGAGGTTAGTGATTACCGAGGCAATCACTAACTTGTTGAGGTTAGTGATTTCCGAGGTAATCACTAACTTGTTGAGGTTAGTGATTTACCGAGGTAATCACTAACTTGTTGAGGTTAGTGATTACCGAGGCAATCACTAACTTGTTGAGGTTAGTGATTACCGAGGTAATCACTAACTTGTTGAGGTTAGTGATTACCGAGGTAAGCACTAACTTGTTGAGGTTAGTGATTACCGAGGAAATCACTAACTTGTTGAGGTTAGTGATTACCGAGGTAATCACTAACTTGTTGAGGTTAGTGATTACCGAGGTAATCTCTAACTTGTTGAGGTTAGTGAATACCGAGGCAATCACTAACTTGTTGAGGTTAGTGATTACCGATGTAATCACTAACTTGTTGAGGTTAGTGATTACCGAGGTAATCGCTAACTTGTTGAGGTTAGTGATTACCGAGGTAATCACTAACTTGTTGAGGTTAGTGATTACCGAGGCAATCACTAACTTGTTGAGGTTAGTGATTACCGAGGTAATCACTAACTTGTTGAGGTTAGTGATTACCGAGGAAATCACTAACTTGTTGAGGTTAGTGAATACCGAGGCAATCACTAACTTGTTGAGGTTAGTGATTACCGAGGTAATCTCTAACTTGTTGAAGTTAGTGATTACCGAGGTAATCACTAACTTGTTGAGGTTAGTGATTACCGAGGTAATCGCTAACTTGTTGAGGTTAGTTGATTACCGAGGTAATCTCTAACTTGTTGAGGTTAGTGATTACCGAGGTAATCACTAACTTGTTGAGGTTAGTGATTACCGAGGTAATCACTAACTTTTTGAGGTTAGTGATTACCGAGGGAATCACTAACTTGTTGAGGTTAGTGATTACCGAGGTAATCGCTAACTTGTTGAGGTTAGTGATTACCGAGGTAATCACTAACTTGTTGAGTTAGTGATTACCGAGGTAATCACTAACTTGTTGAGGTTAGTGATTACAGGGGCAATCACTAACTTGTTGAGGTTAGTGATTACCGAGGTAATCACTAACTTGTTGAGTTAGTGATTACTGAGGTAATCACTAACTTGTTGAGGTTAGTGATTACCGAGGTAATCTCTAACTTGTTGTGGTTAGTGATTACCAAGGTAATCACTAACTTGTTGAGGTTAGTGATTACCGAGGTAATCACTAACTTGTTGAGGTTAGTGATTCCCGAGGTAATCACTAATTGTTGAGGTTAGTGATTACCGAGGTAATCACTAACTTGTTGAGGTTAGTGATTACCGAGGTAATCACTAACTTGTTGAGGTTAGTGATTACCGAGGTAATCACTAACTTGTTGAGGTTAGTGATTACAGGGGCAATCACTAACTTGTTGAGGTTAGTGATTACCGAGGTAATCTCTAACTTGTTGAAGTTAGTGATTACCGAGGTAATCACTAACTTGTTGAGGTTAGTGATTACCGAGGTAATCTCTAACTTGTTGAAGTTAGTGATTACCGAGGTAATCACTAACTTGTTGAGGTTAGTGATTACCGAGGCAATCACTAACTTGTTGAGGTTAGTGATTACCGAGGTAATCTCTAACTTGTTGAGGTTAGTGATTACCGAGGTAATCACTAACTTGTTGAGGTCAGTGATTACCGACGTAATCAGTAACTTGTTGAGGTTAGTGATTACCGAGGTAATCACTAACTTGTTGGGGTTAGTGATTACCGACGTAATCAGTAACTTGTTGAGGTTAGTGATTACCGAGGTAATCACTAACTTGTTGAGGTTAGTGATTACCGACGTAATCAGTAACTTGTTGAGGTTAGTGATTACCGAGGTGATCACTAACTTGTTGGGGTTAGTGATTACCGAGGTAATCACTAACCTCAACAGTGGAGTTTGGGATTTTGCTAACAACGCTAGTTTCAGTTAGTATATGTTAGTCCCCCATGTTAGTCAATGTATTAATTTCTGTATTAGTCCCTGTGATAGTACATATGTTAGAATTCACGTTAGTCCCTTTCCTAGTCCTTTTGTTAGTCCCTATGTTAGTCCCTATGTTATTCCCTATGTTAGTCCTTATGTTAGTCCTTATGTTAGTCCTTATGTTAGTCCCTATGTTAGTCCCTATGTTAGTCCCTATGTTAGTCCCTATGTTAGTCCCTATGTTAGTCCCTATGTTAGTCCCTATGTTAGTCCTTATGTTAGTCCCTATGTTAGTCCCTATGTTAGTCCCTATGTTAGTCCCTATGTTAGTCCCTATGTTAGTCCCTATGTTAGTCCCTATGTTAGTCCCTATGTTAGTCCCTATGTTAGTCCCTATGTTAGTCCTTATGTTAGTCCCTATGTTAGTCCCTATGTTAGTCCTTATGTTAGTCCCTATGTTAGTCCCTATGTTAGTCCC
>NC_069422.1:5332358-5334858 GCF_026875155.1 Cherax quadricarinatus | reverse complement strand
ATGGAACGGAATCAGCAAGGCATCCTATTGGGGCAAGCGTTCCACAAGGAAGTTGCTGGGTCCACTGTTATGGAATGTCTACTTCAACGACCTTCTTATCTCATCCCAGAATCACATGCATATGCAGACGACTGTACACTGACATTCACTTATCCAAGAGAAGAAATGCCAGCTGCTCTAAGCTACATCAATCACCAGCTGAGAGCTATATCAGCTTGGGGAAATAGATGGCAAGTAACATTTGCACCTGAGAAAACGCAAATGATGATCGTCTCTAGGCACCATGATGGTAATGCTGGTGCAGTAGTAAGGATGAATGGGACGATGTTGGCACCTGGAGAAGAAGTTGATATGCTTGGGGTGAAATTTGACTCCAAACTAACCATGAAGAACCATGTTGTAAATCTTGCAAACAAGGCAGCCAGGAAGCTTACAGCAATTCGCCGTATCTCGCATCTGCTTGACAGTAGGGGTTGCAAGATCCTGTACGAGGCACAAGTACGCTCACACCTTGAGTATGCTCCACTTTCTTGGTTTGCCTGCCCCCCCTCTCATCTGCGACTGCTTGACAGAGTAGAGAACAGAGCAAGACGTCTCATCTCTCGCCTGGACCCATCCTGGATAGATCTGTCATTTCAGCAGAGCCTTCAACATAGGAGGGATGTGGGTGGCCTTACTGTTATGTACAAGGCCAATATTGTCAAAATACCACACTTGGATCCACTTCGAGGACAGCGTGAAACAAGCTTTTATGCCACAAGACGGGCAGAAAGCAGCAACTTCACTCTGGCTGTACCCTTCTCCAGAACATCACTCCATCTGAGATCATACATACCAGGATGACTCGAGTATGGAACACATTCGTACAGCTAATGATGTCAACGAGATAACGTCAGTTGATCAAATGAAAATGCTGGCCCACAGATGGCTCCAACTTCATCCCTTAACCTGTAAATAGCTGTCAATAAAGCTAGGGATCCTTAACCTTGTCAACCTGTGTAAAAAAAAAAAAAAAAAAAAGAGAGGAAAGGAGAGAGAGAGAGAGAGAGGAGAGGAGGAGAGGAGAGCGAGAGAGAGGAGAGAGAGAGAGAGAGGGAGAGAGAGAGAGGAGAGAAGAGAGTGAGAGAGAGAGAGAAGAGTGAGAGGAGAGAGAGAGAGAGAGAGACGGAGGAGAGAGAGAGAGAGAAGTGAATATAAGCAATATCAGTGATATTAAGTGTGGTATGGTGAATGAAGGCATGGTGTGAGGGGACAGCGGCAGGCCCTTAGGAGTGACTTCAATATTGGCCTTCAGAGTGAGCGTCTAATATTATATGTGTTTTGTGCTAGTGTACTAGCATCTGGTGCTTTATAACAACGAGGTGGTACAATGCAACACGTGATTTGTGTAACATCTTCCTTTAGTGGAAAAGTGGATAGCATAAACAGTGTTTATTAAGTGATAGTGAGAAGGCAACACTTCCAGCTAGTCGGCCCACTGCCGCCTGCCCTCACTACCCCACGGCTAATAAACACCCCCACCCACCCACACTCCACCCCACCGACATCACCACCCACCCTCTCTCTCTCCTGTGAACTTCAAACCTACAAGCCTCCTCTGGGATGACTTCACACCGCAAAATAGCAAGATTATCTATGCTATCTGGCATTGTCCAGTAGATACTGCAGTGTTTGTGGGTATACCACAAGGGACAAAGATCTTCTTGGATGTAAGGAGCCTTCTTGTTCCAACTACTGCCACACAGATTGCACTCCAGAAGGAGAATTTTGTTGCAGCCAGGTTGAAAATTCAGAAAATTTAAGGATATCCTAACCTGTGGTATATGTAGATACAAGCCTGGAGCTACAGGAGAAGGTTCAGAAGTCCTACCTCAGGGACTCCTGTCCAAGATCAAGACTGCCCCTTGGGCTGTGTTGTAAAGTTGCCAGCTAAGATAATCCATCACAGGGAAGCACTTCATGACTCCTCAAATCATTAGATAACCTACAAGCTATTGTAGAGGTCAGTGCAAGCCTGCATCAAGTGACATAAGCTGCCAGCTGATGGCGACACTATTGACAAAGACTGGAGTCCCACACTGAGCTTAACTCAGGGGTAAACGACTGGTGGAATTCTGTCATCGCTAAGGTCCCACAGACTGGCAGAGTTCAAAACACTACCTTTGGGAATTCTAACACAATTCCTCTGACCACCACAGAGGGAACAAATCCTCTTCCCGCAAACGTGGGAAGCTTGGATCTGTTAATTCTCCTACACCTGACATCTCTGCTTCAGCCACTGCCAGTCTACTTGACAGTGCACATACCATCTCTGATCCTACACTGTCAGCACACCTGCCGATACTATTCTAGAACCTGGTAGTAGTGTTTCGACAGCAAGTTCTGAGCCAGGAGTTTCTCCACCAGAGAACGGTGCAGTTAGTGATCAGGGAACTATCACTGCACCTGATCACCTACTGCGCCGAAGTACGAACAGCAGGGACACATCTGTCAGAACTGG
>NC_069422.1:5209858-5327358 GCF_026875155.1 Cherax quadricarinatus | reverse complement strand
CTGTGCACGACTGAAGAAGCCTACTGTGTAGGCGAAACGTTTCGAAATAAAGATACCTAACTGTTGCATATGTGTCTTACCTAACAACGTGTCGGTATTTTATACCATTTTAATATCTCCTGAGGCGCACATAAACCAGATAACTGCTGCAGCATATGGGCGCCTAGAAAACCTAAGAACAGAGTTTCCATACCTCAGTAATGAATCCTTCAAGACTCTGTACACCGTGCACCTCAGGCCCATACTGGAGTACGTAGCACCAGTTTGGAACCCACACCTGGTCAAGAACGTCAAGAAATTAGAGATAGTGCAAACGTTTCAGGAGACATGATAATGACAGACAAAATACTGCGAGGAATTGACAAGGTGGACGGAGACAGGATGTTCCAGAGGTAGGACACAGAAACAAGCAGTCGGTATTGGAAGTTAAAGACTCAGTCGAGTCAAAGAGATGTTAGGATGTATTTCTTCAGCCATAGAGCTGTCAGTATGTGGAGTAGTCTGGAAAATGACGTAGTGGAGGGAGGAACCATATATAGTTTTAACTGAGGTTGGATGAAGCTCATGGAGCAGATAGAGGACCTAGAAGCGATCAGAGAAGAGGCGGGACCAGGAGCTACGACTCGACCACTCTAACTACAAATAGTTGAGTACCCCCCCACACACACACTCACTCACACGCACACGCACACACACACAAACACACACAAACACGCACACACACACAAACACACACACACACACATACATACACACGCACACACACACACACACACAAAGGGACCTGGACAGGCTGGACACCTGGTCCAGCAACTGGCTTCTCGAATTCAACCCTGCCAAATGCAAAGTCATGAAGATCGGAGAAGGGCAAAGAAGACCGCGAACAGAGTATAGGCTAGGTGGCCAACGACTGCAACCCTCGCTCGAGGAGAAAGATTTTGGCGTGAGTATAACACTGAACACGTCTCCGGAAGCACACATCAACCAGATAACTGCTGCAGCATATGGGCGCCTGGCAAACCTGGGATTAGTATTCCGATACCTAAGTAAGGAATCTTTCAAGACACTGTATACCGTGTACGTCAGGCCCATACTGGAGTATGCAGCACCAGTTTGGAACCCGCACCGGGTCAAGCACGTTAAGAAATTAGAGAAAGTGCAAAGGTTTGCGACAAGCTTAGTTCCAGAGCTAATTGGAATGTCCTATGAAGAAAGGTTGAAGGAAATCGGCCTAATGACACTGGAGGACAGGAGGGATAGGGGAGACATGATAACGACATACAAAATACTGCGTGGAATAGACAAGGAGGACTGAGACAAGATGTTCCAGAGAGGGGACACAGAAACAAGGGGTCACTCTTGAAAGTTGAAGACTCAGACGAGTCACAGGGATGTTAGGAAGTATTTCTTCAGTTACAGAGTGGTCAGGAAGCGAAACAGTCTGGCGGGCGATGTTGTGGAGGCAGGAACCATACATAGCTTTAAGACGAGGTATGATAAAGCTCATGGAGCAGGAAGAGAGAGGACCTACTAGCGTTCAGTGAAGAGGCTGGGCCAGGAGCTGAGTCTCGACCCCTGCAGCTACAATTAGGTGAGTACACACACACAGGAACCGAAATAAAGTCGGTTCCTGACCAGCCGGGCTGTATCTCGTACGTTGGTTTGCGTACAGCCAGCAGTAACAGCCTGGTTGATCATGCTCTGATCCACCAGGAGGCCTGGTCACAGACCGTGCCGCGGGGACGATGACCCCCGGAACTCTCTCCAGGTAAACTCCAGGTGAACACACAGATTCAAGGACCAGATAATCAGGCTGAGGAAGGAGGTAGAGGAGATCACATGAAATGACGAAGAAGTATGTGAGGAGCTCAACATGAGCTTCAAGATAAGACAGAAAGGACTCCAGGAAAACGGGGATATGGGGTACACTATCAAATGTTGGACACACTACGTACAATCGAGGAGGAGAAGCAGAGGCTGCTAAGTGAGCTAGATACCTCAAAGGTGATGGGGCCGGATAACATCTCTCCACAGGTCTTGAGAGAGGGAGCGCAGGTGCTATGTGTACCACTAAAAACAATCTTCAACACATCTACTGAAACAGGGTGAATACCTCAGGTATGGAAGACAGCAAATGTAGTCCCAATTAAAAAAAAGGAAACAGACACAAAGCACTAATTTACAGACCAGTGTTTCTGACATATATAGTATGGAAAGTCATCTAGAGGATTATCAGGACAACCAGCACGGTTTCAGGGACGGAATTTCCTGTCACAAATGTTACTGGAGTTCTATGGCAGGGTGACAGCAGTAAGACAAGAGAGAGAGGGGTTGGTAGACTGCGTTTTCTTGGACAGCAAAAAGATTTTTGACACAGTTCCACAGAAGAGATTAGTGCAAAAGCGTGAGTGCCAGACAGGTATAACAGGGAAGGCACTGAAATGAATCAGGGAATAACTGTCGAGAAGACATCAGCAAGTCATTGTACGTGGCGAGGTGTCAGTGGGAGCCTGTGACGAGCGGGTTCTACAGGGGTCAGTCCTAGAACCGCTGCTGTTTCTGGTATATATGAACGACATGGCGGGAGGAACACACTCGGAAGTGTCCCTGTTTGCAGATGTGAAGTTAATGAGAAGAATTCAATCGGATTAGGACATGTCAGAACTACAAAGGGATCTGGATAGGCTGCAAGCTTGGTCCAGAAACTTGCTCCTGGTGTTCAATCCCACTAAGTGCAAAGTCATTAACATTGAGGAAGGGCAAAGAAGACTGCAGACAGAGTGCAGCTCAGAAAGACAGAGACTACAAGCCTCACTCAAGGAAAAGGATCTTGGGGTGAGTATAACACCGGGCACACCTCCTGAGACGCACATCAACCAATTAACTGCTGCAGCATATGGGCGCCTAGCAAACCTAAGAATAGCATTCCGACATCTCAATAAGGGGTCGTTCAGAACCCTGTACACAATGTACGTCAGGCCCATATTGGAGTATGCAGCACCAGTTTGGAACCCACGCCTAGCCAATCACCTAAGGAAATTAGAGAAAGTGCAAAGGTTTGAAACAAGACTAGTCCCGGAGCTAAGGGGCATGTCCTGCTAGGAAAGGTTAAAGGAAATCGACATGACGACACTGGAGGATAGGAAATAGGGAAGATATGATAACGACATATAAAATACTGAGAGGAATCGACAAGGTGGACAGGGACAGGATGTTTCAGAGATGGGACACAGCAACAAGGGGACACAGTTGGATATTGAGGACTCAGATGAATCACAGGGATATTAGGAAGTATTTCTTCAGTCATAGAGTTGTCAGAGCATTGAAATATCTGGAAAGTGCTGTCATAGAGGCAGGATCAATACATAGCTTTAAGAAGAGGTATGATAAAGTTCATGGAACAGGGAGGGAAACCTAGTAGCGACCAGTGAAGAAGTGAGACCAGGAACTGTGACTCGACCCCTGCAACCACAACTAGGTGAGTATGCACACACACAGCAACAATAACACTAACAACAATTTTCAACACATCTCTTGAAACAGGGCGACTACCTGAAGTACGGAAGACAGCCAGCAAATGTAGTCCCAGTTTCTAAGAAAGGTAACAGAGACGCAACATTAAACTACAGACCAGTGTCACTGACATGTATAGTATGCAGTCATGGAGTTGATTATCAGGAGAAAATCGGTGGAGCACCTAGAAAGAAATGAGTTTAAACATGACAACAATCACAGTTTCAAGCAGTTTCAAACAAGGGAAATCCTGTGTAGCAAATGTCTGGAGTTTTACGACAAGTTGACGGAAGTAAGACAAGAGAGAGAGAGAGGGGTGGGTAGACTGTATTCTCTAAGACTGGAAGACTTTTGACACAGTTCCACACAAGACATTAGTGCAAAGGCTAGAGGATTAGGAAGGTATAACAGGAAGGGCACTGCAATGGATCAGAGAATACCTGAAGAAAAAGAATTTAACGTTTCAGCTGTTACGTGAGCAGTTCCATGTTGCTGCTAAACTAGCAGACGCTTTTCACTGAAGAGGAACCTGACAAATCTAGAAGCAGTGCTTTGAAACAGCTGATGACGCCTTACCGTCAGCTATATAATGTACTGCAGGGTAAAAGAGCCCAGAGATCCATTAGAGAATTTATGCACACTCCAATACAACCATCGACTTTAGTGCCAGAACCTCTACCATCCACTTCTGCCGACAATCAACAACCATCCACCTCAGCCCAGTAGGGCCAAACCATCCATCTCCTCTGTCTTCACAATGACATACACCACAACCACAATTTAAGGTAAGAAATATTTCTATTGCATTTGTAATCCTAAGCAGAGACACTTATGCAACACATGGGAATCTTTATTGAAGAAACGTTTCGCCACACAGTGGCTTCATCAGTCCAATACAAAGTAGAAATGGGTAAGGAGAGGAGGAGTTTGAGGCAATCAGTCCCTCAACCTGGAAACGATGTGTTCAATCCATTAATCTTGTAGGAAGTGCAGCATAGGGCCAGAGAGGTGGCTTATATACTGCAGTACATAAGCCAGTTATGATTTATGAGTTGCATAAGTGTCAGACACTGCAACATCATGGGATCTTGGTACAAAGACTTCAATGCTTGTCCAACCTTTGGACGACGACCTACTTACACTACTGGCAGGTCCCACTGTGATCCCGCCTCCTGCTTCGACTCACCTGACTGCAGTATATAAGCCACCTCTCTGGTCCTATGCTGCACTTCCTGCAAGAGTGATGGACTGAACTCAAACTCCTCCTCTCCTTACCCATATGTTGCATAAGTGTCTCAATTCTAAAAAAAAGTCGTTTGGCTTTCTGGGGCTCTCAGGAACGTAACCGTATTTTTCCGTAAGTTCTTCAGTTTATCTAACACGGTTTTACTTAACACAGCGTTATCAGGAACGTAACTACCGCGTAATATATATATATATATATATATATATATATATATATATATATATATATATATATATATATATATATATATATATACATATATATATATATATATATATATATATATATATATATATATATATATATATATATATATATATATATATATATATATATATATATATATATATATATATATATATATATATATATATATATATATATATATATAGGATGGGGTCCACCTCTGGTGTAAATTGTGGGACCCATAGCCTCGGAGTAGCGGATAAAAAGGCTTCAAGGAAGAATATTTGGATTTCTTCCTGAATCCGTTTGAATATTCCACTTCCCCTACCACCCTATCTTTTAATATACATTTTTTTACCAATAGGAATATTTTGTTACCTAATATGGTACAGAAGATTTAAGAGATAAATTCTTGATATAAAGGTGGCATATAAGATACATGTTGTTATGTGTGTATCACCGATTAAAAGGCGAAAATCTCATCCAGCTCCTCAGAGCTGGGGCGTGTGCCCAAAATACAGCAGGCATTACCCCTTTGAACAGCCGCACTGAGCCACTGGAACAAAAAACTATCTGCTCTGGGATCTCTAGTTACCCTGATGAGTCTTTCTCCCAGCTCCTTAAGGAATTTAGATGCATTCTTTCCCCATGAGCCAAGGGTCTCTGAGCCTATGGGAACAAACATATAATGATGGGCAAGTTCTCCATATTTTCTAGACTTTTGGGACTCCCTGAAGCTGGCAGCTGCCCCTCCTTCCTCCCTGGTGTATTGGAGATAGGTATCAGCCAAGGTAGATGCACATGCATAGTTCCACACCACCTGCTTCCCGTCCGTCCAGGCTTGAAGGGTGATACCATCTGGACGCTTCTGGCTGCCATCAGATCTGCATAGCTGGGGTGGCTCCCTTACTGCTGGGCATCTGGCTGTTCTGAAACTCCTCTGTGTTCGGCGAGAATAGGGGCGGCAAGGCGAAGGGCAGCACCTATGCGGATGGTCTGTGGATCGAGGCGTGTGCCAAGGCTGGAGTTAGGAACAGCCAACAGAAAATCCCCTGCATGAGGGGCTCTCATTGGTTTGTCACTGGGCAAACCAATCAAGGAAAAAATTGCAAGCACAGTGCTCAACAGCGCTTCAGAAAAGGATAAAGTTCGTCTCCTAGCGGTGAAGTCACCACATTCAGGAGATTTCCTTTCGGCTGTTCCCAGTTCCTCTCTGGGCACTCGACTCGACCCACAGGCCATTCGGATTAGTGTTGCTCTCTGCCTAGCTGCCCCCATACTCACTGAACATAGGCACATTTACGGCATGGCATCAGCTGATCAATTCAGACTTCATGGTCTTGTATGTCATTATATCAGAAGGGAAGTATGCTAGACATGAGGAGGTCAACAACATAATAAAGAGAAGTCTCGCCACGGCTCGTTGTCCAACTCAACGGCAACCCAAATAGTTTTAAATTTGTTTGTAAGTCAAAATCGCCCAGATGGAGTCACTATGTAGAATCCCTAGATCTACACCTGTGCCCCACGTTGGCAGACACCTACTTGCTTTACTCTGAAGCTGAAGGGGATGGACCGCCAGTTACAGGGAGACCCACAAGATCCACAGATATGAAGATCTTTTATTTTACCATAACTTCATTCCGGTAGAGATGGAGCATGGGGGCAAGTGTGCTCTGAAGTTCCTCAGGAGCGGCGTGAAAAACTCATCACAGAAACCAAGGATCACAGAGCAGCCAGTTTCCTCTTTCAAAAAACCCAGTGTTGCGTTTCCAGAGGGGAAATGCCTGCAGCATCCTGGGCATGCGGCCCACCGCCGGAGAGCTGGATAAAGTATTTGAGATGTTGCTTGAGATGTTATTTTTTTTTATTCTACTTCCTTTGTATTTCTGTTGATGTACCTTATCATATAAAAAATTTCACATAGAATATAAAAGGGGGAGGAAGTAGGGGGAAGAAAATACTCAAACAGTCCGGGGAGAATCTCGATTTTTCCCCCAAAGGGTAAAGTGAGGTCAGGTGAATGTTCTAAGTAACGCTTGATTCAAAAATATTTTTTTTTAAACCCACTGTCAATGAAAAAAAAGTCTAACTATCAATCTGTAAAAGTTTTATAGTCCAATTTTAAACAGCCCTTTTTAACGCAATTCAAAAAAATGGAAACAAATATCCACTCTATATGACCTGACATGGAGGGGCTGCTCTATCATAAGTGAAGAGGTTAGCCACTTACAACAACCACCAAGGATAGGTGAGGCAGCGTCGGGGGTCCTGAGAAGGGGATAATAATCGTCATCATTTTGGCAAGGAATGAGGTTAGTGGTAGGCAGGCAAGTACCTCCAACCATCCAGTCATTACTCCTTGCTCAACCATTAAGGTATTCGTGGAGTATGCAAGGGCTAAGACTGCCTTAATTGAAAGGGTGAATACTCTCTCATTATTTCAAGAGTTAGCAGAATCTAACAGAATGGCAGCGTTCCTACCGTTTTACGCGAGAAAATTAAAATCTTAATATCTTTAGGCAAACTCGAAACGTATCGTAGATGTGGGAGAGAAATTTTTAGCTAAAATTGAATATAAGTATTCAAGTTGAGCTTAAATTGTAATGCAATCATTTCGTGCTCAACCCTGACTCTTACTTCTTGATGACATGACTAGAGAGAATACTCGCAATAATACTGAATAGAGTTTTCGATTCTTTTGAGAAATGAGGATACATTTATTCCCAGTCATTTGTTTTCCGTGACATACCGAGAATAACTCAGCGAAAATGAACGATAGCTGAGAGACAAAATCCATTGACTTTCATAGTATTACGTTCCAATATGAACGATTTGGGAAGGCAGGAAGATAAATAAAGAATGATATGTTCGATTCCTTGGTCTAGACTACAAAATTAAAATACCAGGCTATCATTTAACCTGCTTTCTGATTAAATTCGAGCACCTCATAAGCTAGAGCTTACTGCTGCCATGATCTGCCTGTCCTGAGCTACAGTATCTAATAGCATCTCAGTCATGAGTCCATAACACAGTATGAGAGACCACATGACCAACACATATATTGTATTATATCACTGAAAAAAAAAAAAAAAAAAAAAAAAAATTAAACTACATTGACCCTGTCTGATTTATTTCATTTGACGTACCTCTTCATAACCTTTCCTTCGTCTACTGTTGCAAGTAGCTTCAGTGGTTAAAAAAACAGGCTTAAGTTACGTAATTCCATCTCCAGTATTAAAGTCGACTCTGTACTACGTTGGCCCCTCAAGGAAGGTTCCTTGATGTTGGTGAGGGGCTCTTGATTTAGGGAATTGGATCTGTGGTCCAGTTCCCCGAATTAAGCCTGAATGCCTTCCACATCCCCCCCCCAGGCGCTGTATAATCCTCCGGGTTTAGCGCTTCCCCCTTGATTATAATAATAATGTACTACGTTGAAAATCCCTGAGGACCATTAGAAACGTCTCACCAATAAAGTTCACTAAGTATTGCACGTTTGTCTCACTCATCAGCTTGTCGGGTATTGAATACCATTAATTTAATGATACATCTCTGGCACCAAAAACCCGAAATCATTTGTGCTGTTATCTTCCCCACAACGTAAAATTTCATACCCCTGGCATATTGTTGGCTATAACTGACCCTATTTTTTTAAAAGGGTGTGGAAACCCGGTAAGCCAGCACAAAGCCCGGTCTGATGACCAAATGCTCCAACAGTGGGTCATCATATGAAATAAGACCAGAGTCAGGAAACACTTGTCGTGTGTCCCGATGAACCTTATCTAACCTAACCTAACCTAATCTGGCGGCGCTTATTTCCATTAGCGTCTTTTCTCTAGCTCAGGTATAAGGGTCCTCATCCTGTGTGTTAGAATGACGAAGGCAAAGGTTTTTGAAAAGCCTCTCGGCAAAAAGAAGAAATGCCTAAATTTTTTAAAATCCCTTTGTATTGTCCCGTAAAGATGTCGTGTATAATGGGAAAAATCTGGAGTTCGGGAGTGTAGAGGAAAACACCTCGTGTGTGTTTTTATGCCCCTGAATGTGGAGTAACGGGGAAAGTAGGTGCGTCTTGTGTTTTGTTGTGGTCCGACGGACCGAAAACATATTTATTTAACCTGTTTGGAACTTTCGCTTTACGCCATTTGATAATTTTTAAACAAAAAAAAATTTTGCATTTCAATCTTTGCCACCAAAGTTGACTCGCTAAATAAAGTTTGATATATTTAATTTTCATTTTGGGTTTATTATATTGTTTGCTGAGCACCCGGCAGTGTGCACATTCTTTTCAACTTATTAAAATTTAAAAACCATCTCGTTGCCCGTGAATAAAATGTTCTTTTTTGATCAAAATTTTAAGTGTCTCCTTTGGTGTTTAAATTCTTCTTTTTTTTATGGTACACTGAATCCCTAGTCACTATTTCCTGCATAAATAAGGAAAAAAAGGGGAAATAAAGGAAAAAAGTGCAACAAATGTGACATTTTATTTTGGCAACTTTTCGCTCTCCAGGAGCTTTATAAGCCTTAAAAACAATACTTGGACACGGGGAAATTTATAGGCTCAGGTGGGGTCATATTGGTAGGGGTAGTGTAGTCTGAAACTTCGCCCATCACCCCTTCAAGCATAAATTGGTTACGTTCGTGGGGGTTTCCTTTAAAAACCCCAAAACGTTTTGATGTACGGGATCTTCAGGAAACCTCAACGCAGTTGAACCGGCGATCCATTTACACTAGAAAAAGATCAAAGAAAATCCCTTTCCTGACGTCCTTTCCAAAGTAGACAAAACCTAAATTTAAAGTTTATCGGAAACCCACCAATAAAAAATGATCCCCACACTTCTATTCCAGTCAAGATACCAAGCCCAAAAAGAGGCATATCATCGGGTTTTTCCTAAGAGCTACCCAATTTGTAGTCCTGAGTTTCTTGAGAGGATGTACGTACATTCACCAAACCCTTTACTGGTTTTAAATTTTTCCCTTTCCCTTTTTTTCAAGACTCAAGAAAAGGCTCTTCTCATCAATTCTCCAGCACCCCCACTCTCAAAAAGTTTAATTTTCCCAACAGTCAGGTTGCATGAACGTTTCTAAAGTACTTTACAAGCTAACCCAGAGTCGCCTCGCTTCTAGCACTTCAATAAAGGATTAACCAAAAACAAAACAAACCCCACACCAGTCAACGCAGGAGTTTACCTATACCCTGTGGAGGCTGTGAAAAAATTTTCGTAGGTGAAAAAGCAAGAAACCTCGCACCCCCCCTCAATAACACATTTTCGCATGTGGAACGAAAACTGATCCCCTTGTACAAAAACCGAAAATTTCCCCCAGTCATCTCATGAAATTTAGGACCCCAAAAATTTGTGATCAAAGAAAATTTTCCGCAGACGCAAGTGCTTTAATTCACACGATCGCTGTTTTCGAATCATTAAACAAAACAACGGCTGTTTCACCATCTCTAAGTCTTAGCAAGAATCCTCCTGAAAAAAGAACCTGCCCTCCATAGTTCCTCCTGTTTTAAAAAACAAAGCCATTACGAGGGAACAAACTGCCCCTATCCAGTCATTTTGTCCAACTATTTTTTTTACCCCAAATAAAAGTTTTTTATCCTTTTACTATGTACGAATTATTGTTCTACCTATTGATTATTTAAATATACTACAACTTTTTTTACTACAATACTCCACCCCCAATTTGCGCACCCCTCTGAGCCTATATATACCCCCCCTTGTCCTTTTAATGTTTGTATGGGTTTATAAAGCTCCTGGAGAGCGAAAGTTGCCACAAAAAAATGTCAATTGTTGCATTGTGTCCCTTTTTTTTAATTTATCGGTAATTCTACCACTTTTTTACAATATGGAAATATTTACATCAAAATACCTATATATACGGGTCTTAAGTCATTAAATTTCGCATCACTGCATGAATACTAAACACTTCTTATGCCGAGATATTTAAGTACCCAAAAAATTTATTTTAGCTTAATGTATCTTGTTTTTAATGTCATTAACGTTTAATTAAACTCATTTACCTTCATTATAGTAAAAAGTTAAATAAATTATTTTCCTTTTCAAATAACTCAGTTATGTATTACTGTGCAATGATTTACATCATTGCTTTACAATATATACCATTCATTACATTGTGTTTTTATTATGTGTTAGTTTATATTCCTTTTTTACTATGTATTAATTTGTATTGCTGTGTTTGTGAGAATTTTTATTGTTTTGCCTTGATTTGTGTTTAGTGGCACTGAAAATGACTTCGTCATTTCTCATTCTCTGACGTTCAAATGATTTTCTGACTGGACTGACTTGTTTAGCCCAGTTCTGAAATTTATATAATGTACTAAATTACTAGCAATGTTTACGTAACTGATGAAGTCAAAATGTTTACAAAGATCCAGAAATTAATGCTAGAACCTGGAAGCCGTATCATTCCGTTCAGCGCTAAAACCTCGAGAAATAAAGCTTTCCTACCAAGAAATAACATAAAAAGGCACAGTACCGTGACTGGAACGATACACAAATAACTGGCACATAGAAGAGAGAAGCAGTGTGACTTTGTAAATGGTGGTAAGCTCTTCTCTTCTATGTGCGGATTATTTGTGAATATTCCTACCAAGAACATTCCCGTGTCCAGCAACGTCCAAGAATCAGTACAGTACAAGTGGTTGCAAGACTTCTGACGGACACTTCCACACATTCTTCCAGCCTGGGAGGTTTCCAGTGCAATTTATCTGCTATCCTGTAATTCAGAGAGGAAAGTAAACACAATGTTTCTGGCCGTCCCTGACCATTATTAAGTCGCGAGTGAAAAAAAAAAAGGTGTAGAAAGCCAGATAATAGGTGGAGAGAAAAGGAAAAATCACGAGAGGAGAAGAGAGAGTTGAGGTCAGGTTTTAATTACATGTGTCGACTAAAATTCCTAACCCACTTGTGGTTTTGTTGAGAAATGTTCCATCAACTGTATTGTAGGTTAATTGTGAATTGTTTCTGTCACGTTACTCAGGGTTACTTGTGAATTGTTTCTGTCCCGTTACTCAGGGTTACTTGTCAATTGTTTCTGTCACGTTACTCAGGGTTACTTGTGAATTGTTTCTGTCACGTTACTCTGGGTAACTTGTCAATTGTTTCTGTCACGTTACTCTGGGTAACTTGTCAATTGTTTCTGTCACGTTACTCTGGGTAACTTGTCAATTGTTTCTGTCACGTTACTCTGGATAACTTGTCAATTGTTTCTGTCACGTTACTCTGGGTAACTTGTCAATTGTTTCTGTCACGTTACTCTGGGTAACTTGTCAATTGTTTCTGTCACGTTACTCTGGGTAACTTGTCAATTGTTTCTGTCACGTTACTCTGGGTAACTTGTCAATTGTTTCTGTCACGTTACCCTGGATAACTTGTCAATTGTTTCTGTCACGTTACTCTGGATTACTTGCGTGTTCCTTGTGAATTATTCCACCCACAATATTTCATCATTTGTTCTTCAATTTACATGACTTAACAAAAGTTGAAGAACTGAATCAGTGTAAAAAAAAAAAGTTTTAACAAAAACTGTGTAACTTAGCATTCAATTTACGAATATTGGAAAGGTTAAGGAAATATCACATATTATTATTATTATTATTATTATTATTTTATTATTATTATTATTATTATTATTATTATTATTATTATTATTATATTATTATTATATATATTATTATTATTATTATTCTTTTATAATGAGCGATGCTCAATAACCTGCTTAGTTCATCATTATTCATACGTGACGCTTTGGTGGGGAATTTATACTCAAAGATATAATGAAGATAGTGTTGATTTCCATTGTTCTTTGATAGAAACCGAAACTGTAACTATGTACCTGGTCTCAGGGTGTACTGTAACTATGTACCTGGTCTCAGGGTGTACTGTAACTAAGTACCTTGTCTCAGGGTGTACTGTAACTATGTACTCGGTCTCAGGGTGTACTGTAACTATGCACCTGGTCTCAGGGTGTACTGTAACTATATACCTGGTCTCAGGGTGTACTGTAATTATGTACCTGGTGTCAGGGTGTACTGTAACTATGTACTCGGTCTCAGAGTGTACTGTAACTATGTACCCGGTCTCAGAGTGTACTGTAACTATGTACCTGGTCTCAGGGTGTACTGTAACTATGTACTCGGTCTCAGAGTGTACTGGTAACAATGATCCTGTATCGACACTACGTGAAGCTACGTGAAGCTACGTGAAGCAGTTCACAAGTGACAACATCGACGTTCCAGTCCAGAAATATCACCTTTCTGAAGGTGCCGGAGCTATAACGCTGTTAAGACTTGAAGATTAATTAAACGCAAACATGTGTCACACTCTGCAGCAGCACAGCAGCACAGCATCACAGCATCACAGCATCACAGCATCACAGCATCACAGCAGCACAGCATCACAGCATCACAGCATCACAGCATCACATGTTATGATCTCAAACGTGATTTGGTTGACTTTCTACACTGGTTTTTCATTTCTCTTATTCAGTAATGGCGCCATATTCGTGGGTTGGTGAAGGACTTTCGATCTAAGAAATTGAGCCTTCCTTCTCTTTCCTCGGATCAAACATGTTTATCTTCCCACATTAACCTTCCTCAGGCGTTTTATGATCATTATGATTTTATTGTTTTCCAGTGAATAATATATTATTCATTAGCATGAAGAAATATAATTATATATTTTCTACATTTTAGTAGTCCTCATTGTGTTGATTTTTGTTGGTATATCCCTAGGGATACTACTTCGTAAAGGTTAAAAAACGTTAGTGTGTTATTCCCGTAAAAAATCAGTGTGAAGATATCTGCCGTGTTGAGTCTATATGCAAATATAGACGAAGGTGGAGGCAAAGTTGTATGTTAGTTCGTTGTTTACACTGTCTTGTCGTAGGTCGACTTAACAGCCACGTAAGTCTCCCCATCTTTTAATAACATGTTCACTTTTTCACTATAATCAACTTTGTCCATTATTACTATCACATTTGCTTTGTCTGTTTCGTAAGGTGAAGTCCAGGATCTTTCCTTAATTCCTGGTATAACTTAACAGATCCTTGAAGACAATTTTTGCGTCGTCAGTGAATTTGCTCCTGTCACTTGTTATTCCCTCGAGAAAGTCATTAATATTTATTACATATGATAATGGACTTAAAATTCATCCTTGTGAGGCACTTGCGACTGATCCCTGCTCAGACTTCTTCTCATTTATGCACACACTCTGCTTCCTGCTGGTGAGTTAAGCCTCGATGTATGATCACACTTTTCCCCAGTACCATGATCTGCCACTTTCTTTAAGAGACTTTTTTGTGGTACTCTATCAGAATCTTATAGCAAATCCATTTAAACAGTTTCGTATTCTTTATATTAATCAACTGCCACAAAGGCTTTACCGACGATCAGTAAATGATCAGGCAAGTTAATAATTTAATCAGGCACGTCCCTAACACGGGGCATCTAGCCTTTTATGATTAAAATACACAGTGCAAATATTCTTCAGGGGAGGAGAGAATAACTTTCGTGGGGATGATCAGTCTTATGCTAGTAGTACACATCCAGGGTGTAGCATGATCACTTTTATCACTACAAATAACACAGTAATACAGAAACACAAAAGCACACAACTCTGAAGCTCAACACTACTACACAACTGTACCTCCAACCAAGGAGACAACATAACTGTACCTCCAACCATGGAGACAACATAACTGTTCCACCAACCATGGAGACAACATAACTGTACCTCCAACCAAGGAGACAACATAACTGTACCTCCAACCATGGAGACAACATAACTGTACCACCAACCATGGAGACAACATAACTGTACCTCCAACCAAGGAGACAACATAACTGTACCACCAACCATGGAGACAACATAACTGTACCTCCAACCAAGGAGACAACATAACTGTACCACCAACCAAGGAGACAACATAACTGTACCTCCAACCAAGGAGACAACATAACTGTACCTCCAACCATGGAGACAACATAACTGTACCACCAACCATGGAGACAACATAACTGTACCTCCAACCAAGGAGACAACATAACTGTACCACCAACCATGGAGACAACATAACTGTACCTCCAACCAAGGAGACAACATAACTGTACCTCCAACCATGGAGACAACATAACTGTACCTCCAACCAAGGAGACAACATAACTGTACCTCCAACCATGGAGACAACATAACTGTACCACCAACCATGGAGACAACATAACTGTACCTCCAACCAAGGAGACAACATAACTGTACCACCAACCATGGAGACAACATAACTGTACCTCCAACCAAGGAGACAACATAACTGTACCACCAACCATGGAGACAACATAACTGTACCTCCAACCAAGGAGACAACATAACTGTACCTCCAACCATGGAGACAACATAACTGTACCTCCAACCATGGAGACAACATAACTGTTCCACCAACCATGGAGACAACATAACTGTACCTCCAACCAAGGAGACAACATAACTGTACCTCCAACCATGGAGACAACATAACTGTACCACCAACCATGGAGACAACATAACTGTACCTCCAACCAAGGAGACAACATAACTGTACCTCCAACCATGGAGACAACATAACTGTACCTCCAACCATGGAGACAACATAACTGTTCCACCAACCATGGAGACAACATAACTGTACCTCCAACCAAGGAGACAACATAACTGTACCTCCAACCATGGAGACAACACAACTGTACCACCAACCATGGAGACAACACAACTGTACCACCAACCAAGGAGACAACATAACTGTACCACCAACCATGGAGACAACATAACTGTTCCACCAACCATGGAGACAACACAACTGTTCCACCAACCATGGAGACAACATAACTGTACCACCAACCATGGAGACAACACAACTGTACCACCAACCAAGGAGACAACATAACTGTACCACCAACCATGGAGACAACATAACTGTTCCACCAACCATGGAGACAACACAACTGTTCCACCAACCATGGAGACAACACAACTGTTCCACCAACCATGGAGACAACATAACTGTTCCACCAACCATGGAGACAACATAACTGTTCCACCAACCATGGAGACAACATAACTGTTCCACCAACCAAGGAGACAACACAACTGTTCCACCAACCATGGAGACAACATAACTGTACCACCAACCAAGGAGACAACATAACTGTACCACCAACCATGGAGACAACATAACTGTACCACCAACCATGGAGACAACACAACTGTTCCACCAACCATGGAGACAACATAACTGTACCACCAACCATGGAGACAACATAACTGTTCCACCAACCATGGAAACAACATAACTGTTCCACCAACCATGGAGACAACATAACTGTACCACCAACCATGGAGACAACATAACTGTACCACCAACCATGGAGACAACATAACTGTTCCACCAACAATGGAGACAACATAACTGTACCACCAACCATGGAGACAACATAACTGTTCCACCAACCATGGAGACAACACAACTGTTCCACCATCCATGGAGACAACACAACTGTTCCAGCAACCATGGAGACAACATAACTGTACCACCAACCATGGAGACAACATAACTGTACCACCAACCATGGAGACAACATAACTGTTCCACCAACCATGGAGACAACATAACTGTACCACCAACCATGGAGACAACATAACTGTACCACCAACCATGGAGACAACATAACTGTTCCAACAACCATGGAGACAACATAACTGTACCACCAACCATGGAGACAACATAACTGTTCCACCAACCATGGAGACAACATAACTGTACCACCAACCATGGAGACAACATAACTGTACCACCAACCATGGAGACAACATAACTGTACCACCAACCATGGAGACAACATAACTGTTCCACCAACCATGGAGACAACATAACTGTTCCACCAACCATGGAGACAACATAACTGTACCACCATAAATGGAGACAACATAACTGTACCACCAACCATGGAGACAACATAACTGTTCCACCAACCATGGAGACAACATAACTGTTCCACCAACCATGGAGACAACATAACTGTTCCACCAACCATGGAGACAACATAACTGTTCCACCAACCATGGAGACAACATAACTGTTCCACCAACCATGGAGACAACATAACTGTTCCACCAACCATGGAGACAACATAACTGTTCCACCAACCATGGAGACAACATAACTGTTCCACCAACCATGGAGACAACATAACTGTACCACCAACCATGGAGACAACATAACTGTTCCACCAACCATGGAGACAACATAACTGTACCACCAACCATGGAGACAACATAACTGTTCCACCAACCATGGAGACAACATAACTGTTCCACCAACCATGGAGACAACATAACTGTTCCACCAACCATGGAGACAACATAAACTGTTCCACCAACCATGGAGACAACATAACTGTACCACCAACCATGGAGACAACATAACTGTACCACCAACCATGGAGACAACATAACTGTTCCACCAACCAAGGAGAAAATACACCTGTACCAGGAACTAACACGACAACACACCTGTACCAGGAACTAACAAAACAACACACCTGTAACAGGAACTAACAAAACAACACACCTGTAACAGGAACTAACAAAACAACACACCTGTAACAGGAATTAACAAAACAACACACCTGTACCAGGAACTAACAAAACAACACACCTGTAACAGGAACTAACAAAACAACACACCTGTACCAGGAACTAACAAGACAACACACCTGTAACAGGAACTAACAAAACAACACACCTGTACCAGGAACTAACAAGACAACACACCTGTACCAGGAACTAACAAGACAACACACCTGTAACAGGAACTAACAAAACAACACACCTGTACCAGGAACTAACAAGACAACACACCTGTACCAGGAACTAACAAAACAACACACCTGTAACAGGAACCAGCAAAACAACACACCTGTACCAGGAACTAACAAAACAACACACCTGTAACAGGAACTAACAAAACAACACACCTGTACCAGGAACCAGCAAAACAACACACCTGTACCAGGAACTAACAAGACAACACACCTGTAACAGGAACTAACAAAACAACACACCTGTACCAGGAACTAACAAGACAACACACCTGTAACAGGAACTAACAAAACAACACACCTGTACCAGGAACTAACAAGACAACACACCTGTAACAGGAACTAACAAAACAACACACCTGTAACAGGAACCAGCAAAACAACACACCTGTAACAGGAACTAACAAGAGAACACAACTGTACCACCAACCATCGTAATTAATGTTAATGTAACCATTACCCAAGCATAAGCGGAACAGCAATCATAATTAGTTTAATGTGAGTGAATTAAGCAGAGGAAACTAGATAAATAGGACACACTCAAATATGTCTAAACTAGTGGCAATTTGAGACAGTCCTTGGAGCCATGACACTAATTATGTCTCAGAGGTGTCTTAAGCAGCCTTATGCAGCTGACTGGTTTTGTTAGTTGTTGGTTAAAGTAAGTTAAATACTTCACCTAATTTAACCTATAATAATGATATATATTCCCTACAAGAAGATAAGAGTGTTAAGTTGAACACATCTGCAGGCTGAGGGACTGACCACCTCGTAACTGTAATTGTTGGTTAACGGATCACGATACAACACCTAGCTCTTCTGGGTGCTTGATTCTTGTAGGATTGTATGGTCCAGTGGGTTAGAGCGTCGTGAATTTTCGCTCACCATGAGCTGGGCTAAAACAACACGAGTTCGATCCCCCAACTAGTCGCAGTGTTATTATTTATTAAATACCACTCGTTTGTGGCTACACTAATATAAATATTGTTCGTGGAGACTAGTACACCGAACAGGGAGTAGAATGAAATTAGCTCAGAGGCACCCACACTACCGTATGCCCTCGAATCACGTAAAAACACCTAGCTCTGCTGGGTGCTTGATTCCTGTAGGATTGAGTAGTCCTGTGAGTTAGAGCATCATGTGATTTTTGCTCACCATGAAGCGGGCTAAAACAACATCGGTTCGAGTCCTCGGCTATTCGCAGTGTTATTATTGTTGATATATATATATGCTCTATTTATTCATGTGAGAGATTTTAACCATCCAATTGATTTTCAAAAAGTTGAGAAAGTAGTATCAAGCAAGTCCATGGTCGACAGGAATATAATTGTATCCTGTTTCATAAAAAGCAGTTTTGACAATAATATGAATATTTCCTTTGGTTTATATAAATTAGATCCATTTATAATTAATAGAATTTGGGAAGAATTTAATAATAAATTGGATAAGTAGTAAATCTTAATTCTTGGGTATAATATTTTGGTAGTGGGATGTCGTGAAGGACCTGTCTAGTTGGGCCAGCAGGCCTGCTGCAGTGCTCCTCCTTTCTTATGAGTTAGGAGTCGTCGCACGTCAGGCGTTGCTTTGTTGTGGGATGTGATGATGAGCTGTGTTCTAGACTCTTTATATGCCTTCCTTTGATGTATTACTATTATAGATCCTTGATAATGTGAGAAGTCACGAATGCGCTTGGAATTTCATTATTTTTTTGACATTGGTTGTTTCTGCATATTCTGAAATCACCTGTTTACTGTGATCTTATTGCATATATATATAATATATAAAATATATATATATATATATATATATATAATATATATATATATTATATATATATATATATATATATATATATATATATATATATATATTTATATTATATATATATATATATATATATATATATATATATATATATATATATATATATATATATATATATATATATATATATATACATAATTACATTTCTAAACGAGAGTACTCTGGCAGCTACAGAAGTCCCAGGGTCTAGGCTTCAACTTTTACAAATTTGAAACCATCTTGACCATTAATACAATTATTGCTGCAATTTGAAACATTCTAGCAGAGGTAACGACTATCGTGATGGCGTTCTGCTGAGAACACCCCTGAGGTAATGACCGTCGTGATGGCGTACTGTTGAGAACACCCCTGAGGTTATGACAGTCGTGATCGCGTACTGTTGAGAACACCCCTGAGGTTATGACAGTCGTGATGGCGTCCTGCCTAGAACACCCCTGAGGTAATGACCGTCGTGATGGCGTCCTGCTGAGAACACCCCTGAGGTAATGACGGTTGTGATGGCGTTCTGCTGGGAACACCCTAGAGGTAACGACCGTCGTGATGGCGTCCTGCTGAGAAAACCCCTGAGCCACCACGACATTAAAGCCCCCAGAAAATTTGAGGCCTAAATTTGATGGAAGAGAAAATACTAATTTTGATGAAGAAATGGTTTGGTAATACCGACAAGATGTGGAAAAAGACAGTTTGGGACATTTATTAAAGAAAACGTTTCGCCACGAGGAGCTTCTTCATTTCTGAGAGATAACACTAAGAAAACGAGTATTTATAGTGGCAGGAGTCGTGGGTAGAGGCAGTAGTGGTAGTAGTAGTAGTAGTAATAATAGTAGTAGTGGTAGTAGTAGTAGTAGTAGTGGAACTAAGGTGGTAAGACGGATGGCTACAGAGGGACCTGTTGATATAATGTTACAGTAGATTTCAGAATGGGTAATATCCCGTTGATTAGCAATTATGGTATACTCTAACTACCGGACTTTTGCTATATAGAGTTTCTGACAGCAATTAGGGGACATCGACACCATGCCCAGCCCTTCTAGGGCAGGGTAGGTGCCTGAGCCCGAGCCTTTAGCTCATAAGACTGTCATTTCCATTAGCCCCCTTGGGGCGGGGATGGAAGACCAGCGAGGCCTAGCTTGTGGCTAGGCCTGGGGACAGTTGGTCCCAAAGATGAGGAGGTACTTGTGCCTCCTCCCATGGGAGACTTAGGTCTCAGACACTCCCTAGAGGGAGCCAAGGCCGGGCCACCACTTGGAAAAGGCCCGGGCCGGGAGAACACCGGCTAATCTTTAATAATAATAATAATAATAATAATAATAATAATAATAATAATAATAATAATAATAATAATAATTAGGGGAGTTTCTATGCATTTACTCCGTCTTAAATCGTCTTTAATCACTAGTTTAGCTTCACTGAATTTCATGAAGTGTCCAACACCGTCCCTATGTTGAACACTCGCGTTTTTACGGTTTTTAGTGCTGTAGCATGGTATCAGGTCCCTCTGTAGCCATCCGTCTCACCACCTTAGTTCTACTACTACTACTACTACTGCTACTACTACTACTACTACCACTACTACTACTGCTACTACTACTACTACCACTACTACTACTACTGCTACTACTACTACTACTACCACTACTACTACTACTACTACTACTACTACTACTACTACTACCAACACCACCACCACAACTACTACTACTACTACTACTACTACTACTACTACTACTACCACCACTACTATTACTACTACTACCACCACTACTACTACTACTACTACTACTACTACTATTACTACCACTACCACCTCTACCCATGTGACACTTAACCTGACTCCTGCAACTATACCAATATACGTGTTCTCTTAGTTATCTCTGTATTAGGACAGAAGCCACTCGTGGCGAAATGTTTTCTTTAATAAATGTCCTGAACTGTACACATGTGTCTCTTTCCACACTAATATTGATGCCCACCAGGCATTGTACATTCTCAACAGGTGACTGACTTTGTCCAGAACTGTTTAATTATTAAAAATATGAATGTGTGCACTCTCTGTTGACCTCATGAAACAAAGTAATTATCAAGAATTCTCCAAGTATAAAATGATGGAAAAAATACAACAATACATCCTGTCACTTTGCTGAGAGCAAGACAAAATTCTCTCCAGTCTCTCGACTGAGAACAATGCATCTCAGTCTCGCGTCCCTCCACTGAAAATAATACATCTCAGCCTCGCGTCCCTCCACTGAAAACAGTACATCTCAGCCTCGCGTCCCTCCACTGAGAACAATACATCTCAGCCTCGCGTCCCTCCACTGAGAGCAACACTTCCTACCATCCTACACTGATAATAATACAACGCTTCCTACCATCCTACACTGATAATAATGCAACACTTCCTACCATCCTACACTGATAATAATACAACACTTCCTGCTATCCTACACTGATAATAATACAACACTTCCTACCACCCTACAGTGATAATAATACAACACTTCCTACCATCCTACACTGATAATAATACAACATTTCCTACCATCATACACTGAGAATAATACAACACTTTCTACCATCCTCAGAAGTGAACAATTCCTGCACATCGTGGTTGCCTGTCTCCAACACAGCTTTAATTGGGATTATTTGTGGCAAGAGTTTTATCGCTGGCGGACAGTCTGAGGTCGTCGTCCGCAACCCCCACTGCTGAGCTGCTTAAAGACTTACACTAAATCATTGTCACCCACCCACCCACCTCCTGCTGGTGGGGATATAGTTTTGGAGTGGTTGGTGCTTTTATTTAATAAATATAAGGAAAAGGATTGGCAGAGAGCATGCATAGTTTCTTTGTATAAAGGCAAAGGGGGACAAAAGAGAGTGCAGAAATATAGGGAAATAAGTCTGTTGAGTATACCTGTAAAGAGTATGGTAGAGTTATCATTGAAAGAATTAAGAGTAAGACGGAGAGTAGGATAGCAGATGAACGAGGAGGCTTTAGGAAAGATAAGGGGTGTGTAGACCAAGTGTTTACAGTGAAACATATAGATAAAGGCTAAGAGGTTTTTGTGACATTTATAGATCTGGAAAAGGCATATGACAGAGTAGATAGGGGGGCAATGTGGCAGATGTTGCAAATGTATGGAATAGGTGGTAAGTTACTGAAAGCAGTGAAGAGTGTTTGCGAGGATAGTGAGGCTCAGGTTAAGAGTCTGTAGAAGAGAGGGAGATTATTTCCCAGTAAAAGTAGACCTTAGACAAGGATGTGTGAAGTCACCGTGGTTGTTCAATGTATTCATAGATGGGGTTGTAAGAGAAGTGAATGCTCGGGTGTTGGCAAGAGGTGTGGGGTTAAAAGACAAAGAACATAACACAAAGTGGGAGTTATCACAGTTGCTATTTGCTGACGACACTGTTCTTTTGGGAGATTCTGAAGAGAAGTTGCAAAGGCTGGTGGTTGAGTTTGGAAGGGTATGTAAAAGAAGAAAATTAAAAGTGAATATAGGAAAGAGTAAGGTGATGTGGATAATAAAAAATTTAGGTGTTGAAAGATTGGATATAAGGTTAGAGGGAGAGAGTACGAAGGAGGAGAATGTACTCAGTTATTTGAGAGGGGATTTTTCTGCAGATGGGTCTTTGAAAGTTGAGGTGAATCATAAAATTTAAGAGGAGAAAAAGGTGAGTGGTGCACTGAGGAGTTTGTGGAGACAAAGAACATTATCCATGGAAGCAAAGAGGTAAATGTATGGGAGAATAGTTATTCAAATGCTCTTATATGGGCGTGAAGCATGGGTGGTGAATGTTGCAACAAGAAGAAGGCTGGAGGTAGTGGAGATGTCATGTCTGTGGGCAATGTGTGGTGTGAATATAATGCAGAGAATCCGTTGTTAGGAAATTACGAGGAGACGTGGGGTTACCAAACCTATTGTCTACAGGGCTCAGGAGAGATTGTTGATGTGGTTAAGAAATGTAGAGAGTATGGAACGAAATAGAATGACTTGGAATGCATATAAATCTGTAGTGGACGGAAGGCGGGGTAGAGGTCGGCCTAGGAAAGGTTGGAGGGAGGAGGGTAAGCGAGGTTTAATGTGCGAGTGAGCTTGGACTTCCAGCAAGCATGCGTGAGCGTGTTAAATAGAAGCGAATGAAAACATGGTTTTTAGGAGTAGATTTGCTGTTGAGTGTGAGCACGGTAACATTTATGAAGGGATTCAGGGAAACCAGTGATCCAGACTTGAGTCCTGGAAATGAGAAGTACAGTATCTACACTCTGAAGGAGGGGTGTTAATGTTGCAGTTTTATAACTGTAGTGTAAAGCACCCCTCTGGCTAGACAGTGATGTAGTGAATGAGGTTGAAAGTTTTTCTTTTTCGGGCCACCCTGTCTTGGTGGGAATCGGCCGATGAATATATATATATATATATATATATATATATATATATTATATATATATATAATATATATATATATATATATATATATATATATATATATATACATATATATATATATATATATATTTATATATATATATATATATATATATTAGTAGGTAGTAGGTTGGTAGACAGCAACCACCCAGGGAGGTACTACCGTCCTGCCAAGTGAGTGTAAAACGAAAGCCTGTGATTGTTTTACATGATGGTAGGATTGCTGGTGTCTTTTGTCTGTCTCATAAATATGCAAGATTACAGGCATGTCTTGCTACTTCTACTTACACTTAGGTCACACTATACATACATGTACACATTTATTTATACACACTCATCTGAGTTTTCTTTGATTTTTATCTTAATAGTTCTTGGTCTTATTAATTTTCCTTTTATATCCATGGGGAAGGGGAATAAGAATCTTCCTCCGTAAGCCATGCGTGTTGTAAAAGTCAACTAAAATGCCGGGAACAATGGGCTAGTAACCCCTTTTCCTGTAAAGATTACTAAAAAGAATAAGAAGAAGAAAATTGTCAAAGTGGGAAGTCTGAATGTGCGTGGATGTTGTGCAGATGATAAGAAAGAGATGATTGTGGATGTTATGAATGAGAAGAAGCTGGATGTCCTGGCTTTAAGTGAAACAAAGCTGAAGGGGTGGGGAGAGTTTCAGTGGAGAGGAATAAATGGGATTAGGTCAGGGGTTTCAAATAGAGTTAGAGCTAAAGAAGGAGTAGCAATAATGTTGAAGGATAAGCTATGGCAGGAAAAGAGGGACTACAAATGTATAAATTCAAGGATTATGTGGAGTAAAATAAAGATTGGATGTGAAAAGTGGGTTATAATAAGCGTGTATGCACCTGGAGAAGAGAGAAGTGTAGAGGAGAGAGAGAGATTTTGGGAAATGTTGAGTGAATGCGTGGGGAGTTTTGGAATCAAGTGTGAGAGTAATGGTGGTTGGGGATTTCAATGCTAAAGTGGGTAAAAATGTTATGGAGGGAGTAGTAGGTAAATTTGGGTGCCAGGGTAAATGTAAATGGGGAGCCTTTAATTGAGCTATGTGTAGAAAGAAATTTGGTAATAAGTAATACATATTTTATGAAAAAGAGGATAAATAAATATACAAGGTATGATGTAGCACGTAATGAAAGTAGTTTATTAGATTATGTATTGGTGGATAAAAGGTTGATGGGTAGGCTCCAGGATGTACATGTTTATAGAGGGGCAACTGATATATCGGATCATTATTTAGTTGTAGCTACAGTTAGAGTAAGAGGTAGATGGGAAAAGAGGAAGGTGGCAACAACAAGTAAGAGGAGGTGAAAGTGTATAAACTAAGGGAGGAGGAAGTTCGGGGGAGATATAAGCGACTATTGGCAGAAAGGTGGGCTAGTGCAAAGATGAGTAGTGGGGGGTTGAAGAGGGTTGGAATAGTTTTAAAAAATGCAGTATTAGAATGTGGGGCAGAAGTTTGTGGTTATAGGAGGGTGGGTGCAGGAGGAAAGAGGAGTGATTGGTGGAATGATGAAGTAAAGGGTGTGATAAAAGAGAAAAAGGTAGCTTATGAGAGGTTTTTACAAAGCAGAAGTGTTTATAAGAAGAGCAGAGTATATGGAGAGTAAAAGAAAGGTAAAGAGAGTGGTGAGAGAGTGCAAAAGGAGAGCAGATGATAGAGTGGGAGAGGCACTGTCAAGAAATTTTAATGAAAATAAGAAAAAATTTTGGAGTGAGTTAAAACAAGTTAAGAAAGCCTAGGGAAAATATGGATTTGTCAGTTAAAAACAGAGTAGGGGAGTTAGTAGATGGGGAGATGGAGGTATTGGGTAGATGGCGAGAATATTTTGAGGAACTTTTAAATGTTAAGGAAGAAACAGAGGCAGTAATTTCATGCACTGGTCAGGGAGGTATACCATCTTTTAGGAGTGAAGAAGAGCAGAATGTAAGTGTGGGGGGGGTACGTGAGGCATTACGTAAAATGAAAGGGGGTAAAGCAGCTGGAACTGATGGGATCATGACAGAAATGTTAAAAGCAGGGGGGATATAGTGTTGGAGTGGTTGGTACTTTTGTTTAATAAATGTATGAAAGAGGGGAAGGTACCTAGGGATTGGCGGAGAGCATGTATAGTCCCTTTATATAAAGGGAAAGGGGACAAAAGAGACTGTAAAAATTATAGAGGAATAAGCTTATTGAGTATACCAGGAAAAGTGTATGGTAGGGTTATAATTGAAAGAATTAGAGGTAAGACAGAATGTAGGATTGCGGATGAGCAAGGAGGTTTCAGAGTGGGTAGGGGATGTGTAGATCAAGTGTTTACATTGAAGCATATATGTGAACAGTATTTAGATAAAGGTAGGAAGTTTTTATTGCATTTATGGATTTAGAAAGGCATATGATAGAGTGGATAGAGGAGCAATGTGGCAGATGTTGCAAGTATATGGAATAGGTGGTAAGTTATTAAATGCTGTAAAGAGTTTTTATGAGGATAGTGAGGCTCAGGTTAGGGTGTGTAGAAGGAGGGAGACTACTTCCCGGTAAAAGTAGGTCTTAGACAGGGATGTGTAATGTCACCATGGTTGTTTAATATATTTATAGATGGGGTTGTAAAGGAAGTAAATGCTAGGGTGTTCGGGAGAGGGGTGGGATTAAATTTTGGGGAATCAAATTCAAAATGGGAATTGACACAGTTACTTTTTGCTGATGATACTGTGCTTATGGGAGATTCTAAAGAAAAATTGCAAAGGTTAGTGGATGAGTTTGGGAATGTGTGTAAAGGTAGAAAGTTGAAAGTGAACATAGAAAAGAGTAAGGTGATGAGGGTGTCAAATGATTTAGATAAAGAAAAATTGGATATAAAAATTGGGGAGGAGGAGTATGGAAGAAGTGAATGTTTTCAGATACTTGGGAGTTGACGTGTCGGCGGATGGATTTATGAAGGATGAGGTTAATCATAGAATTGATGAGGGAAAAAAGGTGAGTGGTGCTTTGAGGTATATGTGGAGTCAAAAAACGTTATCTATGGAGGCAAAGAAGGGAATGTATGAAAGTATAGTAGTACCAACACTCTTATATGGGTGTGAAGCTTGGGTGGTAAATGCAGTAGCGAGGAGACGGTTGGAGGCAGTGGAGATGTCCTGTTTAAGGGCAATGTGTGGTGTAAATATTTTACAGAAAATTCGGAGTGTGGAAATTAGGAGAAGGTGTGGAGTTAATAAAAGTATTAGTCAGAGGGCAGAAGAGGGGTTGTTGAGGTGGTTTGGTCATTTAGAGAGAATGGATCAAAGTAGAATGACATGGAAAGCATATAAATCTATAGGGGAAGGAAGGCGGGGTAGGGGTCGTCCTCGAAAGGGTTGGAGAGAGGGGGTAAAGGAGGTTTTGTGGGCAAGGGGCTTGGACTTCCAGCAAGCGTGCGTGAGCGTGTTAGATAGGAGTGAATGGAGACGAATGGTACTTGGGACCTGACGATCTGTTGGAGTGTGAGCAGGGTAATATTTAGTGAAGGGATTCAGGGAAACCGGTTATTTTCATATAGTCGGACTTGAGTCCTGGAAATGGGAAGTACAATGCCTGCACTTTAAAGGAGGGGTTTTGGGATATTGGCAGTTTGGAGGGATATGTTGTGTATCTTCATATGTGTATGCTTCTAGACTGTTGTATTCTGAGCACCTCTGCAAAAACAGTGATAATGTGCGAGTGTGGTGAAAGTGTTGAATGATGATGAAAGTATTTTCTTTTTGGGGATTTTCTTTCTTTTTTGGGTCACCCTGCCTCGGTGGGAGACGGCCGACTTGTTGAAAAAAAAAAAAAAAAAAAAATATATAATATATATATATATATTATATATATATATATATATATATATATATATATATATATATTTACATATTAACATTACTATTAATATTTTGGCAAATGAGCGAATTGCAAACATTACATTTCAGTCCACAGCAGGATTCGAACCTACACACTCCGCATATGTTTGTGTGTGTGGGTGTGTTCTCACCTAATTATACTCACCTAATTATAGTTGCAGGGATCGAGTCATAGCACCTGGCCTGGGCTCTCCACTGGTCGCTACTAGGTCCACTCTTTTTCTCTTCTCCATGAGTTTTATCATATCTCCTCTTTAAGCTATGTATGCATCCTGCCTCCCTTACATCACTCTTCAGACTATTCCACTTCCTGACATCTCTATGACTGAAGAAATACTTCCAGTTGTGACCCCTTGTTGCTGTGTCCCATTTCTTGAACATCCTCTCTCTGTCCACCTTGTCAATTCATCTCAGCATTTTGTGTCGTTATCATGTCCTCACTCTCTCTCCTGTCCTCCAGTGTCGTCAGGTCGAGTTTCCCTTAACCTCTCCTCGTAGGACATACCCCTTAGCTTTGGGACTAGTGTCGCTGCAAACCTTTGCACTTCTCTAATTTCTTGACTTGTTTGACCAGGCGTGGGTTCCAAATTGGTGTTGCATACTCCAGTATGGGCATGACGTAGACTGTGTACAGATTTCTGAACGATTCCTTACTGAGGTGTCGGAAAGCTATTCTTAGATTTGCTAGTTGCCCAAATGCTGCAGCAGTTATTTGGTTGATGTGCGCTTTAAGAGATGTGTTCGGTATTATGCTCACTCTAAGATCCTTTCCTTTGAGTGAGGTCCTAGACTGTACTCTGTCTACGGTCTTCTTTCCCCTTACCCGATCTTCATGACATTGCAATTGGTGGGGTTAAACCCCAGGAACCAGTTGCTGAACCAGGTTTGCAGCCTGTCCAGATCCCTTTGTAGTCCTTCCTGATCCTCATCCGATTGAATTCTTCTCATGTGTGTGTGTGTGTGTTTGTGTGTGTGTTTGTGTGTGTGTGTGTGTGTGTGTGTGTGTGTGTGTGTGTGTGTGTGTGTGTGTGTGTGTCTGTGTGTGTGTGTGTATGTGTGTGTGTCTCACGAAATCGTAATAACACGATAGCAAACAAAGCATACCACGGGAGGGGTTTGATCCCGCGATCAGAGTTTCAAAACTCCAGACCGTCGCGATGGTCTGGTGTTTTGAGAATCTCTGATAGCGGGTTCAAACTTCACAGTGGTATGGTTTTGTGTGTGTGTGTGTGTGTGTGTGTGTGTGTGTGTGTGTGTGTGTGTGTGTGTGTGTGTGTGTGTTGTGTGTGTGTGTGTGTGTACTCGCCTAATTGTGGTTGCAGGTGTCGACACAAAGCTCCTGGCCCCGCCTCTTCACTGATCGCTACTAGGTCCTGTGTGTGTGTGTGTGTGTGTGTACTCACCTAATTGTACTCACCTAATTGTGGTTGCAGGGGTCGAGACTCAGCTCCTGGCCCCGCCTCTTCACTGATCGCTACTGGATCCTCTCTCTCTCTGCTTCCTGAGCTTTGTCATACCTCTTCTTAAAACTATGTATGGTTCCTGCCTCCACTACTTCACTTGCTAGGCTATTCCACTTGCTGACAACTCTATGACTGAAGAAATACTTCCTAACGTCCCTGTGACTCGTCTGAGTCTTCAGCTTCCAGTTGTGACCCCTTGTCCCTATGTCCCCTCTCTGGAACATCCTATCTCTGTCCACCTTGTCTATTCCATGCAGTATCTTGCATGTCGTTATCATGTCTCCCCTGACCCTTCTGTCCTCCAGTGTCGTCAGTCTGATTTCCCTTAACCTTCCCTCGTACGACATTCCCTTGAGCTCTGGGACTAGCCTTGTTGCAAACCTTTGTACTTTCTCTAACTTCTTGACGTGCTTGACCAGGTGTGGGTTCCAGACTGGTGCTGCATACTCCAGTATGGGCCTAACATACTCAGTGTACAGTGTCTTGAACGATTCCTTATTAAGGTATCGGAACGCTATTCTCAGGTTTGCCAGGCGCCCGTATGCTGCAGCGGTTATTTGGTTGATGTGTGCCTCCGGTGATGTGCTCGGTGTTATGGTCACCCCAAGGTCTTTCTCCCTGAGTGAGGTCTGTAGTCTTTGTCCACCTAGCCTATACTCTGTCTGCGGTCTTCTTTGCCCTTCCCCAATCTTCATGACTTTGCATTTGGCTGGATTGAATTAGAGAAGCCAGTTACTGGACCACATGTCCAGCCTCTCCAGGTCTCTTTGCAGTCCTGCCTCATCCTCGTCCGATTTAATTCTTCTCATCAACTTCACGTCACCTGCGAACAGGGACACTTCAGAGTCTATTCCTTCCATCATGTCGTTCACATATATCAAAAATAGCACTGGTCCTAGAACTGACCCCTGTGGGACCCCGCTCGTAACAGGCGCCCACTGTGATACCTCTTCACGTACCATGACTCGTTGCTGCCTCCCTGTCAGGTATTCCCTTATCCACTGCACTGCCCTTCCTTTTACGTGTGCCTGATCCTCCAGCTTCTGCACTAATCTCTTGTGGGGAACTGTGTCAAAGGCCTTCCTGCAGTCTAGGAAAACGCAATCTACCCAACTCTCTCTCTCGTGTCTTACTTCTGTTACCTTGTCATAAAACTCCAGGAGGTTTGTGATACAAGATTTGCCTTCCATGAACCCATGCTGGTTTTCATTTATAATCTTGTTCCTTTCCAGGTGTTCAACCACTCTCCTCCTGATAATCTTCTCCATGACTTTGCACACAATACATGTCAGAGACACAGGTCTGTAGTTTAGTGCCTCGTTTCTGTTTCCTTTCTTAAATATGGGGACTACATTAGCTGTCTTCCATTTCTCAGGTAGTTGCCCAGTTTCAAGGATGTGTTGAAGATTGTGGTTAGAGGCACACACAGCATCTCTGCTCCTTCTCTAAGGACCCATGGGGAGATGTTGTCCGGTCCCATCGCCTTTGAGGTGTCAAGGTCACTTAAGAGCTTCTTCACTTCCTCCTCAGTTGTTCGTATGTCATCCAACACTTGTTGGTATATTCCCTCTTGATGTTCCCTTCTGTGCTGTCTTCCCACAGCCCTTCCTGTCTCTACTGTAAAAACTTCCTTAAATCTCCTGTTCAGCTCCTCACATACCTCCTGATCATTTCTTGTGAGTTCTCCACCTTCTGTCCTTAATCTGATCACCTGGTCTTTGACTGTTGTCTTCCTCCTGATGTGGCTATACAACAGTTTCGGGTCAGTCTTGATTCTCGATGCTATGTCATTTTCATACTGTCGTTGGGCCTCCCTCCTTACCTGTGCGTACTCATTCCTGGTTCTGCGACTGATCTCCCTATTTTCGTGTGTTCTCTGCCTTCTGTACTTTTTCCATTCTCTATTGCACTTTTTTTGTCTCCTTACACCGTCGGTAAACCAGGGGGTTGTCCTGATCTTCCCGTTGTTACTGTGCCCTTGGGAATGAACCTTTCACTGCCTCCTTGCTCGTGCCATGCTCTGTGTTTGTACCATGCTCAGTGCTGTACCATGCTCTGTGTTAGTACCAAGCTCCTGTGTTCGTAACCATGCTCATGTATTATTACCAATGCTCTGTGTTAGTACCAGCTCTGTGCTAGTACCATGCTCTGTGCTCGGCATCCATACTCTTGCTAGTACCAGCCTGTACTGGTACCAATCGCTGTGTTTAGTACCATCTCTGTGCTGTACCATGCTCAGTGTAAGTACCATGCATCATGCTAGTACGATCTATGTGTTAGTACCATGCACTGTGCTAATACCTTCTCTAACGTTAATACCATACTCTGTGTTTTAGTACCATGCCCTGTGCTGGGACCATGCTCCTGGCTAGTACCATGCCTGTGTGTAGTAACATGCACTTTTGTGCTAGTACCATGCTCTGTTTAGTACCAGCTCTGTGCTTGTACCCTGCTCCGTGCAGGTCCCATGCTCTGTGTATAGTACATGCTCTCTGTAGCTAGTACCAATGCTCTGTGTTAGTACAATGCTCTGTGTTAGTACCATCTCTGCGCTGGTACCATGCTCAGTGCTATACAATGCTCTGTGTTAGTACCATGCTCTGAGTTAGAGTATCATGCTCCCTGTGCTAGTACCATGTTCTGAGTAAGTACCTGCTAGTGTTAGTTACCAAGCACTTGTCTGGTACCTTGCACTGTGCCTAATACATGATCTGTGCTAGTAACGACATGCTACTGTGTGCTAGTGCCATGCTCTGTGTTAGAACCTCAATGCTCTGTGTTAGTAACCATGCTCTGTGTTAGTCTATGCCTCTGCTGGTACTAATGCTCTGTGCTGGTACCATGCTCTTTGCTAGTACCATGTATGTGTGTTGGTGGGGGTGCCATCATCTGTGCTAGTACCTATGCTTTGTATAGTACCATGACTCTGCTAGTAACCATCCTCCGTGGTTAGTAAAAATGCTAATGTTCTAGTCCCATGCTTGTGCTATGCCCATCATATGAGCTATTCATGCTGTTTGTTGAGTACCATGCACTGGGCTAGTACCATGCTCTGTGTTTAGTACCAACCTCTGTGCTGGTACCATGCTCGGTGCTATACCATGCTCTGTGTTTAGTGGCCATCATCTGGCTTGTACCATGCTTTTGGCTAGTACCATGCTCTGTGCTAGTATCCCAGTTTTGTGCAAGTACCAGGATCTGATGCTAATACTGTGAAATCTTGCTGTACCATAGCTCTGTGTTAGTACCACCTGTGCTAGTACCAGCTCTGTGTTTAAATACCATTCTCGGTGTTTAGTACCATGCTCTCTGTGCAAAGTACCGAGCTCCTGTGAAAGTACCATGCTCTGTGCTAAACCATGCTCTGGTGTTAGTATCATGCCTCTGTCTAGTTCCATCTACTGTGCTGGTCCCATGCTCTGTGTTAGACCATTCTTTGTGTTTTTTTTTTTTCCTTTTCCAATGCCTTTTGTGTTAGTACCATGCTCTTGTGCTGAAACCATGCTCTGTGTTTGAACCATGGTCTGTGTAGTACCATGCTAGTGCTGTACCATGCTCGGTGCTCAGTACATGCTGCTGTGCTAGTACCATGCTCTGATGCTGTACCATGTTCTGAGAAGTGCCATGCTCTGTGTTAAGTTCCACGCTCTGTTTCTCCTACCATGCTCTGTGCTAGTACCATGCCTGTTTTAGAACCATGCTCTGTGCAAGTACCATGCTCTGTGTTAGTACCATCCTGTGCTAGTACCAATGCTCTGTGTTAAACCTTGCTCTGTGTTAGTACCAATGCTGTGTTAGTACTGTGCAGTGTGCTGGTACCATACTCTGTGTTATTAACATGCTCTGTGCTAGTAACCAGCTTTGTGGCTAGTAACAAGTTAGTTCCTAGTACCAGGCTTATGTGCTGTTCCATGCTTTGGTGCTAGTGCCATCATATTTCGCTAGTACCATGCTCTGTGTTAGTATCATGCGCTGGGCAAGTTGAATGCACAGTGTTACTACATGCATTGTGCAGTACCATGCTCTGTGTTAGTACCATGCTCTGTTGCTAGTACCATGCTCTCTGTTATACCATGCTCTGTGTTAGTGCCATCATCTTGTGCTAGTGCCTGCTTTGTGCTAGTACCATGCTCTGTGTAGTAACCCATGCTGTTTAGAACCATGCTGTGTGTTAGAAACCTCTGTGTTAGTACTGTGGCTCCTGTGCTGGTACCATGCCTGTGTTAGTACCATGCTCTGTGTGAGTACCATTATCTGTGATAGTACCATGTTCTGGTGATAGTACCATGGTCTGTGTTTAGTACCGTAATCTGTGTTTAGTACCATGCTCTGTGTTAGTTACCATGCACTGTGTTGTACCATACTCTCTGTTAGTACCATGCTCTGTGCTAGTACCATGCTCTGTGTTAGACCATGCCTGTTCTGTACCATGCTCGGTATTAGTACCCATTCCTCTGTTTAGTTACCATGCTTCGGTTAGAACCATGCTCTGTGCTAGTACATGCTCTGTGTTATTACCATGCTCTGTGCTAGTACCATGCTCTGTATTATTACCATTTCTGTGGTATAACATGCCTTGTGCTAGTACCATCACTGTGCTAGAACCTCTCTGTGATAAACCATGGGCTCTGTGCTAGTACCATGCTCTATTGCTATACCATTCTCCTGTGTTAGTACTATGTTCGGTTGCTAGTACCATTGCTCTGAGCTAGTACCATGCGCCTGTTTATAGTACAAAATGTCTGTGTTTTAGTACAATGCACTGTGCTAGTACCAAGCTCTGTGCTGAGTACCATGCTCGTGCTAGTACCATGCTCGGTGTTTATAACACCATGCTCTGTGCTAGTACCATTCTCTGTGCTATGTACAATGATCTGTGAAAGTACCATGCTCTGTATTTAGTAACATGCTCTGTGCTATACCATGTTCTTCTGTAAGTACCTTGGCGCTGTGATAGTTCCAATGCCAGTGCTGTACCTTGCTCTGTGCTAGTACCATGCCCTGTGCTAGTACTATGCTCTGTGTGCTAGTACCATGCTCCTGTGTTAGTTAACCATGCTCTCTGTTAGTACCATCTCCTGTGGTTAGTACTATGCTCTCGTCTGGTACCATGCCTCTGAGGTGGTACCACTGCTCTGTGCTACTACCATGTTCTGTTAGTGCCATCATCTGTGCTAGTACCGAGTGCTGTTGTGCTAGTACCGATGTCTTTCTAAGTACCATGCTTTTAGCGGGTACCATGCTTTGTTGCTAGTACCATGATCTCTGCTAGTACCCTTCTCTGTGTTAAGTACCCACGCCATGTGGCTAGTTCCATGCTTTGTGATAGTGCCCATCGTTATATGCGCTAGTCCACTCGGTGTTAGTACCATGCTCTGGGCTAGTACCATGCTCTAGTTTAGTACCATCTCTGTGCCTGGTACCCATGCTCTGTGGCCTAGTACCATGCTCTGTTGGTTAGTGCTCATCATCGGTGCTTGTACCATGCTTTGTGCTAGTACCATGCAACTGTGCTAGTACCATGCTTTGTGCAGTACCAGGATCAGGTGGTAGTACAGCATTTGTGCTAGTCCTATGCTTTTGTGCTAATACTGTGATCGTGCTAGTACCATGCTCTGTGTTAGTACCATGCTCTTTGCTAGTACATGCTGCCCTGCTAGTACACGGATGCTCGGTGTTAGCTATGCTCTGTGCTAGAGCCATGATCTCTCCTGTTAGTACCATGCTCTGTGCTAGTACCATGCCTCTGTGCTGGTCCCCGCCTGTGTTAGTACCATGCTTTGTGCATTTACCATGCTTTTGTGTTTAGTACCATGCTCTGTTTCTAGAACCATGCTCTGTGTTAGAACCCTGCTCTTGTTTAGGACCATGCTCTGTGCGGTACCATGCCCCTGTGCTAGTACAATGCCTGTGCTAGTACCATGCTCTGTGTTAGTATCATGCTCCTCATGAGCTAGACCATTTTCAGTGAAGTGCCATGCTCTGGGTTAGATTCCACGCTCTGTGGCTCCTACCATGCTCTATTTCTAGTACCATGCTCTGTGTTAGACCATGCTCTGTGCTAGTACCATGCTCTGTGTTAGTACCATCTCTGTGTTAGTACCGAGCTCTGTGTTTTAGAACCATGCTCTGTGGTCAGTACCATGACTCTGTGTTAGACTGTGCTCTGTGCTGTTACCAGGCTCTGTGTTAGTAACCATGTTATGTTTCTAGTACCATGCTTTGTGCTGGTACCATGCCTTTGTGCTAGTACCATAATATGTGCTAGTAACCTTCGCTGTGTTTAGTACCATGCTATGTTGCTAGTTTCTATGCTTTGTGCTAGTGCCATCATATGCGCTAGTAAGCCATACTCTGTGTTAGTACAATGCTCTGGGCTAGTAACCATCCTCATTGTTATTACCAATGCAATGTGCTAGTAACCATGATCCTGTGTTCGTACCAATGCTCTGTGGCTGGGTCCCATGCGCTCTGTTAGTACCGGCTCTGTGTTAGTGCCATCATCTTGTAACTAGCCAAGCTTTGTGCTAGTACCATGCTCTGTGTTAGTACCAGCACTGCGTTTGTACCATGCTCTGAGTATAGTACCAGACTCTGTGTATTACCATGTCTGTGTAGTACCATGTTCTGTGAGATAGTGCCATGCTCTGTGTTAGTACCGATTCTGTGGTTAGTACCATGCTCTGTGTTAGTACCATACTCTCTGTTAATACCATGCTCTGGTTCTAGTACCAATCTCTTGTGTTATACCATGCTCTGAGCTTGGTAACCATGCTCTGTATTAGTACAATTCTCTGTGTTAGTGACCGGTGCTCTGTGTTAGTACCATGTTCTGTGCTAGAACCCTGCTCTGAAGTACCATGCTATGTGCTAGTACCTGATCCTGTGTGTAGTACCATGCTCTCTGTTAGTACCATGGCTCTGTGTTTGTACCATGTTCTGTGCTAGTACCATGCTCTGTGCTAGAAACCGTGGATGCTCTTGTGCTAGTACCTCCTCTGTGTTATACCATCTCTGTGCTAGTACCATGTTCTATGCTAGTACCATCTCTTTGTTATACCATCTCGGTGCTAGTACCGATGCTCGTGCAGTACCATGCTCTGTGTTAGTACCAGCTCTGTGTTAGGTACCCTGCTCCTGTGTTTAGTACCATGCTCTGTGTTAGTACCATGCCTGTAATTAGTACCATGTTCTGTGTTAGTACTATGCTCAGTGTTAGTACCATTCTCTGTGCTGTACCATCTCTGTGCTAGTACCCATGCTCTGTGCATAGCACCATGCTCTGTGTTAGAACCATTCTCAGTCAGTACCAAATGCTCGTGCTAGTACCATCTCCTGAGTTTTTAGTACCATGCTCTTGTGTTAGTACCATGCTCTCGGCTAGTACCATTCTCTGTTGGTTGGTACATATTGGCTCTGTGGTAGTACCATGCTACTGTGTTAGTACCATTCTCTGTGTTAGTCACCATATGGCTCTTCGCTAATATCAATCTCTGCGTGCTATGACCATGCTCTGTGTTAGTACCATGCTCCGTGCTAGTACCCGCCACCTGCTAGATACCAATGCTCTGTAGTTATACCATGCGTCTGGTTTAGTACCATGCTCTGTGTTAGTACCATGCCACTGTTGTAGTTCCATCTCTGTGCATGGACCATGTTCTGTGCTAGTACCGTGCGCCGTGTGTAGTACTATTGCTCTGTGCTGGTACCAGTGCTCTGTGCTAACAAAAGGGGCAGTAAAGCAACAGCGAAAGAAACTACAGACCGATAGGATTAACATCCCATATTATAAAAAAACCTTTGAAAGGGTCCTAAAACAAGAATCAACCACCCAACTAGAAACCCAGCAGTTACACAACCAAGGCAACATGGGTTAAGAACAGGTCGCTCCTGTCAGTCTCAACTATTGGATCAGTAACGAACAAGGTCCTAAATGCACTAGAAGTTCAAAAGAATGCCGATGTAATATATTGCAAGACTTTGCAAAAGCCTTCGAACAAGTGTGACCCATGGCGTAATACCCACAAGAAATGGCGTGCTAAAGGAATAACAGAAAAGTCGGTCGAATGGATCTATAATTTCCTCACTAACAGAACACAGAGAGTAGTCCGCACAAGTAAAGTCCGAGGCAGCTACTGTGAAAAGGCTCTGTTCCACAAGGGCAACAGTACTCGCTCCCATCTTGTTCCTTCACCTCCATTCCGACATAGACAAGATGTCAGCCACAGTAACCGTGTCTTCCTTTGCAGATGACACCCAATCTGCATGACAGTGTCCTCCATTGCAGACAACTGCAAGGGCCCAGGCGGAACAATCCAAACCGAATCTTTCAGTGGCTGGCAGAAAACAATATGAAGTCAACGATGAGAAATTTCATTTACTCAGATTGGTAAACACGAGGACAATTAAATCTTCATCAGAGTACAAAACAATTCTGGCCACAAAATAAAGAGCGAAACAACCAACGTCAAAGGACCTGGGAGTGATCATGTCGAGATCTCACCTTCAAGGACGCTTAACGTTGTAGACAATCGCATCTGCTGAGAAAAATGACCGGATGGATAAGGAGAACCTCCAAAACTAGGAGGCCAAGCCATAATGACAATCTTCAGGTCACTTGTCTTCTATCTAGGCTGATATTGCTGGCACCTACATTAACTCTGTGCAAGTACCTGATGCTCTGTGCTATGTACCATGCTCTGTGTTAGTAGCATGCTCTGTGTTAGTACCATGCTTTGTGCTAAGTGCCATGGTCCTGTGTTGGGTACAATGCCTGTGTTTGTACCAGTCTCCTGTGTTAGTACAGCTCTTTGTTATACCATGCTCTGTGCTGGTACCATGCTCTGTGCTAGTACCATGCCTCTGTGTTAGTACCATGCTCTGTGCTAGTACCATGCTCCTGTGTTAGTACCCATGCTCTGTGGTAGTAACCATGCTCTGGTGTTTAGTACAGATGCTCTGTGCAGTACCATGCGCTGTGTTAGTACATGGCTCTGTGCTGTAACCGAAGCATCTGTGCTATACCATGCTCTGTGTTAGTGCCATAATCTGTGCTAGTACCATGCTAAGTACTCGTACCCATGCTCCTGTAGCTAGTACCATGCTTGCGACTTAGTAGCCATGTTATGTGCTAGTACCGTGCTGTTGTGCAGGTACCAATGCTTTTTGCTAGTACAATGCTCTGTGCGGTACCATGCCTCTGTGTTTAGTAAACATGCCACTCAGCAGTACCATGCTCTGTGTTAGTACATTGCTCTGTCTTAGTACCCCATGGCCCCTGTGTTAGTACAATGCACTGTGCTAGTACCATGCTCAGTTTAGGGGGGTGTGTTTAATACCATAACTCTGTGTAGTACCAATGCTCAGTTGCTGGTAACCATGCTCTGTGCGAAGGCCATGCTCTGTGTTAGTACCCATCTTCTGTGCTAGTACCATGCTCTGTGTTAGTACCATGCTCATCTATAACCATGCTCTGTGCTGGTATCCATCTCTGTGTTAGCACCATGTGCTCAGGCGCTAGTACCATGCCTCTTTGTTAGTACTCTATGCTCTGTGTTAGTAACCAGCTGTTGTGTTTAGAACCATGCTTATATTTTATATCCAGTGCTCTGTTTAGGACCATGCTCTGTCAAGTACCATGCTCTGTCTAGTAACCATGCTCTGTGCTAGAACCATGCTCGTGCTAGTATCCATGCTCTTATGCTAGGACCATCCTCTGTCTAGTACCATCGCTGTGCGATACCATGCTCTGTGCTAGTACAATGCACTGTGTCAGTACATTCTCTGGAGTTAGTAACCATGCTCGTGCTAGTACCGAAGCTCTGTGTTATCACTAAGCTCAGTGTTAGTACCATGTCTAGGCTAGTGTAACATGCTTTGGGCTAATACTGTGATCTGTGTCAGTACCTTGCTTCTGTGTCAGTACCATCTATATGGAATTCCAATGTAATTTTGCTAGTACCACCATTCATTTGCGGCTAGTACCATCTCTGTGTTAATACCATGCTGTGTGTTAGTACCGATTGCTATGTGTTAGTACCATGCTGTGTGTTAGTACCATGCTGCTGTGCTGTAAGCCAATGCTCTGTGCCTAGTACCATGCTCGGTGCTAAAAACCATGCTCTGTGCCTAGTACCATCTCATGTGCTTAGTACCTATGCTCTGTGCTAGTACTATGCTCTGTGCTAGTGCCATTCTCTGTGTTAGTACCATGCTAGGTGCTAGTACCATGCTCTGCGCTAGTACCATGCTCTGTGTTAGTACTATGCTCTATGTTAGTACCATGATCTGTGCTAGTACGATGCTCTGTGTTAGTACCATATTCTGTGCTAGTACCATGCTGTGTGTTAGTACCATGCTCCGTGTTAGTACCATGCTCTGTGCTAGTACCATGCTCTGTGCTAGTACCATGCTCTGTGCTAGTTCCATTCTCTGTGCTATTGCCATGCTCTGTGCTAGTACCATGCTCTGTGCTAGTACCATGGTCTGTGTTAGTACCATGCTCGGAGCAAGTATCATGCTCCGCGCTAGTACCATGCTCTGTTTAGTACGATGCCTGTGTTGAGTATTTCCATATGCGTGGTGTTAGTACCATGCTATGTGTTTAGTAACCCTCGATGCTCTGTGGTTAGTACCCATGCTCTGTGCAGTACCGATGCTCTGTGCTAGTAACATGCTCTGAGCTATTACCATGTCTGGTTAATACCTGCTCTGTGCTAGTACCATGGCTCTGTGGTTAGTACCATGCCTCTGTGTTAGTACCATGCTTTGGCTAGTGCCCATTGCTCTGTGTTGGTAACATTGCTCTGTTTAGTACCATTCCTGTGTTAGTACCTTGCTCCTTTGTTAGTACAATGCTCTGAGCTAGTACCATGCTCTTGTTAGTACCATGCTCTGTCTAGACCATGGCCTGTGCTAGTCCATGCTCTTGTGTTAGTACAATGCTCTTGTTAGTACAACGCTCCTGATGTTAGTACCATGCTCTGTGTTAGTTCCATGCTCTGTGCTGTACCGATTGCACTGTGCTAGTACCATGCATATTGTGGTAGTACCATGCTCCTTGCTGGTACCGTCCGTGTGCTAGTACCATCGCTTTGTAAGTACATGCCTCTGAGCTGGGTAACCATGCTCTCTGCTAGTACACGTGCGTTGTGCCTAGTACTATGCTCTTTGTTAGTACCATGCTGGTGTGCTAGTACCATGGCTCTGTGTAATTACAATCTTCTGTGTTAGTACCATGCTCTGTGCCTGGTACCATGCGATTGTGCTAGACCAGCTCCTGTGTTATACCATGCCGTGCTAGTACCTATGCCTGTGTTAGTACCACAGCGCCTGTGGTACGACCAACCTCGGTGTAGTACCATGCTCTGTGGCAGGTAACCCATGCTCTGTGTTAGTACCATGCTCTGTGCTGGTACCAATGCCTGTGCTAGTAACATGCTCTCTGTTAGTACCATGCTGTGTGGGGCTACGCCAAGCGCGCGTTTTAGTACCAAGCTCCGTGCGGTACCATGCTCTTTTAGTACCAGCTCGTGCCTCGTACCAATGCTCTGTGTTAGTATCCATGCCTGTGTTAGTACCATACTCTGTGTTAGTACCATGCTCTCGTGCGGGTATCATGCTTTCTTTGTTAGTACCATGCCTGTGCTTTACCATGCTCTTGCTAGTACCGATGCTCTGTGTTGGTCCCATGCTCTTGCTGTACCATGCTCTGTGCTAGTACCATGCTCAGTGCCTGGTACCGGGGATGCTCTGCGTGTTTAGTCTACCATGCTCTGTGCAGGAACCATGCCTGTAATAGTATATGCTCCGGTTTTACACTACCATGCACTGTGTATAGTACAATAGCCTGTTCTATTACCATGCTCTGTGTTATACCATTCTCTGTGTTTATACCAATGCTCATGTGCTGGTACCGATGCTCTGTGCTAGTACCAAGCTCTGTGTTAGTACCATGCTAGGTGCTAAGTCCCATGTTTTGTACTAGTACATATCTGCGCTAGTACCATGCTCTGTGTTAGTACCCCATGGCTCTGCTAGTACCATGCACTGTGTTAGTAACCAGGCTCTGTGCTATACCATGCTCTGTGTTTAGTACAATATCTGTGTTAGTACCATACTCTGTGTTAGTACCGGATGCTCCGTGCGGGGTAACCATGCTCTTTGATAGTACCATGCCACTGGTGCTCGTACCATGCTCTGCTGTTAGTACCAATGCTTCTGTGCTGTGGAACCATGCTCGATGCTAGTACCAACTCCGTGGCTGGTAACATGCACTGTGTTAGTACCATGCTCTGATCTGCAACCATGCTCTGTCATTAGTACTATGCACTGTGCTAGTACCATGCTCTATGTAGTACAATGCTCCTGTTCTATTACCATCTCTGTGTTAATATCCATACTCTGTGTAGTACCAATGCTCTGTGCTGGTACCAACTTCGGTGCTAGTAACCAAGCTCTGTGTGTTAGTTACCATGCTCTGGTGCTAGTACCATGCTCTGTAGTTAGTACCATGCCAGTGCTAGTTATAAAAAAACACCAATGCTCTGTGCTGTACAGGCTTTGTGTTAGCACCATCTGCTCTGGTGGCTAATACCAGTCTGTGTGTTAGTACCATTCTCTGTGCTAGTATCAGCTCTGTGCTAGTACCAGGCTCTGGTGTTAGTACCATGCCTCTGTGTTAGTACCCATCTCACGCTTTTGTTCTGTTGTTAGTACCATGCTCTGGTGTTACTTCCATGCTTGTGCGTACGATGCACAGTGCTAGTACCATGCTAAGTTGTAGTACCATGCTCTGTGCTGGACGTTGCTCTGTGCTAGTGACCAATGCCTTTGAAGTACCATGCACTGAGCTGGTAACCATGCTCTCAGTTACGTACAATCTTGTGCTAGTACCATGCCTCTTTGAGATACCATGCTGTGTGCTATTACCATGCTCTGTGTAATACCATGCTCTGTGTTTATACCATGGCTCTGTGCGTACCATGCTCTCTGCTAGTACGCGAATGCTCTGTGTTATAACCATGCTCTGTGCTAGAACCGTATGTCTCCTGTGTAGTACCATGCTCTGTGGTACTACCATCTCTGTGTTTAGTACCATGCACCGGCGCGGACCATGCTCTTGCTAGTACCATGCTCTGTGCCTTAGTACCGATGCGCTGAGTTAGTGCCATAATCATTGCTAGTAGCCATGCTATGTACTAGTACCATGCTCTGTGCTAGTACCATGCTTTGCGCTAGTACCATGCTCAGTGCTGGTACCGATGCCTCTGTGTTATACCATGCGCTGTGCTAGAACCAAGCTCTTGTGTTAGTACTATGCTCTCTGCTAGTACCATGCTCTGTGTTAGTACAATGCTCTGTCCTATTACCATGCTCTGTGTTAATACCATTCTCAGTGTTAGTACCATGCTCCTGCTGGTATCCAGCTCGTGCTAGTACCAAGCTCTGTGTTTTAGTACCGTATGCTCTGTCCTTGTACATTGCCTGTGTTAGTTACCGGATTCTCCGGTGCATTGACCCATTCTCTTGCTGGTACCAGCTTGTTGGGTTAGCACACATGCTCTGTGGCAGTACCGATTCTTTGTGTTGTAACCTATGCTCTTGCTCTAACCATGCTTCTGAGTTAGTACCGCCATGATCTTATGTTAGTACCATGCGTTTGTGCTAGTAACATGCTTTCGTCTAGTACCATGCATTGGTGCTAATACTGCGATTCTGTGCTAGTTCCTTGCCCTTGTCAATACCATCTAAGTCTAATCTTTGTTTTGTACTAGGTAAAAATCATCTGCGCTAGTACCATGCTCTGTGGTTAAGTTAACCATTCTCTTTGCAAGTACCGGATGCTCAGTTGTTAGTTCCATGCTCTGTGCTAGTACCATGCTCTGGTGTAGTACCATGCGCAGTGTTTAGTAACCAATAATCTCTGCTAGTACCTATGCTCCTTCCGGGTACCATGCTCTTGTTAGTACCATCTCGTGGCTGTAACCTATGCACATGTGCTAGTACCATGCTCTTGTTATCCCCTGCTCTGTGTTGGAGACATGCTCTGTGCTAGTACCATGCTCAGTGCCCTGGTATCCCCATGCTCTGTGTTAGTACCATGCTCTGTGCTAGCAACCAGGGCCTCTGTGTTAGTACTATGCTCTCTCTAGTACCAAGCTCTGTGGTTTGTACATGCTCTGTTCTATTACCATGCTCTGTGTTATTACCATTCTAAGTGTATTAGTACCATTGCTCTGTGCTGGTTACATGTTCTGTGCTATTACCAAAGCTCTGTGTTAGGTACCAAGCTCTGTCCTTGTACCTTGCACTGTGTTAGTACATTGCTCAGTCATGAACCCTTCACTGTGCTTGGTACCATGCGATTGTTTAGCACCATGCTCGGTGCTAGGTACCATTCTTTGTGTTTTACCATGCCTGTGCTGAGAACCAAGCTCTGTGTTAGTACCATGCTCTGTGTTTAGTATACCCTGCTTTGTGCGGGCTACCAATGCTCCGTTGCTAGTACGATGGCTCTGCGGCTAGTACCAATGCTCTGTGTTAAGTACCATGCTCTGTGGCTATTACCCTGCGTCTGTAAGTACCATCTCTGTGTTAGTACCATGGTCTTGCTGTACCATTTGTTTCAGTGCTAGTACCCATGCTCTGTGCTAGTACCATCCCTGTGTTAGTACCATGTTCGGAGCTAGTACCCATGCTCTGGTGGTTAGTACCATGGTCTGTGCTAGTACCAGCTAAGTGTTAGTAACATGCCTCAGGTGATACTAACCATGCCTGTTTTTAGTACCATGCTCTGTGCTGGTACCATGCCTCTGTGTTTAGTACCATGCTCGTGCTGGTATCATGCTCGGCTAGTACCATTGCTCTGTGTTAGTGCCATAAACTGCGCAGTACCATGCAATGTGAAGTCCCATGCTCTGTGCAGTACCATGCTTGTGCTAGTACATGTTATGTGCTACTACCATGCTTTGTGCTGTAACTAATGCTTTTGTGCTAGTACCAAGCTTTGTGCTAATACAATGATCTGTGCGCTAGTACCATGCTCGCTTTAGTAACCATTCTCTGTGTTAGTACATTCTCTTGTTAGTACCATGCTCTGTGCTATTACCATGCGCTGGTTATACCATGCTCTGTGTTAGTATACCTTTAACGCCCTGTGTTAGTACCATGCTTCTGGTTACTTCCATGGCTCTGTGCTGGTACCGATGCTTTGAGTGCTAGTACCATGCTGATGTGAAGTACCCATGCTCCTGGTGTTGGTACCATGCTCTGTGCTAGTGCCATTCTCTTGCTGGTACCATGCTCTACGTTAGTATACCATGCTCTGTGTTTAGTACCATGCTCTTGTGTAGTACCATGCTCTGTGTTAGTAACAATGGTCCGTGCTAGTAAAGACGCTCTGTGCTGTAACCATGCTCTGTGCTACACCATGGTCTGTGCTCGAGCCATGCTCTGTTTTACCATGCGCTGTGGCGGTACCATGCGCTGTGTTGTAGTACCATGCTCTGTGTTAGTACCATGCTCCTGTGTTAGTACCAGCTCTGTGTTAGTACCAGCACTGTCAAGTACCATGCTCTGAGCTGGCACCAGTACTCTGTGCTAGAACCATGCTTCTGTGCTGGTACCATGCCTCTGTGTTAGTACATTCTCTGTGCGGGACCAAGCTCTTGTTTAGGTCCATTGCTCAGTGCTAGTTACGATGCTATGTGTTAGTACCATGCTCTGTGGTAAGTTACCATGCTCTCTGTTAATAACCATACTATGAGAGTTGTACCAGGCTCTGTGCTGGACCATGCTCTGTGCAGTACATGCTCTGTGTTAGTAACATGCTCTGTGCTAGTACCCATGCTCTGTTTAGTACGCATGCACTTTTGTTTAGTACCATGCCTGTGCTATACCATGCTCTGGAGTTAGTACCATGCTCTGTGCTAGTATCATGCTCTGTGCTAGTACCATGCTCTGTGTTAGTACCATGCTCTGTGTTAGTACCACGCTCTGTGTTAGTACCGTATGCTCATTGCTAGTACCATTCTCTGTGCTGTACCATGCTTTGTGTTAGCACCACTGCTCTGTGCTAGTACCATTCTTTGTGTTAGTACCCATTACTCTTTGCTAGTATCATCACTGTGCTAGTTACCCAGATGCTCTGTGTTACACCATGCCTCTGTGTTAGTACGCGGTGGACGCTCTGTGTTAGTACATCCTCTGTGTTACTTCCATGCTCTGTGCTGTACCATGCCCTGTGCCTAGTACCATGCTATGTGGTAGTACCATGCGCTGGCTGGACCGTGCTCTGTGCTAGTACCCTGCTCTTTGAAAGTACCTGCTGCACTGCGCTGTGGTACCATGCTCTCTGCTAGTGACAAATGCTTTTTGTTAGTTAACCATGCCTGCGGTACTATTTCCATGCTGCTTGTGTTATTTGACAATGCTCTTGGTACTACCATGCTCTGTGTTAGTACCATGCTCGGTGCTGGTACCATGCTCTGTGCTAGACCAAGACTCATGTGTTAGTTGCCATAATCAGTGCTAGATACCGATGCTAGTAACTAGTACCATGCTCTGTGCAGTACCATGCGTTGCGCTAGTACCATGGTTTAGTAGCTAGTACCGTGCTTTGGCAGGTACCAATGCTTTGGCTAATACCATGATCTGATGTTTAATACCAAGCTTCGTGCTAGTACCGATGCCTTTGTGCTAATACTGTGGGATCTGTGCGAGTTCCTTGCCCTGTGTCATTACTAACCATGCTATGTGCTAATCCATGTTTTTTGTACAGTAAAATCATCTGCGCTAGTTCAGATGCTGTGGCTAGTACCATATCTGTGGTTAGTACCTATGCTCTGTGCTACGTACCATGCACCGTGTTAGTACCAGCTCTGTGGTTAGTAACGATAATCTCTTGTGTTAGTACCATGCCACTTGTGGGTACCATGCTCGGTGTTAAGTCACCATGCTCGTGCTGTACCATGCTCGGTGCTAGTACCATGCTCTGTGTTAGTCCCAGGCTCTGTTGCGGAACCATGCTCGTGCTAGTATCGATTCCTCAGTTCTAGTACCGGGATGCTCAGTGATTAGTAGCCAATGCTCTGTGTTAGCACCATGCGCTGTGTTAGTACCATGCTCTTCTGAACCGAATGCTCTGGTGTTAGTACGATGCTCTGTGTTAGTACGCAAGCTCTGTGTTAGTACCCATGCTCTGTGGCTGGAACCATGCTCTGTGTTAGGTACAATGCTCCTGTGGTTTTAGACCATGCTCTGTAGTAAGTACTCCTGCTCTGTGCTGGAACCATGCTCTGTGTTAGTACCATGATCTGTGTTCTACATCTCTGTGTAGTACCATGCTCGGTTGTTCCATTGCTCTGTGCTGGTACCAATGCTCCTGTGCTAGAAAAATGCCTGCGCTAGTTAAACAAACCATGCTCTGTTTTTTTTTTTCGTACCATGTCCTGTGCTAGTACCATGCTGTCTGTAAGTACCATGCTCTGTGTTAGTACCATGGTCTGTGCTTGGTACCCTGGTTCTGTGCTAGTACCCGTGCTCTGTGAGTACCCTGCTCTGTGTTAGTACCATGTTCTGGCTAGTCCCTGCCTGTGTCTAGTACCATGGTCTGTGCTAGTGACCATGCTATGTGTAGTAACATGCTCGGTGATACTACCTAGCCTGTGTTAGTACCATGCCTGTGCTGGTACCATGCTCTGTGTGTTAGGTACCATGCTCTGTGCTGGTACAATGCTCTGTGATAGTACCATGCTCTTGTTAGTTCCATGCATTGTACTAGTCCCATGCTCTGGCTAGACCATGCTTTGTGTCTAAGTACCAAGTTAATGTGCTAGAACCAGGCCTTGTGCTGGGAGACGATGCTTTGTGCTAGTAACCAAGCTTTGTGCTAAAACTGTGATCTGCGCTAGTACCATGCTCTGCGTTAGTACCGTTCTCTGTGTGTAGTAACATGCGCTGGTTAGTACCATGCTCTTTGTTAGTACAATTGCTCTGTGCCTATTACCATGCCTGTTTTAGTACCTGCTCTGTGCAAGTGTCAAGCTCTGGGTGCTAGTACATGCTCTGTGTTAGTACCCATGCTCTCTGTTTAGTACCACGCCTGAGTTAGTAAACCATCTCTGTGTTACTTCCATGCTCTGTGCTGGTAACCATGCTTTGTACTAGTACCATGCTATGTCTTGAAGTACCATTCTCTTGTGTTGGTACCGATGCTCTGTGCTAGTGCCATTCTCTGGGCTGGTATCCATGCTCTACGTTTAGTACCATGCGCTGTGTTAATACCATGCTCTGTTTGTTAGTACCATGCTCTGTGTTAGGTACATGGTCTGTCAATACAACGCTCCTGTGCTGGTGCCGAGTCTCTGGGCGACTAACCATGTTTCTTGCTCGTGCCATGCTCTGTGTTTGTACCATGCTCAGTGCTGTACCATGCTCTGTGTTAGTACCAAGCTCCTGTGTTCGTAACCATGCTCATGTATTATTACCAATGCTCTGTGTTAGTACCAGCTCTGTGCTAGTACCATGCTCTGTGCTCGGCATCCATACTCTTGCTAGTACCAGCCTGTACTGGTACCAATCGCTGTGTTTAGTACCATCTCTGTGCTGTACCATGCTCAGTGTAAGTACCATGCATCATGCTAGTACGATCTATGTGTTAGTACCATGCACTGTGCTAATACCTTCTCTAACGTTAATACCATACTCTGTGTTTTAGTACCATGCCCTGTGCTGGGACCATGCTCCTGGCTAGTACCATGCCTGTGTGTAGTAACATGCACTTTTGTGCTAGTACCATGCTCTGTTTAGTACCAGCTCTGTGCTTGTACCCTGCTCCGTGCAGGTCCCATGCTCTGTGTATAGTACATGCTCTCTGTAGCTAGTACCAATGCTCTGTGTTAGTACAATGCTCTGTGTTAGTACCATCTCTGCGCTGGTACCATGCTCAGTGCTATACAATGCTCTGTGTTAGTACCATGCTCTGAGTTAGAGTATCATGCTCCCTGTGCTAGTACCATGTTCTGAGTAAGTACCTGCTAGTGTTAGTTACCAAGCACTTGTCTGGTACCTTGCACTGTGCCTAATACATGATCTGTGCTAGTAACGACATGCTACTGTGTGCTAGTGCCATGCTCTGTGTTAGAACCTCAATGCTCTGTGTTAGTAACCATGCTCTGTGTTAGTCTATGCCTCTGCTGGTACTAATGCTCTGTGCTGGTACCATGCTCTTTGCTAGTACCATGTATGTGTGTTGGTGGGGGTGCCATCATCTGTGCTAGTACCTATGCTTTGTATAGTACCATGACTCTGCTAGTAACCATCCTCCGTGGTTAGTAAAAATGCTAATGTTCTAGTCCCATGCTTGTGCTATGCCCATCATATGAGCTATTCATGCTGTTTGTTGAGTACCATGCACTGGGCTAGTACCATGCTCTGTGTTTAGTACCAACCTCTGTGCTGGTACCATGCTCGGTGCTATACCATGCTCTGTGTTTAGTGGCCATCATCTGGCTTGTACCATGCTTTTGGCTAGTACCATGCTCTGTGCTAGTATCCCAGTTTTGTGCAAGTACCAGGATCTGATGCTAATACTGTGAAATCTTGCTGTACCATAGCTCTGTGTTAGTACCACCTGTGCTAGTACCAGCTCTGTGTTTAAATACCATTCTCGGTGTTTAGTACCATGCTCTCTGTGCAAAGTACCGAGCTCCTGTGAAAGTACCATGCTCTGTGCTAAACCATGCTCTGGTGTTAGTATCATGCCTCTGTCTAGTTCCATCTACTGTGCTGGTCCCATGCTCTGTGTTAGACCATTCTTTGTGTTTTTTTTTTTTCCTTTTCCAATGCCTTTTGTGTTAGTACCATGCTCTTGTGCTGAAACCATGCTCTGTGTTTGAACCATGGTCTGTGTAGTACCATGCTAGTGCTGTACCATGCTCGGTGCTCAGTACATGCTGCTGTGCTAGTACCATGCTCTGATGCTGTACCATGTTCTGAGAAGTGCCATGCTCTGTGTTAAGTTCCACGCTCTGTTTCTCCTACCATGCTCTGTGCTAGTACCATGCCTGTTTTAGAACCATGCTCTGTGCAAGTACCATGCTCTGTGTTAGTACCATCCTGTGCTAGTACCAATGCTCTGTGTTAAACCTTGCTCTGTGTTAGTACCAATGCTGTGTTAGTACTGTGCAGTGTGCTGGTACCATACTCTGTGTTATTAACATGCTCTGTGCTAGTAACCAGCTTTGTGGCTAGTAACAAGTTAGTTCCTAGTACCAGGCTTATGTGCTGTTCCATGCTTTGGTGCTAGTGCCATCATATTTCGCTAGTACCATGCTCTGTGTTAGTATCATGCGCTGGGCAAGTTGAATGCACAGTGTTACTACATGCATTGTGCAGTACCATGCTCTGTGTTAGTACCATGCTCTGTTGCTAGTACCATGCTCTCTGTTATACCATGCTCTGTGTTAGTGCCATCATCTTGTGCTAGTGCCTGCTTTGTGCTAGTACCATGCTCTGTGTAGTAACCCATGCTGTTTAGAACCATGCTGTGTGTTAGAAACCTCTGTGTTAGTACTGTGGCTCCTGTGCTGGTACCATGCCTGTGTTAGTACCATGCTCTGTGTGAGTACCATTATCTGTGATAGTACCATGTTCTGGTGATAGTACCATGGTCTGTGTTTAGTACCGTAATCTGTGTTTAGTACCATGCTCTGTGTTAGTTACCATGCACTGTGTTGTACCATACTCTCTGTTAGTACCATGCTCTGTGCTAGTACCATGCTCTGTGTTAGACCATGCCTGTTCTGTACCATGCTCGGTATTAGTACCCATTCCTCTGTTTAGTTACCATGCTTCGGTTAGAACCATGCTCTGTGCTAGTACCATGCTCTGTGTTAGTACCATGCTCTGTGCTAGTACCATGCTATGTGGTAGTACCATGTTCTGTGTTAGTACCATGCTATGTGTTGGTACCATGCTCTGTGTTAGTACCATGCTCTGTGTTAGTACCACGCTCTGTGTTAGTACCATGCTCTGTGCTAGTACCATGCTCTGTGTTAGTACCATGCTCTGTGTTAGTACCATGATCTGTGTTAGTACCATGCTATGTGTTGGTACCATGCTCTGTGCTAGCACCATGCTCTGTGTTAGTACCATGCTCTGTGTTAGTACCATGTTCTGAGTTAGTACCATGCTCTGTGTTAGTACCATGCTCTATACTAGTACCATGCTCTGTGTTAGTACCATGCTCTGTGTTACTACCATGTTCTGTGTTAGCACCATGCTCTGTGCTAGTACCATGCTCTGTGTTAGTACCATGCTCTGTGATAGTACCATGTTCTGTGATAGTACCATGCTCTGTGTTAGTACAGTGCTCTCTGTTAGTACCATGCTCTGTGTTAGTACAATGCTCTGTGTTAGTACCATGTTCTGTGCTGGTACCATGCTCTGTGTTAGTACCATGCTTTGTGCTAGTACCATGCTCTGTGTTAGTACCATGTTCTGTGCTGGTACCATGCTCTGTGTTAGTACCATGCTCTGCGCTGGTACCATGCTCTGTGTTAGTACCATGTTCTGTGCTAGTACCATGCTCTGTGTTAGTACCATGCCCTGTGCTAGTACCATGCTTTGTGCTAGTACCATGCTCTGTGTTAGTACCATGCTCTGTGCTAGTACCATGCTCTGTGTTAGTACCATGCTCTGTGCTAGTACCATGCTCTGTGTTAGTACCATGCCCTGTGCTAGTACCATGCTTTGTGCTAGTACCATGTTATGTGCTAGTACCATGCTTTGTGCTGGTACCATGCTTTGCGCTAGTACCATGAACTGTGCTAGTACCATGCTTTGTGGTAGTACAATGCTACGTGCTAATACTGTGATCAGTGCTAGTCCCATGCTGTGTCAGTACCATGCTATGTGCTAGTTCCATATTTTGTGCTAGTACCATCATCTGCGCTAGTACCATGCTCTGTGTTAGTATCATGCTCTGGGCTAGTACCATGCTCTGTGCTAGTACCATGCTCTGTGTTAGTACCATGCTCTGTGTTAGTACCATGCTCTGTGTTAGTACCCTGCTCTGTGCGGGTACCATGCTCTGTGTTAGTCTCATGCTCTGTGGTGGTACCATGCTCTGTGCTAGTACCATGGCTCTGTGGATTAGTACCCGATGCTACTGGGCCTGGTAACATGCCTCTCTGCTCTAGTAAAATGCTTCTGTGCTGGTACATGGCTCTGTGTTAGTTAACCTAATGCTTCTACTGCTGGACCATCTCTGTGTTAGTACCTATACTCTGTGTTAGTACCTTGGAAGCTCTGTGCTAGTACCATGCTCTGTGTTAATACCATACTCTGTGTTATGTACCATGCGTCTGATGCTGGACGCATGTATGCTCTGAGATAGGTACTCATGCTATGTGTTATACTCCAGTGCACTGTGATAGTACCATGGCCTGTGTTAGGTACCATGCTCAGTGCTATTGACCAATGCACCTGTCTGGGTACGCACGATGCTCCTTTGTTAGTACGCAAAGCTCTCGATGACTGGTACCCATGCCTGTGTTAGTACAATACTCCGTGTAGTACGGCATGCCACTGTGCAGTACCATGCTTCTGTGGTTTAATACCATACTCTGTGTTATACCATGCCTTGTGGCTGGTACACGCTCTTGTGCTAGTACCATGCTATGAGTTAGTGCCATGCTCTGTGATAGTAACCAAGTATGCTCTGTGTTAGTACCAGATGCTCAGTGCTAGGTACCATGCTCTGTGTTACTACCATGCTCTGTGCTAGAACCATGCTCCTGTGTTAGTAGGCTGTAAGCAAGCACTGTGATAGTACCATGCTCTGTACTGATACGCAATATGCCTCTCTGGTAGGTACAGCAGTGGCTCTGTGGCTAGTACCTGATGCTCTGTGTCTTATACACCATGCTCTGTGCTAGTACCGATGCTCTGTGTACAAGTACCATGCTCTGTTTAGAAACCATGCTCTGTGGCTAGTACGGGCATACTAGCTGTGTAAGTACCATGACTCTGTGTTAGTAGCCATCTCCTGGGCTAGTACCATGCTCTGTGTTAGTTCCATGCTCTGTGCAACGCACCATGCTCTGAGTTAGTACCCGCCATTATGCTCTGTGGCTAGTACCATGCTCTTTGTGTTATGTACTACAATGCTCCTGGGATAGAAACCATGCTCTTGTTAGTACCATGCTCATGTGCTAGTACCTACATCACCACCAATGCTCTGTGTTAGTACCATGCTCTGTGTAAGGTCACCACTGACTCTGTGTTAGTACTCATGCTCTCTAGTGCTGGCATAACCAAAAATGCCTCTGTGTTAGGTACCTACTGAGGCTCGCTGCTGGTACCATGCATCTGCCTGCTTAGTACGACTCATGCCTGCGTTATGTGTCATAATCTGAGCAATGTACCAATATCTCTGACGCAAGTACCGATGCTTTGTGCTAGTACCATGTATAGTTCGTGGCTAGGGCACAGATGCTTTGTGCTGGTCATAGTACCACGCTTTCCTTCTAGCTAACATATCTATGTGAGTAAAATCATTGCGTGCTCAGTTTACTATGCTTCGTGCTAATACTGTGATCTGTCTGTAGTCTACCATGCGCTCCCCTGGGGTACCAGATACCATGGTCTATGTTGCTAGTTCCATGTCTCTTTGTGCTAGTGACCATGATCTGGCCTATATAACCATAGCTCTGTGTTAGTCTACCATGCCTTCTGGAGCTAGTACGGCAATGCTCTGTGTTAGTACCGCATGCTCAGAGTGCTAGTATGTCCCATCGCTCTTCTGATAGTACATGGCTCTGTGTTAGTATCATGCACTAGGGTTAGATACCTATGCTCTGGGCGGTACCATCGCTCCTGTGGTTAGTTTCCAGCTCTGTGACTGGGGACACATGCTCGGTGCTGGTATCATCTCTGTGCTATACCCGATAGGCTCTAGTGCTTGTTACCGACATGACTCTGTGTTAGTAACAACGCTCTGTGCAAGTACCTATGCTCTGTGTTCTAGATACTCATGTCGTCTGTCGCTCAGTAGCCATGTTCTGTGTTAGTAACAATTGCTCGTGCTAGTACCAATACTCTGCGTGTTTTTAATACCATAACTCTGTGTTAGTACCATGCTCTGTGCTAGATTGCCATGGCTCTTGTTAGTACCATGCTCTGTGCATAGTACCATGCTCTGTGTTAGTACATCATGCTCAGTGCTATGTACCATCTCTGTGCTGAGTTACCATGCTCTGGTGTTAGCACCATGCTCTGCTGCGCTAGTACATGCCTGTGTTAGTACTATGGCTCTGTGTTAAGTACCATCTGGTTGTGTTAGTTACCTGAAACATGCTATATGTTAGAACCATGCTACATTGTTAGTAACGCATGCTCTGTGGCTTAGTACCATGCTCTGTGCTAGTACCATGCTCTGTGCTAGAACCATGCTCTGTGCTAGTACCATGCTCTACGCTAGTACCAGGCTCTGTGCTAGTACCATGCTCTGTGCAAGTACCATGCTCTGTGCTAGATACAATGCTAGGGATGCTGTATAACATTTTCTGTGTTAAGTACCATGCGGTCGGTGCTAGTACACATGCTCTGTGGTTAGTACTATTGCTCTGTGTTTGTACCATGCTTTGTGCTAGTACCATGCTTTGTGCTAATACTGTGATCTGTGCTAGTACCTTGCTCTGTGTCAGTACCATGCTATGTGGTAATTCCATGTTTTGTGCTAGTACCATCATTTAGGCGGCTAGTACCATGCTACTGTGTTAATACGCATGCTGTGTTGTTAGTATCCCATGCTAATGTATTGGGAGTACAGATGCTGGTGTAGTACCGATGCTCTATTGCTAGTACCTTCGCATGCTGTCTGCGTGCTAGTACCAATGCTCTGAGCTAGAACACATGCCTCTTTGGGCATAGCGTACCATACTCTATGCTAGTACCATGCATCTTTGCTAGTACTGAACAACGCTCTAGTGCCTAGTGACCATGCTCTTGTTGCTCAGTACCGAATATGCTCTGAGGCGCTAGTACCATTCTCTGTGTTTAGAACTATGTGCTCTGTGTTAGTACCATGCTAAGTTGTTAGTACCATGCTTCTGTGTTAGCTACCATGCTCTAGTTTAGTACCTATGTTCTGTGCTAGTACGCATGGCTCTGTGTAGATACGCAATGTATCTGTGAGCTAGTACCTATGCTGTGTGGTAGTACCATGCTGAGTGTTAGTACCATGCTCTGTGCTAGTAGCACAATGCTCTGTGTTAGTACCATGATCTGTGGCTAGTTCCATTCTCTGGTGGCTTTACCACGTATGCGCTGTGCTAGTACCAATGCTCATGTGTTAGTACGCAGCTCGGAGCAAGTATCATGCTCTAGGGCGCTAGTACCAAGCTCTGTGTTAGTACTGTATCTGCCTGTAGTTAGTACCGATGCGTGTGTGTTTAGTACCAGAATGCGATATGAGTGATAGACCATGCGTCTGTGTTCAGTAGCCTATGCTCTGTGACTAGTGTCCATTGCTCTGGTTTGTAACATTTTCTCATGAGGCTAGTACCATGAATCTTGTTGTAACGATGCTCTGTGTCTTAGTACCAAGCTCTGTGCCTAGTACCATGCTCCTGTGTTTAGGTACATGCTCCTGTGTTAGTAACCCTGCTTTGTGCTAGTGCCATGTCTGTGTTGTACAATGCTCTGTGTTAGTACGCATTCTCCTGTGTATAGTACCTATGCTCTTTGTATGACGGCATGCATCTGTGCTGGTACGCAAGCTCCTGTGCTAGTACCATGCTCTGTGTTTAAGTACGCATGCTCTGTGCTAGTACATGCTCGTGTGTTAGTACCATGCTCTGTGGAAGTACCATCTCTGTGGTTATAACATGCTACTGTGCAGGTACGCAGCGCTGTGTTAGTAACCTATGCTCTGCTAGGTGCTGGTACCAATGCTCTGTGCTAGTACCATGCTCATGTGTAGTGCCATAATCCTGTGTCAGTAGGGTACCATGGCTATACTTAGTACCATGCTCTGTGCTAGTAACCATGCTTTGCGGCAAGTACCATGTTATGTGGCTAGATACCGTGCTTTGTGCAAGGTACCATGCTTTTTTTTGCTAGTACAATGCTCTGTGCTGGTTACCATCTCTGTTGTTAGTAACATGCTTAAGCAGTTTGTACCATGCTCTGGTGTTAGTCTACATTGCTCAGTGCTAGTACCAATGCCCTGTTTAGTACAATGCACTGTGCTAGTACTCATCTCAAGTGTAATATTACCATACTCTGTGTTAGTACTCATGCTCTGTGCTGGTACCAATGCTCGTGCTAAGGCATGGCTGCTTGTTACAGTACCATGCTACATGTGCACCTAAGTACCATGCTCTGTGTTAGTACCAAGGCTGCAGTGCTAGTAACACATGCTCTGTGCTAGGTAATCATGCTCATGTGTTTAGCATAACCATGCTCTGCGCTAGTACCAAGGCTCTTTGTTAGTACTATGTCTCTGTGTTAGTATCGCATGCTGTGTGTTAGAACCATGCAATAGTTTTTATATCCATGCTCTGTGTTAGTACCATGCTCTTGTGCTAGTACCATGCTCTGTGGCTAGTACCATGCTCTGTCTAGAACCATGCTCTGTGCTTAGTATGCGATGCTCTATGCTAGATACCATGCTCTGTGGTCTAGTACATGCTCTGTGCGAGTAACCAGACTCTGGTGCTATAGCAATGCTCTGTGTGCAAGTACCATTCTCTGAGTTAGTAGCCATGCTCGGTGCTAGTACCATGCCTGTGTTATTTACTATGCTCTGTGTTTAGTACCTAGCCCTTGTGCTAGTAACATGCTTTGTGCTAATACTTGATCTGTGATCAGTCCTTGCTCTGTGTTCAGTACCATGTTCTATATGGTAATCATGTATTTTGCTAGTACCATCATTTGCGCTAGTACCATGCTCTGTGTTAGTACCATGCAGTGATTTATTACCATGCTATGTGTTAGTACCATGCTTGTGTTAGTACCGCATATGCTCTGTGCTAGTACCCGATGCTCTGTGGCTAGTACCATGCTCCTGGATGGCTAGAACCATGCTCTGTGCTAGTACCATGCTCGTGTGCTAGTACCAATGCTCTGTGCTAGTACTATGCTCTGTGCTAGTGCATTCTCTTGTTAGTACCATGCTAGGTGGCAGTACCGCCATGCTCTGGCGCTCTGTAACATGCTCTGTGTTTAGTGACTTACATGCCTCTATTGTTAGTACCCATGATCTGTGCTAGTAGCGTATGCTCTGTGTTAGTACCATATTCTGTGCTAGTAACCATGCAGTGTGTTAGACCATCTCCGTGTTAGTACCATGCTACTGTGCATACCAGCCTGTGCTAGTACCATGCACTTGCTAGTTGCCATTCTCTGTGCTATTGCCATGCGCATGTGCTAGTACCATGCTACTGTGCTAGTAACGCGATGTCATGTGTAGTAAACCATGCATCCGGAGCAAGTAGTCATGCTCCGCGCTATACATGCTCTGTGTTAGTTACTATGCTGACTGTGTTAGCTTTCCATGCTGTGTGTTAGTACCATGGCTATGTTTAGTACGAATGCTCTGTGTTAGTACTCAATGTTCTCTGGTGCTAGTACCCAAGCTCTGTGCTAGTAACATGCTTCTGACAAGTATACCATTGATGATCTGTGTTAATACCATGCTCTGTGCTAGTACCATGCTCTGTGTTATACCATGCTCTGTGTTAGTACCATAGCTTTGTTGCTAAGTGCCATGCCTGTGTTGGTACAATGCTGTCAGTGTTAGTAGCCATTCTCTGTGTTAGTACCGGTTGCTCTTTGTTAGTACAATGCTCCTGAGCTAGTAACGCTGCTCTTTGTTAGTAACCAACTGCTACTGTGCTAGTATCATGCTCTTGCTAGTAAACCTGCTCTGATGTTAGTACAATGCTTCTGTGTTAGTACAAGACGCTGCTGTGTTAGTAACCCATTGTCTCTGTGTTAGTTCCATGCTCTGTGCTGGTACCATAGCACTTGTGCTAGTACCATGCTATGTGTAGTACCATGCTCGTGTGCTGGTACCGTGCTCTGTGCTAGTACCAATGCTCCTGTTGGTAAGTACCATGCTCTGAGCTGGTAACCATGCTCTCTGCTAGTACAATGCTTGTGCTAGACATGCTCTTTGTTAGTACCATGCTGTGTGCTAGTACCATGCTCTGTGTAAGTACAATGCTCTGTGCTATACCATGCTTCTGTGCTGGTACGCAATGCATTGTGCTAGTTACCGAATGCTCTGTGTTAGTACCATGCTCTGTGCTAGTACCAATGGCTCTGTGTTAGTACCAATGCTCTGTGGTACTGGACCATAGCTCTGTGTTAGTACCGATGCTCTAGTGCAGGTACCATGCTCTGTGTTAGTACCATGCTCTGTGCTGGTACCATGCTCTGTGCTAGTAACATGCTCTCTGTTAGTACCATGCTGTGTGGGGCTACCAAGCTCTGCGTTAGTACCATGCTCCGTGCGGGTACGCATGCTCTTGTGTTTAGTACTCAGTACATGCTCTGTGCCGTACTCATGCTCTGTGTTAGTACCATGCTCTGTGTTAGTACCATACTCTGTGTTAGTACCATGCTCCGTGCGGGTACCATGCTCTTTGTTAGTACCATGCTCTGTGCTTGTACCATGCTCTGTGCTAGTACCATGCTCTGTGTTAGTCCCATGCTCTGTGCTGGTACCATGCTCTGTGCTAGTACCATGCTCAGTGCTGGTAACATGCTCTGTGTTAGTACCATGCTCTGTGCAGGAACCATGCTCTGTATTAGTACTATGCTCTGTGTTAGTACCATGCTCTGTGTTAGTACAATGCTCTGTTCTATTACCATGCTCTGTGTTAATACCATTCTCTGTGTTAGTACCATGCTCTGTGCTGGTACCATGCTCTGTGCTAGTACCAAGCTCTGTGTTAGTACCATGCTATGTGCTAATTCCATGTTTTGTACTAGTACCATCATCTGCGCTAGTACCATGCTCTGTGTTAGTACCATGCTCTGTGCTATACCATGCTCTGTGTTAGTAGCCATGCTCTGTGCTAGAACCATGCTCTTGGTTAGTGACCATGCTCTGTTTAAGTAACCATACTCTGTGTTAGACTACCATGCTACCGTGCGGGTACCATGGCTCTGTGTTAGTAACCAGCCTCTGTGCTAGTACCATGCTCTGTTAGTCCCATGCTCTGCCTGTGCTGAGTACGTCATGCTCTGTGCTATACCTATGCTCATGCTGGTATCATGCTCTGTGTTAGTAACCATGTGCTCTGTGCTGCAACCATGCTCTGTTTAGTATAATGCTCTGTGCATAGTACCCATGCTCTATGTTAATACAATGCTCTGTTCTATTACCATGCTCTGAGTTAATAACCATTCTCTGTGTTTGTACCGGGGGATGCTCTGTGCTGGTACCAAAGTGTCTCTGTGCTAGACCAAGCTCTGTGTTAGTACGCATGCTCGTGCTAGACGCTATGCTCTGTGTTAGTACTCATGCCAGAGTGCTAGTACCATGCTCTGTGCTGGTACCAATGCTTTGTGTTAGCACACCATGCTCTGTGCTAGTACCATTCTTTGTGTTAGTACTCATTGCTCTGTGCTATATCAATGCTCTGTGCTAGTACTTCAATGCTCTGTGTTATACCATGCTCTGTGTTAGTACCACGCCCTGTGTTAGACCATCTCTGTGGTTCTTCCATGCTTTGTGCCTGGTACCATGGCACTGTGCTAGTACCATGCTATGTGGTATAAACATGCACATGTGCTGGTACCGTGCTTCTGGTGCTAGTACCATGCTCTTTGTAAGTACCATGGCTCTGAGTGGTACTCTTAAATGCTCCTCTGTTAGTACAATGCTTTTGTGCTAGTACAATAGCTGCTTTGTATAGTACCATGCTGTGTGCTATTACCCATGCTCTGTGTAATAACCATAGCGACTTGTCTTAGTACCATGCTCTGTGCTGGGTAACCATAATGCTCCGCTCTTGCTAGTACGCAAATGCATCTGTGTTAGTACTATGCACTGTGGCTAGTACCCGATGCTCTGTGTTAGTACCATGCCTGTGGATACTACCATGCTCTGTGTTAAGTACCATTTCTGTGGCCAGGTACCATGCTCTTGCTAATGTACGAAGCTCTGTGCTAGTATCACCATGCTCCTGTGTTAGGGCGGACAAAAAACTTTTCACACCGCACCGCCCCCCATAATCAGTGCTAGTACCATGCTATGTACTAGTACCATGCTCTGTGATAGTACCATGCTTTGCGCATAGTACCATTGCTCAGTGCTAGGTACCTGATGCTCTGTGTTAGTACATGCTCTGTGCTAGAACCATGCTCTGTGTTAGGTACTATGCTCTGCTGCTATAGCCATGCCTGTGTTAGTACAATGCTCTGTCTATTACCAATGCCTGTGTTAACATAGCCATTCTCAGTGTTAGTACACATGCTCCGTGCTGGTATCATGCTCATGTGCTAGTACCATAGCTCTGTGTTAGTACCATGGCCTGTCCTGTACCTTGCTCTGTGTTATACCTTGCTGCAGTGCATGAACCAATTCTCTGGTGCTGGTACATGCTTTGTGTTAGCACCAATAAATGCTCTGGTGCTAGTACCATTCTTTGTGTTAGTACCTAGCTCTGTGCTAAACCATGCTCTGATGTTAGGTACCATGATCTGTGTTAGTACGCATTGTCTTTGTGCCTAGACGCAATGCTTTGTGCTAGTACCATGCTTTGTGCTAATACTTGGCGTCTGTGCATAGTTCTTGCCCTGTGTCAATAACCATGCTAATGTGCTAATTCTTTGTTTTGTACTAGTAAAAATCATCTGCGCTAGTACCATGCTCTGTGTTAGTACCATTCTCTTTGCTAGTACCATGCTCTGTGTTAGTTCCATGCTCTGTGCTAGTACCATGCTCTGTGTTAGTACCATGCTCTGTGTTAGTACCATACTCTCTGCTAGTACCATGCTCCTTCCGGGTACCATGCTCTGTGTTAGTACCATGCTCTGTGCTGGTACCATGCTCTGTGCTAGTACCATGCTCTGTGTTAGTCCCATGCTCTGTGTTGGAACCATGCTCTGTGCTAGTACCATGCTCAGTGCTGGTACCATGCTCTGTGTTAGTACCATGCTCTGTGCTAGAACCATGCTCTGTGTTAGTACTATGCTCTCTGCTAGTACCATGCTCTGTGTTTGTACAATGCTCTGTTCTATTACCATGCTCTGTGTTAATACCATTCTAAGTGTTAGTACCATGCTCTGTGCTGGTATCATGTTCTGTGCTAGTACCAAGCTCTGTGTTAGTACCATGCTCTGTCCTTGTACCTTGCTCTGTGTTAGTACATTGCTCAGTGCATGAACCATTCTCTGTGCTGGTACCATGCTTTGTGTTAGCACCATGCTCTGTGCTAGTACCATTCTTTGTGTTAGTACCATGCTCTGTGCTAGAACCATGCTCTGTGTTAGTACCATGCTCTGTGTTAGTACCATGCTTTGTGCTGCTACCATGCTCCGTGCTAGAACGATGCTCTGCGCTAGTACCATGCTCTGTGTTAGTACCATGCTCTGTGCTAGTACCATGCTGTCTGTAAGTACCATGCTCTGTGTTAGTACCATGGTCTGTGCTTGTACCATGTTCTGTGCTAGTACCATGCTCTGTGCTAGTACCATGCTCTGTGTTAGTACCATGTTCTGAGCTAGTACCATGCTCTGTGTTAGTACCATGGTCTGTGCTAGTACCATGCTATGTGTTAGTAACATGCTCAGTGATACTACCATGCTGTGTTAGTACCATGCTCTGTGCTGGTACCATGCTCTGTGTTAGTACCATGCTCTGTGCTGGTATCATGCTCTGTGCTAGTACCATGCTCTGTGTTAGTGCCATAAACTGCGCCAGTACCATGCATTGTGATAGTACCATGCTCTGTGCTAGTACCATGCTTTGTGCTAGTACCATGTTATGTGCTACTACCATGCTTTGTGCTGGTACTATGCTTTGTGCTAGTACCATGCTTTGTGCTAATACTATGATCTGCGCTAGTACCATGCTCTGCTTTAGTACCATTCTCTGTGTTAGTACCATTCTCTTTGTTAGTACCATGCTCTGTGCTATTACCATGCTCTGTGTTAGTACCATGCTCTGTGTTAGTACCACGCTCTGTGTTAGTACCATGCTCTGTGTTACTTCCATGGTCTGTGCTGGTACCATGCTTTGTGCTAGTACCATGCTATGTGGAAGTACCATGCTCTGTGTTGGTACCATGCTCTGTGCTAGTGCCATTCTCTGTGCTGGTACCATGCTCTACGTTAGTACCATGCTCTGTGTTAGTACCATGCTCTGTGTTAGTACCATGCTCTGTGTTAGTACCATGGTCCGTGCTAGTACAACGCTCTGTGCTGGTACCATGCTCTGTGCTACTACCATGTTCTGTGCTCGTGCCATGCTCTGTGTTTGTACCATGCTCTGTGCTGGTACCATGCTCTGTGTTAGTACCATGCTCTGTGTTAGTACCATGCTCTGTGTTAGTACCATGCTCTGTGTTAGTACCATGCTCTGTGCTAGTACCATGCTCTGTGCTGGCACCATACTCTGTGCTAGTACCATGCTCTGTGCTGGTACCATGCTCTGTGTTAGTACCATTCTCTGTGCTGGTACCATGCTCTGTGTTAGTTCCATGCTCTGTGCTAGTACGATGCTATGTGTTAGTACCATGCTCTGTGGTAGTACCATGCTCTCTGTTAATACCATACTATGTGTTGTACCATGCTCTGTGCTGGTACCATGCTCTGTGCTAGTACCATGCTCTGTGTTAGTAACATGCTCTGTGCTAGTACCATGCTCTGTGTTAGTACCATGCTCTTTGTTAGTACCATGCTCTGTGCTATTACCATGCTCTGTGTTAGTACCATGCTCTGTGCTAGTATCATGCTCTGTGCTAGTACCATGCTCTGTGTTAGTACCATGCTCTGTGTTAGTACCACGCTCTGTGTTAGTACCATGCTCAGTGCTAGTACCATGCTCTGTGCTGGTACCATGCTTTGTGTTAGCACCATGCTCTGTGCTAGTACCATTCTTTGTGTTAGTACCATTCTCTTTGCTAGTATCATGCTCTGTGCTAGTACCATGCTCTGTGTTAGCACCATGCTCTGTGTTAGTACCACGCTCTGTGTTAGTACCATCCTCTGTGTTACTTCCATGCTCTGTGCTGGTACCATGCACTGTGCTAGTACCATGCTATGTGGTAGTACCATGCTCTGTGCTGGTACCGTGCTCTGTGCTAGTACCATGCTCTTTGTAAGTACCATGCTCTGAGCTGGTACCATGCTCTCTGCTAGTACAATGCTTTGTGTTAGTACCATGCTCTGTACTAGTTCCATGCTCTGTGTTAGTACCATGCTCTGTGGTACTACCATGCTCTGTGTTAGTACCATGCTCTGTGCTGGTACCATGCTCTGTGCTAGTACCAAGCTCTGTGTTAGTGCCATAATCAGTGCTAGTACCATGCTATGTACTAGTACCATGCTCTGTGCTAGTACCATGCTTTGCGCTAGTACCATGTTATGTGCTAGTACCGTGCTTTGTGCAGGTACCATGCTTTGTGCTAATACCATGATCTGTGTTAATACCAAGCTTTCTGCTAGTACCATGCTTTGTGCTAATACTGTGATCTGTGCTAGTTCCTTGCTCTGTGTCAGTACCATGCTATGTGCTAATTCCATGTTTTGTACTAGTAAAATCATCTGCGCTAGTACCATGCTGTGGGCTAGTACCATGATCTGTGTTAGTACCATGCTCTGTGCTAGTACCATGCACTGTGTTAGTACCATGCTCTGTGTTAGTACCATACTCTGTGTTAGTACCATGCTCCTTGTGGGTACCATGCTCTGTGTTAGTACCATGCTCTGTGCTGGTACCATGCTCTGTGCTAGTACCATGCTCTGTGTTAGTCCCATGCTCTGTGCTGGAACCATGCTCTGTGCTAGTATCATGCTCAGTGCTGGTACCATGCTCTGTGTTAGTACCATGCTCTGTGTTAGTACCATGCTCTGTGTTAGTACCATGCTCTGTGCTGGAACCATGCTCTGTGTTAGTACCATGCTCTGTGTTAGTACCATGCTCTGTGTTAGTACCATGCTCTGTGCTGGAACCATGCTCTGTGTTAGTACCATGCTCTGTGTTAGTACCATGCTCTGTGTTAGTACCATGCTCTGTGCTGGAACCATGCTCTGTGTTAGTACCATGCTCTGTGTTAGTACCATGCTCTGTGTTAGTACCATGCTCTGTTAGTACCATGCTCTGTGCTGGTACCATGCTCTGTGCTAGAAAAATGCTCTGCGCTAGTACCATGCTCTGTGTTCGTACCATGCTCTGTGCTAGTACCATGCTGTCTGTAAGTACCATGCTCTGTGTTAGTACCATGGTCTGTGCTGGTACCATGTTCTGTGCTAGTACCGTGCTCTGTGCTAGTACCATGCTCTGTGTTAGTACCATGTTCTGGGCTAGTACCTTGCTCTGTGTTAGTACCATGGTCTGTGCTAGTACCATGCTATGTGTTAGTAACATGCTCGGTGATACTACCATGCTGTGTTAGTACCATGCTCTGTGCTGGTACCATGCTCTGTGTTAGTACCATGCTCTGTGCTGGTACCATGCTCTGTGCTAGTACCATGCTCTGTGTTAGTGCCATGCATTGTACTAGTACCATGCTCTGTGCTAGTACCATGCTTTGTGCTAGTACCATGTTATGTGCTAGTACCATGCTTTGTGCTGGTACCATGCTTTGTGCTAGTACCATGCTTTGTGCTAATACTGTGATCTGCGCTAGTACCATGCTCTGCGTTAGTACCGTTCTCTGTGTTAGTAACATGCTCTGTTAGTACCATGCTCTTTGTTAGTACATTGCTCTGTGCTATTACCATGCTCTGTTTTAGTACCATGCTCTGTGCAAGTGTCATGCTCTGTGCTAGTACCATGCTCTGTGTTAGTACCATGCTCTCTGTTAGTACCACGCTCTGTGTTAGTACCATGCTCTGTGTTACTTCCATGCTCTGTGCTGGTACCATGCTTTGTACTAGTACCATGCTATGTGGAAGTACCATTCTCTGTGTTGGTACCATGCTCTGTGCTAGTGCCATTCTCTGTGCTGGTACCATGCTCTACGTTAGTACCATGCTCTGTGTTAATACCATGCTCTGTGTTAGTACCATGCTCTGTGTTAGTACCATGGTCTGTGCTAGTACAACGCTCTGTGCTGGTACCATGCTCTGTGCTACTACCATGTTCTGTGCTCGTGCCATGCTCTGTGTTTGTACCATGCTCTGTGCTGGTACCATGCTCTGTGTTAGTACCATGCTCTGTGTTAGTACCATGCTCTGTATTAGTACCATGCTCTGTGTTAGTACCATGCTCTGTGCTAGTACCATGCTCTGTGCTGGCACCATACTCTGTGCTAGTACCATGCTCTGTACTGGTACCAATCTCTGTGTTAGTACCATTCTCTGTGCTGGTACCATGCTCTGTGTTAGTACCATGCTCAGTGCTAGTACGATGCTATGTGTTAGTACCATGCTCTGTGCTAATACCTTGCTCTACGTTAATACCATACTCTGTGTTAGTACCATGCTCTGTGCTGGTACCATGCTCTGTGCTAGTACCATGCTCTGTGTTAGTAACATGCTCTGTGCTAGTACCATGCTCTGTGTTAGTACCATGCTCTGTGCTTGTACCCTGCTCCGTGCAGGTCCCATGCTCTGTGTTAGTACCATGCTCTGTGCTAGTACCATGCTCTGTGTTAGTACAATGCTCTGTGTTAGTACCATGCTCTGCGCTGGTACCATGCTCTGTGCTAGTACAATGCTCTGTGTTAGTACCATGCTCTGTGTTAGTATCATGCTCTGTGCTAGTACCATGTTCTGAGTAAGTACCTTGCTCTGTGTTAGTTCCATGCACTGTGCTGGTACCTTGCTCTGTGCTAATATCATGATCTGTGCTAGTACCATGCTCTGTGTGCTAGTGCCATGCTCTGTGTTAGTACCATGCTCTGTGTTAGTACCATGCTCTGTGTTAGTTCTATGCTCTCTGCTGGTACTATGCTCTGTGCTGGTACCATGCTCTGTGCTAGTACCATGTTCTGTGTGTGTGCCATCATCTGTGCTAGTACCATGCTTTGTGTTAGTACCATGATCTCTGCTAGTACCATTCTCCGTGTTAGTAAAATGCTATGTGCTAGTTCCATGCTTTGTGCTAGTGCCATCATATGAGCTAGTTCCATGCTGTTTGTTAGTACCATGCTCTGGGCTAGTACCATGCTCTGTGTTAGTACCATCCTCTGTGCTGGTACCATGCTCTGTGCTAGTACCATGCTCTGTGTTAGTGCCATCATCTGTGCTTGTACCATGCTTTGTGCTAGTACCATGCTCTGTGCTAGTACCATGTTTTGTGCTAGTACCAGGATCTGTGCTAATACTGTGATCTGTGCTAGTACCATGCTCTGTGTTAGTACCATGCTCTGTGCTAGTACCATGCTCTGTGTTAATACCATTCTCTGTGTTAGTACCATGCTCTCTGCTAGTACCATGCTCTGTGTTAGTACCATGCTCTGTGCTAGAACCATGCTCTGTGTTAGTATCATGCTCTGTGCTAGTTCCATGCTCTGTGCTGGTCCCATGCTCTGTGTTAGTACCATTCTTTGTGCTTTTTCCATGCTTTGTGTTAGTACCATGCTCTGTGCTAGAACCATGCTCTGTGTTTGAACCATGGTCTGTGTTAGTACCATGCTATGTGCTGGTACCATGCTCTGTGCTAGTACAATGCTCTGTGCTAGTACCATGCTCTGTGCTAGTACCATGTTCTGTGGAAGTGCCATGCTCTGTGTTAGTTCCACGCTCTGTTCTCCTACCATGCTCTGTGCTAGTACCATGCTCTGTGTTAGTACCATGCTCTGTGCTAGTACCATGCTCTGTGTTAGTACCATGCTCTGTGCTAGTACCATGCTCTGTGTTAGAACCATGCTCTGTGTTAGTACAATGCTGTGTTAGTACTGTGCTGTGTGCTGGTACCATACTCTGTGTTAGTAACATGCTCTGTGCTAGTACCATGCTTTGTGCTAGTACCATGTTATGTTCTAGTACCATGCTATGTGCTGGTTCCATGCTTTGTGCTAGTGCCATCATATGCGCTAGTACCATGCTCTGTGTTAGTATCATGCTCTGGGCTAGTTGAATGCTCTGTGTTACTACCATGCATTGTGCTAGTACCATGCTCTGTGTTAGTACCATGCTCTGTGCTAGTACCATGCTCTCTGTTAGTACCATGCTCTGTGTTAGTGCCATCATCTGTGCTAGTGCCATGCTTTGTGCTAGTACCATGCTCTGTGTTAGTACCATGCTCTGTGTTAGAACCATGCTGTGTGTTAGTACCATGCTGTGTTAGTACTGTGCTCTGTGCTGGTACCATGCTCTGTGTTAGTACCATGCTCTGTGTTAGTACCATTATCTGTGATAGTACCATGTTCTGTGATAGTACCATGGTCTGTGTTAGTACCGTATTCTGTGTTAGTACCATGCTCTGTGTTAGTACCATGCACTGTGTTAGTACCATACTCTCTGTTAGTACCATGCTCTGTGCTAGTACCATGCTCTGTGTTAGTACCATGCTCTGTTCTGGTACCATGCTCTGTATTAGTACCATTCTCTGTGTTAGTACCATGCTCTGTGTTAGTACCATGCTCTGTGCTAGTACCATGCTCTGTGTTAGTACCATGCTCTGTGCTAGTACCATGCTCTGTATTAGTACCATGTTCTGTGGTAGTAACATGCTCTGTGCTAGTACCATGCTCTGTGCTAGTACCTTGCTCTGTGTTAGTACCATGCTCTGTGCTAGTACCATGCTCTATGCTAGTACCATTCTCTGTGTTAGTACTATGTTCGGTGCTAGTACCATGCTCTGTGCTAGTACCATGCTCTGTGTTAGTACCATGTTCTGTGTTAGTACCATGCACTGTGCTAGTACCATGCTCTGTGCTAGTACCATGCTCTGTGCTAGTACCATGCTCTGTGTTAGTACCATGCTCTGTGCTAGTACCATTCTCTGTGCTAGTACCATGATCTGTGTTAGTACCATGCTCTGTGTTAGTACCATGCTCTGTGCTAGTACCATGTTCTCTGTAAGTACCTTGCTCTGTGTTAGTTCCATGCTCTGTGCTGGTACCTTGCTCTGTGCTAGTACCATGCTCTGTGCTAGTACTATGCTCTGTGTGCTAGTACCATGCTCTGTGTTAGTACCATGCTCTCTGTTAGTACCATGCTCTGTGTTAGTACTATGCTCTCTCTGGTACCATGCTCTGTGGTGGTACCACGCTCTGTGCTACTACCATGTTCTGTTAGTGCCATCATCTGTGCTAGTACCATGCTTTGTGCTAGTACCATGTTATGTTCTAGTACCATGCTTTTTGCTGGTACCATGCTTTGTGCTAGTACCATGATCTCTGCTAGTACCATTCTCTGTGTTAGTACCATGCCATGTGCTAGTTCCATGCTTTGTGATAGTGCCATCATATGCGCTAGTTCCATGCTCTGTGTTAGTACCATGCTCTGGGCTAGTACCATGCTCTATGTTAGTACCATGCTCTGTGCTGGTACCATGCTCTGTGCTAGTACCATGCTCTGTGTTAGTGCCATCATCTGTGCTTGTACCATGCTTTGTGCTAGTACCATGCTCTGTGCTAGTACCATGCTTTGTGCTAGTACCAGGATCTGTGGTAGTACCATGCTTTGTGCTAGTACCATGCTTTGTGCTAATACTGTGATCTGTGCTAGTACCATGCTCTGTGTTAGTACCATGCTCTTTGCTAGTACCATGCTGTCTGCTAGTACCATGCTCTGTGTTAGTACTATGCTCTGTGCTAGAACCATGATCTCTGTTAGTACCATGCTCTGTGCTAGTACCATGCTCTGTGCTGGTCCCATGCTCTGTGTTAGTACCATGCTTTGTGCTTTTACCATGCTTTGTGTTAGTACCATGCTCTGTTCTAGAACCATGCTCTGTGTTAGAACCATGCTCTGTGTTAGTACCATGCTCTGTGCTGGTACCATGCTCTGTGCTAGTACAATGCTCTGTGCTAGTACCATGCTCTGTGTTAGTATCATGCTCTCTGCTAGTACCATGTTCTGTGGAAGTGCCATGCTCTGTGTTAGTTCCACGCTCTGTGCTCCTACCATGCTCTATTTCTAGTACCATGCTCTGTGTTAGTACCATGCTCTGTGCTAGTACCATGCTCTGTGTTAGTACCATGCTCTGTGTTAGTACCATGCTCTGTGTTAGAACCATGCTCTGTGTTCGTACCATGCTCTGTGTTAGTACTGTGCTCTGTGCTGTTACCATGCTCTGTGTTAGTACCATGTTATGTTCTAGTACCATGCTTTGTGCTGGTACCATGCTTTGTGCTAGTACCATTATATGTGCTAGTACCATTCTCTGTGTTAGTACCATGCTATGTGCTAGTTCTATGCTTTGTGCTAGTGCCATCATATGCGCTAGTAGCATACTCTGTGTTAGTACAATGCTCTGGGCTAGTACCATCCTCTTTGTTATTACCATGCATTGTGCTAGTACCATGATCTGTGTTAGTACCATGCTCTGTGCTGGTACCATGCTCTCTGTTAGTACCATGCTCTGTGTTAGTGCCATCATCTGTACTAGTGCCATGCTTTGTGCTAGTACCATGCTCTGTGTTAGTACCATGCTCTGCGTTTGTACCATGCTCTGTGTTAGTACCATACTCTGTGTTAGTACCATGATCTGTGATAGTACCATGTTCTGTGATAGTGCCATGCTCTGTGTTAGTACCGTATTCTGTGTTAGTACCATGCTCTGTGTTAGTACCATACTCTCTGTTAATACCATGCTCTGTGCTAGTACCATGCTCTGTGTTAGTACCATGCTCTGTGCTGGTACCATGCTCTGTATTAGTACAATTCTCTGTGTTAGTACCGTGCTCTGTGTTAGTACCATGTTCTGTGCTAGAACCATGCTCTTGTTAGTACCATGCTATGTGCTAGTACCATGCTCTGTGTTAGTACCATGCTCTCTGTTAGTACCATGCTCTGTGTTAGTACCATGTTCTGTGCTAGTAACATGCTCTGTGCTAGTACCATGCTCTGTGCTAGTACCTTGCTCTGTGTTAGTACCATGCTCTGTGCTAGTACCATGTTCTATGCTAGTACCATTCTCTTTGTTAGTACCATGCTCGGTGCTAGTACCATGCTCTGTGCTAGTACCATGCTCTGTGTTAGTACCATGCTCTGTGTTAGTACCATGCTCTGTGTTAGTACCATGCTCTGTGTTAGTACCATGCTCTGTATTAGTACCATGTTCTGTGTTAGTACTATGCTCTGTGTTAGTACCATTCTCTGTGCTAGTACCATGCTCTGTGCTAGTACCATGCTCTGTGCTAGCACCATGCTCTGTGTTAGTACCATGCTCTGTGCTAGTTACCATGCTCTGTGCTAGTACATGCTCTGTGTTTGTACATGTCTGTGTTAGTACCATGCTCTCTGCTAGTACCATGCTCTGTGTTGGTACAATGCTCTGTGTTAGTACCATGCTCTGTGTTAGTAACATTCTCTGTGTTAGTACCATGCTCTTCGCTAATATCAATCTCTGTGCTATTACCATGCTCTGTGTTAGTACCATGCTCTGTGCTAGTACCATGCTCTCTGCTAGTACCATGCTCTGTGTTAGTACCATGCTCTGTGTTAGTACCATGCTCTGTGTTAGTACCATGCTCTGTGTTAGTTCCATGCTCTGTGCTGGTACCATGTTCTGTGCTAGTACCGTGCTCTGTGGTAGTACTATGCTCTGTGCTGGTACCATGCTCTGTGCTACAAAAGGGGCAGTAAAGCAACAGCAAAGAACTACAGACCGATAGGATTAACATCCCATATTATAAAAATCTTTGAAAGGGTCCTAAGAAGCAAGATCACCACCCATCTAGAAACCCATCAGTTACACAACCCAGGGCAACATGGGTTAAGAACAGGTCGCTCCTGTCTGTCTCAACTATTGGATCAGTACGACAAGGTCCTAAATGCACTAGAAGTCAAAAAGAATGCAGATGTAATATATGCAGACTTTGCAAAAGCTTCGACAAGTGTGACCTTTGGCGTAATAGCGCAAAAAATGCGTGCTAAAGGAATAACGGAAAAGTCGGTCGATGGATCTATAATTTCCTCCCACTAACAGAACACAGAGAGTATCGTCAAAAAGAGTAAAGTCCGAGGCAGCTACTGGGGAAAAGCTCTGTTCCACAAGGCACAGTACTCGCTCCCATCTTGTTCCTCATCCTCATATCCGACATAAAACAAGGATGTCGCCACAGAAACCGTGTCTTCCTTTGCAGATGACACCCGAATCTGCATGACAGTGTCCTCCATTGCAGACACTGAAAGGGCCCTCCAGGCGGACATCAACCGAATCTTTCAGTGGGCTGCAGAAAACAATATGAATTTTCAAACGATGAGAAATTTCATTTACTCAGATATGGTAAACACGAGGAAATTAAATCTTCATCAGAGTACAAAACAAATTCTGGCCACAAAATAGAGCGAAACACCAACGTCAAAGACCTGGGAGTGATCATGTCGGAGGATCTCACCTTCAAGGACCATAACGTTGTATCAATCGCATCTGCTAGAAAAATGACAGGATGGATAATGAGAACCTTCAAAACTAGGGAGGCCAAGCCCATGATGACAATCTTCAGGTCACTTGTTCTATCTAGGCTGGTATATTGCTGCACACTAACAGCACCTTTCAAGGCAGGTGAAATTGCTGACCTAGAAAATGTACAGAGAACCTTCACGGCGCGCATAACGGAGATAAAACACCTCAATTACTGGGAGCGCTTGAGGTTCCTAAAACTGAATTCCCTGGAACGCAGGCGGGAGAGATACATGATTATATACACCTGGAAAATCCTAGAGGGACTAGTACCGAACTTGCACACGAAAATCACTCACAACGAAAGCAAAAGACTTGGCAGACTATGCAACATCCCCCCAATGAAAACCAGGGGTGTCACTAGCACGTTAAGAGACGTTAGTACCATGCTCTATGCTAGTACCATGCTCTGTGCTAGTACCATGCTCTGTGCTAGTACAATGCTCTGTGCTAGTACTATTCTTTGTGCCATTACCATGCTATGTGCTAGTACCATGCTCTGTGCTAGTACCATGCTCTGTGCTAGTACCATGCTCTGTGCTAGTACCATGCTCTGTGTTAGTACCATGCTCTATGTTAGTACCATGCTCTGTGCTAGTACCATGCTCTGTTCTAGTACCATGCTCTGTGCTAGTACCATGCTCTGTGCTAGTACCATGCTCTGTGCTAGTACCATACATCGAGTTTCCAACCATTCTTTTGTTTAATTTCTTAACAGACATTCATAATACTTATCTTGAGAGTGTTGACTAAATGGCTTTGAGTGTTACGAGAACAGATATAATATGAAGACTTGTGAGGTTGTGTTAAGAGACAATAGTGACAGCTGGCGGCTGCTGATGCAAACATGTTACAGAAACACTGACTGTGTAACCTTTCTACTGGAAACCCTGTAGCTTAGTGGTAATTTGTTCAATCTGCTATTTCTTAGGACCACGATTGGAGTCCCTGGCCATTCTTTTGTCTGTTCACTGACTGTCGTGTATTGTGACTTAAATATGATATACTGTGATGTACTGTGAAAGTTTCCAGGGCTGTGGGAAGGAGAAAAGTACTTTCAGCTGGTGGCCGCTGATACAGACAAATCACTGAAGTAATGCCCTTGAAACTTTTCAAATTGAAAGGTTCAAACCCCAGTGTAATATTGTTGGACATGCTGTGAGTTAAATCTATGGGTCGAGTCCCCGTCCATCCTTCTGTTTATTAACTTCACACTCAGACAGCAGCATTGGTAGTACTATATTCTGGAACTTTTCCCTTTTTGTCTCCATAAATAAGGTCTCCACAGCTTCCTTAGTGCACAACTAACTTTTCTTTCCACATCTGCTTCATGTTTTGCTCATCTTTCACAATCGATCTGGTCATTGTTCTAGGCCGCAGGGGAGGGAGGTGGCATGGACCTGCTTCGCATGGGTCAGTAGGCTGTTGCAGTATTCCTTCTTTCTTATTTTCTTATGTCCTTGTAAGTCCATTCCCAAATATTTAAACAAATTTTCGTCCTCCATTCTGATATCAAATTTTTCAATGCCTAAATTTTTTGCTTCCCTGATTACCTTGACTTTTTTATATTTTCCCCTAATTTTGTTTATTGTTTTTGAATATCCCCTCAACTTTGTTTAACAACCTTTTCAACTTCTCTTCAGGATCTCCCAAAAGCACCGTATCATCAGCAAAAAGCAACTGTGACAATTTCTATATATCAGATTCATTATCTTTTAATAACACACTTCTCACCACCAGTCACGTGGCTGATCAAGACGTTTACGTCATTATCGGCATCATCTGGAGAGACGCTAAGTAGATTAGTGTATTAGTCAAGCTAATTATGTGTGGAAATTAATTAGCCACGAGATGAGTGATGGACGTGTTTACCACATTGAAGTGAATACGGTTCTCTTGCCTTATTAATGATCAGCAGCGTCACATAATTTTGTTGTCTCACATGGTGCAATATCTTGTGTGTATCTGTGTGTGTGTGTGTGTGTGTGTGTGTACTCACCTAGTTGTACTCACCTAGTTGAGGTTGCGGGGGTCGAGTCCGAGCTCCTGGCCCCGCCTCTTCACTGATCGCTACTAGGTCACTCTCCCTGAGCCGTGAGCTTTATCATACCTCTGCTTAAAGCTATGTATGGATCCTGCCTCCACTACATCGCTTCCCAAACTATTCCACTTACTGACTACTCTGTGGCTGAAGAAATACTTCCTAACATCCCTGTGATTCATCTGTGTCTTCAGCTTCCAACTGTGTCCCCTTGTTACTGTGTCCAATCTCTGGAACACCTGTCTTTGTCCACCTTGTCAATTCCTCTCAGTATTTTGTATGTCGTTATCATGTCCCCCCTATCTCTCCTGTCCTCCAGTGTCGTCAGGTTGATTTCCCTTAACCTCTCCTCGTAGGACATACCTCTTAGCTCATGGGACTAGTCTTGTTGCAAACCTTTGCACTTTCTCTAGTTTCTTTACGTGCTTGGCTAGGTGTGGGTTCCAAACTGGTGCCGCATACTCTAATATGGGCCTAACGTATACGGTGTACAGGGTCCTGAACGATTCCTTATTAAGATGTCGGAATGCTGTTCTGAGGTTTGCTAGGCGCCCATATGGCTGCAGCAGTTATTTGGTTGATGTGCGCTTCAGGAGATGTGCCTGGTGTTATACTCACCCCAAGATCTTTTCCTTGAGTGAGGTTTGTAGTCTCTGACCCCCTAGACTGTACTCCGTCTGCGGCCTTCTTTGCCCTTCCCCAATCTTCATGGACTTTGCACTTGGTGGGATTGAACTCCAGGAGCCAATTGCTGGACCAGGTCTGCAGCCTGTCCAGTTCCCTTTGTAGTTCTGCCTGGTCTTCGATCGAGTGTATTCTTCTCATCAACTTCACGTCATCTGCAAACAGGGACACCTCAGAGTCTATTCCTTCCGTCATGTCGTTCACAAATACCAGAAACAGCACTGGTCCTAGGACTGACCCCTGCGGGACCCCGCTGGTCACAGGTGCCCACTCTGACACCTCGCCACGTACCATGACTCGCTGCTGTCTTCCTGACAAGTATTCCCTGATCCATTGTAGTGCCTTCCCTGTTATCCCTGCTTGGTCCTCCAGTTTTTGCACCAATCTCTTGTGTGGAACTGTGTCAAACGCCTTCTTGCAGTCCAAGAAAATGCAATCCACCCACCCCTCTCTCTCTTGTCTTACTGCTGTCACCATGTCATAGAACTCCAGTAGGTTTGTGACACAGGATTTCCCGTCCCTGAAACCATGCTGGCTGCTGTTGATGAGATCATTCCTTTCTAGGTGTTCCACCACTCTTCTCCTGATAATCTTCTCCATGATTTTGCATACTATACATGTCAGTGACACTGGTCTGTAGTTTTAATGCTTCATGTCTGTCTCCTTTTTTAAAGATTGGGACTACATTTGCTGTCTTCCATGCCTCAGGCAATCTCCCTGTTTCGATAGATGTATTGAATATTGTTGTTAGGGGTACACATAGCGCCTCTGCTCCCTCTCTCAATACCCATGGGGAGATGTTATCTGGCCCCATTGCCTTTGAGGTATCTAGCTCACTCAGAAGCCTCTTCACTTCTTCCTCGGTTGTGTGCACTGTGTCCAGCACTTGGTGGTGTGCCCCACCTCTCCGTCTTTCTGGAGTCCCTTTTCCCTCTCCTCTGTGAACACTTCTTTGAATCTCTTGTTGAGTTCTTCACATACTTCACGGGCATTTCCTTTTGTCTCTCCCCCTTTCCCTTTCCTTTAGCCTGATTAGGGTCCTTGACTGTTGTTTTCCCTCCTGATGTGGCTGTACAACAGTTTCGGGTCAGTTTTGGCTTTCGCTGCTAGGACTTATTGTTTTTGGGGCCTCCCTTCTTATCTGTCATACGTTTCGGTCTACGACTGTTCTCCTTATTCTCCTGGGTCCTTTGCTTTATTTTTCCCTCCTTCCTAGCACACTTGGTTTTTCCCTCCCTGCACCTTTGGGAAAAACCATGGGCTCACCCTGGCTTTTTATTATCCTTTACCCTTGGGTACAAAACCTCTCCTCGCTCCTTGCATTTTGTTGCTCATATTCTCACTCATTAAAGGCTTTCCCGCGTTCTCTGTCCCCCTGAACCCCCTTCGGTAGTTTTCATTCCTGGTGTCCCCTTTTTTGATTTGGTTCATGTGTGGTGTGTGTGTGTGTTTTGTGTGGTTGTGGTGTGTGTGTTGTGTGTTGTGTGTGTGTGTGTGTGTGGTGGTGTGTGTGTGTGTGTGTGTGTTGTGTATGTGTGTTTTTGTGTGTGTGTACTCACCTAGTTGTATTCACTTGCTTGTGGTTGCAGGGGGTGATTCACTGATCCTGGTCCCGCCTATTCCCTGGACGATATTTGGGCATATTCCCGTTCCAATGAGCGTTAATAGACCTCTTCTTAAAGCTACGTATGGATCCTGTCTCCTACACCACACTTTCCAGACTATTCACTCCTGACAACTGAAAGAAAAAAATTCATAACATCTCTGTGATAGATCTGAGTCTTCAAACTTTTAATTATGACCCATTGTCGCTGGTGTCCATCCTCTGGAACATCTTGTCACTGTCCCGCTCTTGTCGATTCCTCTCAGATTTTTGTTTGTTGTTATCGTGACCCCCCTGTCCTCATGTCTTCAGTTTTTATAAGGTTAATTTTCCTTTTAATTCTCCTTTTAGACATGCCACTTAGCTGAGGGACAAGTCTCGTTGCAAACCTTTGCACTTTCCTCTATTTCTAACGTGCTGACCAGGTGTGGGTTCCAACTAGTGCTGCATACTCAAATTGGGATACTGATGGGGAACGAGTGATACAGAGTTTCCAGCTATTTCCTTACTGAGGTATCGGAACGTTGTTCTTAGGGGTGCAAGGCGCCCACAAACTGCAGCAATTATCTGGTTGATGTGCACGTCAGGATTTTTGCTACATTACACTACCCTTCGAACTTTTCCTTGTGTGAGGTTTGCAGTCTTTTGGCCCCCTGGGCTTTTTACTCTGTTTTGGGTCTTCTTTCCCCTTCCCGATTTTCTGACTTTGCTTATTTGTGGTTGCAGGAGCCGAGTTCTTTCCGGGACCCCCCCCCCCTTACGGGTTCTACTGGGTACAAACTCCCCCTGCTCCAGGGCCTTTCGTACCTCTTCTTTAAGCTATGTTGGCCCTGCCCCCATACTCACTTAGATTGTTCCGTTGTGATAACTGAAAGTCTGAAAAAGGGCTTCCTAACTCCGTTGTTTTTCTGAGTTTTTAACTTCCATTTGCGTTCCATGTTCGTGTGCCCCATCTCTGAAACATTGTGTCTTTTTCCATATCTTCCTCTCATTATTTTTTTGTCTTTTCATGTCCCACTATTTCTCCTATCCTCTGTTTCTCAGGTTAAAGTTTTTTTTAACCTCTTTTCGCAGGACGTACTTTTTAGCTCCGACATAGTTTGTTAAAAAACCTTTGCACTTTCTCTAATTTCTTGAGGGTTTAACCTGTGTGGGGTTCCATGCTGGTGCTGAAACTAAAAATTGGACCTGACATCACTGGTGTGTTTAAAAGGGTTTTTCAAAGAGCCCGAAGTTTTGAAGTTATTTGGTTGATCTAAGATGGTGAGGTGAGTATCACCTATTTGTGATTACCCAAATAGGTGGTTGCAAGGGTCGAGACTCAAATCCCGGCCCGCTCTTCACTGTCGTACTAGGTTCTTCACTCTCTCTCTCTCTCCTCTCCTCCCTCTCTCTCTCTCTCTTCCTTCTTCTCTCTCCTCTCCTCTCTCTCTCTCTCTCTCTCTCTCTTCTCTCTTCTCCTCTCTCTCTCTTCTCTTTTCTCTCTCTCTTTTCCTTTCTCTCGTCGATTTTTGTCTACCCGGGCTAAAACTAGTATGGTTCTGCCCCATTCATCTTGTTAGGCTATTCCCGTTCCCGACGACTTGTGAAAGAAGAAAAAATTCCAAACCCCCTGACTGTCTGGGTCTTCGCTCCAATTTTGGCCCCTTGTTTCTTTTGTCCCCTCTCTGGAACAACCTGTCTCTGTTTACCTTATCTATTACACGCAGTATTTTGTTGTCAGTCCGATTTCCCTCAACCTTTCTTCGTAGGACATACCCCTGAGCTCTGGAACTAGCCTTGTTGCAAACCTTTGCACTTTCTCTAATTTCTTGACGTGTTTGACCAGGTGTGCGTTCCAAACTGGTGCTGCATACTCCAGTATGGGCCTGATGTACACAGTGTACAATGTCTTGAACGATTCCTTAATAAGGTATCGGAACGCTATTCTCAGGTTTGTCAGGCACCCGTATGCTGCAGCAGTTATCTCGTTGATGTGTGCCTCCGGAGACGTGCTCGGTGTTATGGTCACCCCAAGATCTTTCTCCTCGAGCGAGGTTTGCAGTCCTTGGCCACCTAGTCCATACTCTGTCTGCGGTCTTCTTTGCCCTTCTCCAATCTTCATGATTTTGCACTTGACAGGGTTGAATTCAAGAAGCCAGTCGCTGGACCAGGTGTCCAGCGACTGTCCAGGTCTCTTTGAAGTCCTACCTGATCCTCATCTGATTTAATTCTCCTCATTAACTTCACATCATCTGCGAACAGGGACACTTCTGAGTCTAACCCTTCCATCATGTCATTCACATATACCAGAAATAGCACTGGTCCTAGGACCGACCCCTGTGGGACCCCGCTCGTCACAGGTGCCCACTGTGATACTATGTGTGTGTGTTTGTGTGAACCGTGAGCTTTATCATACCTCTGTGTGTGTGTGTACTCACCTATTTGTACTCACCTATTTGTGGTTGCAGGGGTCGAGTCCTAGCTCCTGGCCCCGCCTCTTCACCGGTTGCTACTGGGCCCTCTCTCTCCCCGCTCCATGAGCTTTCTCAAACCTCGTCTTAAAACTGTGTATGGTTCCTGCCTCCACTACGTCATTTTCTAGGCTATTCCACTGCCTTACAACTCTATGACTGAAGAAATACTTCCTACTATCTCTCTGACTCATTTGTGTCTTCAATTTCCCAAATTGTGGCCTCTTGTTTCTGCGTCCCCCTCCTGGAACATCTGTCTTTGTCCACCTTGTCTATTCCACGCAGTATTTTATATGTCGTTATCATGTCCCTGACCCTCCTGTCCTCCAGTGTCGTCAAAACCGATTTCCCTTATCTTTCTTCATAGGCATTCTCCTTAGTCTGAAACAAACCCCTTGTCGCAAAACCTTTGTCTTTCTCTAGTTTCTTGACGTGCTTTATCAAGTGCGGGTTCCAAACAGGTGCTGCATACTCCAGTTGGGCCTGACATACACGGTGTACAGTGTCTTGAATGATTCCTTACTAAGGTATCAGAATGCTGTTTCAGGTTTGCCAGGCGCCCATATGTGCAGCAGTTATTGATTGATATGTGGCTTCCGGAGACATGCTCGGTGTTTACTCACCCAAGATCTTTCTCCTTGAGTGAGGTTTGCAGTTTTTGGGCCCACTAGCCTTCCCCTATCTTTCATGACTTGCATTTGGCAGGATTAAATTCGAGAAGCCATTGCTGGACCAGGTGTCCCGTCTGTCCAGGTCTTTTGAAGTCCTGCCTGGTCCTCATCAGATTTTAATTCTCCTCATTAACTTCACATCATCTGCAAACAGGGACACTTCTGGTCTAAAACCCCTTTCCCTCATGTCGTTCACATATCCAAAAATAGCATGGTCCTAGGACCGGTGCGTGTGTGCGCGCGCGTGTGTGTGTGTGTGTGTGGTGTGTGTGTGTGTGTGTGTATGTGTGTGTGTGTGTGTGTGAGTGGTGTGTGTGGGGGTGTGTGTGTGTGGTGTTGTGTGTGTGGGGGTGTGTGTGTGTGTGTGTGTATGTGTGTGTGTGTGGTGTGTGTGTGTGTGTGTGTGTGTGTGTGTGTTTGTGTGTGTGTGTGTGTATTCAAATAAACTTTAATACACACAAGGGTCCTGGTGGGAGTATTGTATTTGGGAAGTACCAATATTATTTCCTCTCTCTCATAAATAACATGACTGTCCTTGTTTAAGTAGTGAGATTTACGATCAACAACTTTAAGCAAAAGTTACTGATTACTGCGACATTTATTGAGACATTTGAGCTGAAAAAGAAAATAATCGGTAATATATTTGTTTATATGTTTATGGTGACGTAAAATATCAGTCAAATGAAATTAATTATTCACAGGGATTAAAGCTCCATAACAAGCGCAGCTTCACTTCTATTAACATGCTCTACATTTCGATAAAAAAAAAACTATTTATTATATTTTCAACCTTTACAATACGAGACACTTAAATTTTTAAAGCCGGAAGCCCCAAGGGGCACTGAAAAATATGATTTTCAAAGTATTTCCATACACAGGCAACCGCGTTTTGTATGACGTCCCAAGGGTCGCTAAGCCTGTACCCATCCCTTGATGCTCCATTATTAACGCATGATTCCTGATGTTTGAATCAGCGGTAAAGAATCATCTATGGAGCTACAAATATTCTATAATTTTTCTATAGAGTGAAAAATCTGAACTCGAGAAGAAATATGTTTCTTTTTCTTTTTTAATATATATAAGACGAGAAAAATGTTGAAGGTGAAGTGTATATATGTAGATGACAGTTTGTATATTGAAGATAACTATGAAATATGACTTTTGCTTTGCTAGTACATTTGAAGAATTTAAAAATTTTGATTAAAGGAAGACTCTATCACTTTTGTGTATATAAGTAAATATGTGGTGGTGATGTAGGCATCCCAGCGAATATAAGACACTCTCCATTTTTTTTGGATTATACTGGATTGTTAAACTTGTTTTATCAATTGATGTCATTTGGGATGTTTTTAAAAATTTACAGTTTGGTCATTTGACCAAATAGATTTTTTCTGTGTGTGTTGTTGATGCAAAGTTTGTGTTTAATAATGAGTTTTGCACTCAGAAGTTTGGCATGGGAATGGGAAATCCTCTCTCACCTGTCCTTAGTTATTCGTAAATGGAATATTTTGAAACGAGATTCCTTAACAAAATCCTTCCTAATATAGCTAACTGGTATAAACATGTTGATGATATTTTATATCTTATACCTAAGAATATGGATATAAACCATTTAATTTAAAACTTTAAATTAAATAATCTCGCCCATTTCATAAATTTCACTTTTGAATTTTAAATAATAACTCATTGCCTTTTCTAGATTTTTAAAATATTAAGGGAAACCATGATTTTAAATATAAAATTTACAGAAAACCTCACAAGGTATGGTAAGGTAATTGTGAGGTGTAGTCTCCTCCTTATATTGTGAGGTGTAGTCTCCTCCTTATATTGTGAGGTTTAGTCTCCTCCTTATATTGTGAGGTGTAGTCTCCTCCTTATATTGTGAGGTGTAGTCTCCTCCTTATATTGTGAGGTGTAGTCTCCTCCTTATATTGTGAGGTGTAGTCTCCTCCTTATATTGTGAGGTGTAGTCTCCTCCTTATATTGTGAGGTGTAGTCTCCTCCTTATATTGTGAGGTGTAGTCTCCTCCTTATATTGTGAGGTGTAGTCTCCTCCTTATATTGTGAGGTTAGTCTCCTCCTTATATTGTGAGGTTTAGTCTCCTCCTTATATTGTGAGGTGTAGTCTCCTCCTTATATGCCTTCCTGTTGCTCTTCTAATTTTACAGTTCCTTGAGCAAGGGGTTAGAACATGAAGAAGCAAGAAAACAGGACCTAAATTCATGGTGTGGAACTACAAAACTTAAATTTATCCAAAGCGGTCATATTGGAGTCTGGTTTTACGCTATGGCTGGAAGCCTCACCTATAAAAGAATCTAATTTGAATAAGCCACCACTGTTATTATATAATGAATGTTTATAATATTTTATAATTGCCGGTTCTAGAATATTTTTTCGAGCCAAGTGGAATGACAGAGAGTGACTCTGGCTTCCGACCAATATGCCAAGTTATTACAGACAATAATGTAGTTGAAAATCACATTTGATTCCCGAATGGTTTTATCGAAAATCATTGCTGTGACATTCTAATATCTAGAGGTTTTCAAGACTGTCCCACATAATATAGGTTGCAACAATTGCACCCAATTCTGTGGTTTAGGAAGACACGTAAGCAAACACTATAACATATTTATTAGAAAACGTTTCGGTCCTGGGACCTTGATCACTTCTGAAGTGATCAAGGTCCCAGGACCGAAACGTTTTCTAATAAATATGTTATAGTGTTTGCTTACGTGTCTTTCTAAACCAACTTGTCGGTATTTATTACCAAGGTTTATACCACCCAATTCTGTAAACACAACTAACACAATTATATTTCTTATTGTTGGTAGAAAATGAATACTCTCCGGAAGCAACGTGTTACTTTAGTGGGTACTTAATTACAGGCAGTGGGTTTAATACAGATTTTAGGTAGTGAAAGCCTGGATACATTGGAGGGAGGGAGTATGGAGGAAGTGAATGTATTCAGGTATTTGAGAGTGGACTCGTCAGCAGATGGATTTATGGAAGATTAGGTGAATCATAGAAATGATGGGGAAATGTGACCGGAGTAAAGAGGAGTCTGTAGAGACAAAAACATTATCCATGGAAGCAAAGAGGAAAATGTATGAGAGTATAGTTATGTCAACACTCTCATATAGGTGTGAAGGATTGGTAGTGAATGTTGTAACAAGAAGAAGGCTCTAGGCAGTGGAGATATCATGTCTGAGGGCAATGTGTGGCGTGAATATAATGTAGGGAATCTGTAACTTGGAGATTAGAAGGAGGTATAGAAGGGGTTTACGTGGTTCGGATATTTAAAGAGGATAGAAGAAAATAGAATGAGTCTGTTGTGGAAGAAATATGGGGTAGTGGTCATTCACGGAAAGGCTGGAGGTAGGGTGTGAAGGAGGTTTTGTATGCGAGGGGCTTGGACTTCCAGCAAGCATTCATGAGCGTGTTAGATAGGACAAATTGAAAACTGTTACGGCCCCCTGCCAAACTAGCGGTTAAATAGTTAACCTGCCAGCCGGCCGTACCACTGGGTACGTCATCAAACCCATTGTGGGGACTGCTGAGCCGGCCTTAGAGCATTAAGTACCTGAACACCTCACGGTACGCATCTAAGCAGTAGGTACCTGAACACCTAATGGTACACATCTACTGGCCTTAGAAGCAGTAGGTACCTGAACACCTAATGGTACATATCTACTGGCAGTAGAGTATTCTACTGGCTTCTACTGATTTTAGAAGAAGCACTCACCGCAGCTCACTGAGTCTGTTGGCCTCAGTTTTTTGACGGCCGCATTCAGTGAGCTTGCAACATAGTGTGTGCTGCATCGGACCACCTTGCGGTGTGTCAACTGGTCTTGAAGGCGGTAGACAGTACTCACCAGACCATCTTACGGTGTACTTCTACCGGCCTTAGAGAGTATTTACAGGACTACCGGTGATGTCTGCGGACTCGCCGCCTACGCTGGTCAACTGTGGGCCGGAGTCATCTGATGCTGTTTTAGTGGGACATTACATGAAGAAAAGGATGGAGTGTTACACTGAACTGGGCTAGGACCGTAGTGTGACACTTAAGCAAGTATGATGGAGTGGAACACTGAGATATGCTACAGGACTGTAGTGGAACATTGAGAAGAAAAGGGTGTCGTGTGACACTGAAGATGGCCTGGTTGTAGTGTACATTGAATAGTGTCATGTGACTGGCCTCGACAAAGACGCTATGCGGGTAGTGTGACGCAGAGACAAGGGTGTCAAGTGTGACACGGTTGCGAAAGTGTGTGTATTACACGGAGAAAAGGGTGTCTAAGTGACACGGTGGAGAAAGAGCGTCACAACTCGGACAAGTGTCGTGAGAAACGCAGTTGATTGTAATTTATTATTTTAAATGTTACTTAATTTATTATTTTAGCATAGAGATATATATATATATATAGTGACACAGTAGTGTCAAGAAAGTTGTACCCTGTGTAGGGTTACGAATTATTTATTTTAGTTAGATGCTAATTATAATTTATTATTGTAACATGTATATATATATTTTAAATGCCTCCTAGACCAAAGATTAATTTTATTTAATATTAAACATTAATTGATTTTAACGTGTATTTATGTATCCCGAACTCTTTATTACAAAATGAGTAAAATTACCATCTTAAAAAATACTTTTTTTTGTAATAGAAACGAATAGTTTTAATGACTTGACATGCTGTTGGAGTGTGAGCAAAGTAACATTTATGAAGGAAATCAGGGAAACCGGTTAGCCGGACTTGAGTCCTGAAGGTAGGAGTACAGTGACTGCACTGTAGAGGAGGGGTACTGGTATGTTACAGTTTTATAAGTGTAGTGTAGACATGCCTCTGGCAAAATAGTGAAGGAGCATATGATGATGAAAGTGTTTATATTATTCGTGTCACCTTCCCTCGGTGGGAGATGGCCGATACATCTATATACACACCCAGAGTACTGCCAGCTCTCTTAAGCACCCAGAGTACTGCCAGCTCTCTTAAACAACCAGAGAACTGTCAGCTCTTTTAAACACCCAGAGTACTGCCAGCTCTCTTAAACACCCAGAGTACTGCCAGCTCTCTTAAACAACCAGAGAACTGTCAGCTCTCTTAAACACCCAGAGTACTGCCAGCTCTCTTAAACACTCAGAGTACTGCCAGCTCTCTTAAACACCCAGATAACTGCCAGCTCTCTTAAACACCCAGAGTACTGCCAGCTCTCTTAAACACCCAGAGTACTGCCAGCTCTCTTAAACACCCAGAGTACTGCCAGCTCTCTTAAACACCCAGAGTACTGCCAGCTCTCTTAAACACCAGAGTACTGCCAGCTCTCTTAAACACCCAGAGTACTGCCAGCTCTCTTAAACACCCAGAGTACTGCCAGCTCTCTTAAACACCCAGAGTACTGCCAGCTCTCTTAAACACCCGGAGTACTGCCAGCTCTCTTAACCAGAGACCTGCCAGCTCTCTTAACCAGAGACCTGCCAGCTTTCTTAACCAGAGACCTGCCAGCTCTCTTAAACAACCAGAGTACTGCCAGCTCTCCTAAACACCCAGAGTACTGCCAGCTCTCCTAAACACCCAGAGTACTGCCAGCTCTCCTAAACACCCAGAGTACTGCCAGCTCTCTTAAACACCCAGAGTACTGCCAGCTCTCTTAAACACCCAGAGTTCTGCCAGCTCTCTTAAACACCCTGAGTACTGTCAGCTCTCTTAAACACCCAGAGTAGTGCCAGCTCTCTTATACAACCAGAGTACTGTCAGCTCTCTTAAACACCCGGAGTACTGCCAGCTCTCTTAAACACCCGGAGTACTGCCAGCTCTCTTAAACACCCAGAGTACTGCCAGCTCTCTTAAACACCCAGAGTACTGCCAGCTCTCTTAAACACCCAGAGTACTGCCAGCTCTCTTAAACAGCCAGAGAACTGTCAGCTCTCTTAAACACCCAGAGTACTGCCAGCTCTCTTAAACACTCAGAGTACTGCCAGCTCTCTTAAACACCCAGAGTACTGCCAGCTCTCTTAAACACCCAGAGTACTGCCAGCTCTCTTAAACACCCGGAGTACTGCCAGCTCTCTTAAACACCCAGAGTACTGCCAGCTCTCTTAAACACCCGGAGTACTGCCAGCTCTCTTAAACACCCAGAGTACTGCCAGCTCTCTTAAACACCCGGAGTACTGCCAGCTCTCTTAACCAGAGACCTGCCAGCTCTCTTAACCAGAGACCTGCCAGCTTTCTTAACCAGAGACCTGCCAGCTCTCTTAAACAACCAGAGTACTGCCAGCTCTCCTAAACACCCAGAGTACTGCCAGCTCTCTTAAACACCCGGAGTACTGCCAGCTCTCTTAAACACCCAGAGTACTGCCAGCTCTCTTAAACACCCAGAGTACTGCCAGCTCTCTTAACACCCGGAGTACTGCCAGCTCTCTTAAACACCCAGAGTACTGCCAGCTCTCTTAAACACCCGGAGTACTGCCAGCTCTCTTAAACACCCAGAGTACTGCCAGCTCTCTTAAACACCCGGAGTACTGCCAGCTCTCTTAACCAGAGACCTGCCAGCTCTCTTAACCAGAGACCTGCCAGCTTTCTTAACCAGAGACCTGCCAGCTCTCTTAAACAACCAGAGTACTGCCAGCTCTCCTAAACACCCAGAGTACTGCCAGCTCTCCTAAACACCCAGAGTACTGCCAGCTCTCCTAAACACCCAGAGTACTGCCAGCTCTCTTAAACACCCAGAGTACTGCCAGCTCTCTTAAACACCCAGAGTTCTGCCAGCTCTCTTAAACACCCTGAGTACTGTCAGCTCTCTTAAACACCCAGAGTAGTGCCAGCTCTCTTAAACAACCAGAGTACTGTCAGCTCTCTTAAACGCCCAAAGAGTTTGCAGATTTCTTTAAGGACCAAGATATATTTTTACTTCTTTCTGAAACCTGAGTAGAATTTGCAGCTCTCATAAAGAATCAAACACTTTTATCATCTCTCTTAAAAATCAGCTCAGTGTTTCCATCTCTCTTAGAGGTTGTGAAAAAAAAGTAATTATCTGCCTTATAAAAATAGAGAAAATAAGATTAAAAGAAAGCCAAGAAATGTGCCAGATTTCCGAGAGCAGCGTTTGCGATCTTCTTATAATGCATGATGGTGGTTGTGGAGGCTGGGAGGGGGAGATGGAAGAGGCAGGGAGGGGGATAAGGAATAGTCAGGGAGGGGGTAACGAGGAGAGGATTGAAGGGAGTGAGGGAGGGGAAAGGAGAAAAGCATGGGAAGAGAGAGAGTGAAAGGTTGGAAGAAGGACATGGAGGAAGTAAAGAAGGTGAGGGAGAAGGCAGTAAACGGTAAATAGAGGGGCATTGAAAGGAAAGGCGACAGTGACTGAACGGAATACGAAAGGCTTTGTGAATGGACGGTAGAAAAGTTGTACGTTATTTTTTAACAAAATTAGACTTAAGTACGCTAACAGTGTGTTGCTGCCCCGATGAATAACAAACTCACAGGATGTAAAGGTTTCGTTACAGAAGAACTAAATTACAATTTCTTGGTAAAAACAATCTCTCAGATTATCGTATTTCAAATACATACACACACCACACACACATACACACACTTGTGGGGACCAGGAACAGATGAGCATGAAGGACAATCCAGTGAGCATAGGGGCCACAGCTAGGGAACGGACTGAAGGAAGGAACACTTGACGGGAAGGAACTAAAACACATCAGAGGATGCAATGGGAGTCACAGTGGGAGGTGGAAAGGGAGAGATCAGTTTTTGTCTATGGGATAGACGAAGCTGAAGGGGAAACTTATGATGAAAGAAAGCTGGAGGAGAAAAAAGCGATTGAAGGTATCATGAAGGTGACAGGCGAGGGAGACATGACCCAGGTGGCAAATTTTTGGAGAATCGGGTGGGTCACAAAGAGAAGGAAATGGCCTCTCAAAGTAATTTTCAAGGCAGAATCAACCCGAACCATGATCCTGCAGGAGAAAGCACGGCTGAGAGGCAGGCAGGAGTTCATGAGTGTGTACCTCGATCGAGACAGAACACAGGAGGAAAGGATGATACTGAAAGAGAGAGTGCAAAAACGAAAGGAGGAATAGGAGGAAATGAAAAAGGAGAGCAGAATAACCCAGGAACAGGCGGAAGGACAAGCACACCCCCCAGAAACACCTGCGGAAGGACTCCAGCCACGACACCCCCAAAGCAACTGAACAATCCAAAAAACCATCACACACCGATCCCTCTGTTCCCATCCCCCTCATCACGAATCCTACCCCTACAGCAACCCCCTATGGGACTTCTTCCTCCACCTGCACTGCAACCCCCCACAGGCCCCCACCAGGGCTCCTGCTCTTCCAACCCCAGTATTCCCCCAGGACCACAGTTACAGTATTAGAACAGAAGTTGAAGGTTTGGTACACAAATGCGGATGGATTAACGAATAAATATGAGGAATGGCAAGAAATAATCAATGAGAAGTCCCCAGACATCATAGCAGTTACAGAAACAAAACTCAGAGACAATAACAGATGCAATCTTCCCACCAGGATAACAGATCATGAGGAAAGATAGAAGGGGCAGAAGGGGAGGAGGGGTTGCTCTGCTCGTAAAAAAAATGGAAATTCCAGAAAATGGAAGGCATAGACGAGACAGGAGAAAGGGACTACATAGTAGGTAAACTTCAGTCTGGGGAGCACAAGGTGGTCATTGCAGTGATGTATAATCCACCACAGAACTGCAGGAGGCCGAGAGAGGAATGTGAAGAGAGCAAGAGAGCAATGGTGGACACACTTGCTGAGGTGGCAAGAAGAGCTCACTCCAGCAGAGCAAAATTGCTGGTTATGGGTGATTTCAACCACAGGGAGATTGACTGGGAAAACCTGGAGCCACATGGGGGTCCCGAAACACGGAGAGCCAAGATGTTGGATGTGGTGCTGGAAAACCTCATGCACCAACATGTTAAGGACACTACCAGAGTGAGAGGGGAGGATGAACCAGCAAGATTGGACCTTGTGTTCACCCTGGGCAGTTCAGACATTGAGGACATCACATATGAGAGTCCCATAGGAGCTAGTGACCACGTAGTTCTGTTCTTTGAATACATAATAGAGTTGCAAGTGGAGATAGTAACAGGAGTTGAATGAGAAAAGCCAGACTATAAAAGAGGGGACTACATAGGTTTGAGGAACTTCCTGCAGGAGGTACCGTGGGACAGAGAACTGGCAGGAAAGCCAGTAAATGAAATGATGGAATATGTAACAACAAAATGCAAGGAGGCAGTGGAAAGATTTATTCCCAAGGGCAACAGAAACAATGGGAAGACCAGAACAAGCCCCTGGTTTACCCGACGGTGTAAGGAAGCAAAAACAAAGTGCAATAGAGAATGGAAAATGTACAGAAGGCAGAGAACACATGAAAAAATGGAGATTAGTCGCAAAGCCAGGAACGAGTACGCACAGGTAAGGAGGGAGGCCCAGCGACAGTATGAAAATAACATAGCATCGAAAATCAAGACTGACCCGAAACTGTTTTATAGCCACATCAGGAGGAAGACAACAGTCAAAGACCAGGTGATCAGACTGAGGACAGAAGGTGGAGAACTCACAAGAAATGATCAGGAGGTATGTGAGGAGCTAAACAGGAGATTTAAGGATTTTTTTACAGTAGAGACAGGAAGGGGTCTGGTAAGACAGCACAGAAGGGAACATCAGGAGGGAATATACCAACAAGTGTTGGATGACATGCGAACCACCGAGGAGGAGGTGCAGAAGCTGCTACGTGACCTTGATACCTCAAAGGCGATGGGACCGGACAACATCTCCCCATGGGTCCTTAGAGAAGGAGCAGAGATGCTGTGCATGCCCCTAACCACAATCTTCAACACATCCCTTGAAACTGAGCAACTACCTGAGAAATGGAAGACAGCAAATGTAGTTCCCATATTTAAGAAAGAAAACAGAAACGAGGCACTAAACTACAGACCTGTGTCTCTGACATGAATAGTATGCAAAGTCATGGAGAAGATTATCAGGAGAGTGGTGGAACACCTGGAACGGAACAAGATTGTAAATGAAAACCAGCATGGGTTCATGGAAGGCAAATCCTGTGTCACAAACCTTCTGGAGTTTTATGACAAGGTAACAGAAGTAAGACACGAGAGAGAGGGGTGGGTTGATTGCATTTTCCTAGACTGCAGGAAGGCCTTTGAGACAGTTCCTCACAAGAGATTAGTGCAGAAGCCGGAGGATCAGGCGCATATAACAGGGAGGGCACTGCAATGGATCAGGGAATACCTGACAGGGAGGCAACAACGAGTCATGGTACGTGAAGAGATATCACAGTGGGCGCCTGTGACGAGCGGGGTCCCACAGGGGTCAGTTCTAGGACCAGTGCTATTTTTTATATATGCGAACGACATGACGGAAGGAATAAACTCTGAAGTGTCCCTATTCGCAGATGATGTGAAGCTGATGAGAAGAATTAAATCGGATGAGGATGAGGCAGGACTGCAAAGAGACCTGGACAGGCTGGACATGTGGTCCAGAAACTGGCTTCTCGAATTCAACCTTGCCAAATGCAAAGTCATGAAGATTGGAGAGGGGCAAAGAAGACCACAGACAGAGTATAGGCTAGGTGGACAAAGACTACAGACCTCACTCAGGGAGAAAGACCTTGGGGTGACCATAACACCGAGCACGTCACCGGAGGCACACATCAACCAAATAACTGCTGCAGCATACGGGCGCCTGGCAAACCTGAGAATAGCGTTACGATACCTTAATAAGGAATCGTTCAAGACGCTGTACACTGTGCATGTTAGGCTCATACTGGAGTATGCAGCACCAGTCTGGAACCCACACCTGGTCAAGCACGTCAAGAAGTTAGAGAAAGTACAAAGGTTTGCAACAAGGCTAGTTCCAGAGCTCAGGGAAATGTCGTACGAAGAAACGTTGAGGGAAATCGAACTGACGACACTGAAGGACAGAAGGGTCAGGGGAGACATGATAACGACATACAAGATACTGCAGGGAATAGACAAGGTGGACAGAGACAGGATGTTCCAGAGAGGGGACACAGAAACAAGGGGTCACAATTGGAAGCTGAAGACTCAGACGAGTCACAGGGACGTTAGGAAGTATTTCTTCAATCATAGAGTCGTCAGGAAGTGGAATAGCCTTGCAAGAGAAGTAGTGGAGGCAGGAACCATATATAGTTTTAAGAAGACGTATGACAAAGCTCAGGAAGCAGAGAGGGAGAGGACCTAGTAGCGATCAGTGAAGAGGCGGGGCCAGGAGCTGAGTCTCGACCCCTGCAACGACAATTAGGTGAGTACACACACACACATACACACACTCACACACACACACACACACACAGTGTGTGCGCGAGTCACGCCTTCCGTGCTCCGTGAATATAAGTGTTTTCGAGGGCTACCCAAGTGATCTGAAGGGTAGCTAAGTGTGCTAGTTTAGTGAACAATTCCTTGAAGCGATTTATAATCTGCCTGAGCCACATAAATGTAGGGAGAGCCACAATCTTGTAAGTGATCTAGAAAGTAAAACGTGGTGCGCAGTCAGAGCGGGCAGGGCAGGCGACGTTGCCACGTGTCACCCAAGGAAGATAATAGAGTGAAACAATCGTGTGGCCATGAGAGAAATACAGTGAATAGGGTACATTATATAATGAGAAGAAATTGAGGTGGATCTACGCCAGGACGTCACATCGGGCTGGACAATCTACAGGCTGCTACAGAGGCATTGCAAGTACTGTATTCACCTATGAGTGGTTGTATGGGTGTGGGGTTCCAGGTTACAATTAACCGCCAAGCTGATTGTGAATGGTCCAACTCTCATAGCACGATAAAGAATAGGCACTCAAGTATTCAATAAGGAATAACAATTGGTAATCCATTGAACAAGGCTAGTAAGTTACTATAAGCTAGGTGGCAGGACAAGCATAAAGGGCAACATTGTAAGTAGGTGCAGGTCAAGTCCCAGGAGGGTGGGGGTCAGGTCACAAGAAGTTGTGGTCAGGCAAGCGACCACTGAGACTCCACATTACACTCCAATGCACAATTCACCTACTTTTCAGACACATAATAAACCCACACATAATTCCACACATAATTATACAAACACACATGCACAGACACATGCACACACACACACCACACACACACAATCACACACACACACACACACACACACACACACACACACACACACACACTCACGAACACACACACACACGCACACACACACACACACACACACCACACACACACACACACAACACACACACACACACACACACACACACACACACACACACACACACGTAGTGTAGTGGGTCATAAGCGCCAGGCTCCGAGAATCTTAGTGTTTTTAGGGCATGCTTGAGCAGCTAGAAGCAACCAGTGTTAGTGACAACGTCAGTGAACAACCCTACAAGTGATAACCAAAGTATTAGCAAAAAAAAAATAAAGTAAAGGAGAGAGAAAGCCTGAAATTATACAACAAAATTTCAAAGTGCCAGTTCGTTGAGGCCTAGTTGGCACTTGTTGCCACACTGTTACAAATATACAAAGTACAAAGCGAGTGACTAAAGAGAAAAGATCAAATAGAATTAAAAGAGGTTGGCTAACGAGAAACTGTGATGTAGCACACAGCCAGCGTGAACAAGCGGAGAGCATGTATAGTCCCTTTATATAAAGGGAAAGGGGACAAAAGAGATTGTAAAAGTTATAGAGGAATAAGTTTACTGAGTATACCAGGAAAAGTATACGGTAGAGTTATAATTGAAAGAATTAGAGGTAAGACAGAATGTAGAATTGCGGATGAACAAGGAGGCTTCAGAGTGGGTAGGGGATGTGTAGATCTAGTGTTTACATTGAAGCATATATGTGAACAGTATTTAGATAAAGGTAGGGAAGTTTTTATTGCATTTATGGATTTAGAAAAGGCATATGATAGAGTGGATAGAGGAGCAATGTGGCAGATGTTGCAAGTTTATGGAATAGGTGGTAAGTTACTAAATGCTGTAAAGAGCTTTTATGAGGATAGTGAGGCTCAGGTTAGGGTGTGTAGAAGAGAGGGAGAATACTTCCCGGTAAAAGTAGGTCTTAGACAGGGATGTGTAATGTCACCATGGTTGTTTAATATATTTATAGATGGGGTTGTAAAAGAAGTAAATGCTAGGGTGTTCGGGAGAGGGGTGGGATTAAATTATGGGGAATCAAATTCAAAATAGGAATTGACACAGTTACTTTTTGCTGATGATACTGTACTTATGGGAGATTCTAAAGAAAAATTGCAAAGGTTAGTGGATGAGTTTGAGAATGTGTGTAAAGGTAGAAAGTTGAAAGTGAACATAGAACAGAGTAAGGTGATGAGGATATCAAATGATTTAGATAAAGAAAAATTGGATATCAAATTGGGGAGGAGGAGTATGGAAGAAGTGAATGTTTTCAGATACTTGGGAGTTGACGTGTCGGCGGATGGATTTATGAAGGATGAGGTTAATCATAGAATTGATGAGGGAAAAAAGGTGAGTGGTGCATTGAGGTATATGTGGAGTCAAAAAACGTTATCTATGGAGGCAAAGAAGGGAATGTATGAAAGTATAGTATACCAACACTCTTATATGGATGTGAAGCTTGGTGGTAAATGCAGCAGCGAGGAGACGGTTGGAGGCAGTGGAGATGTCCTGTCTAAGGGCAATGTGTGGTGTAAATATTATGCAGAAAATTCGGAGTGTGGAAATTAGGAGAAGGTGTGGAGTTAATAAAAGCATTAGTCAGAGGGCAGAAGAGGGGTTGTTGAGGTGGTTTGGTCATTTAGAGAGAATGGATCAAAGTAGAATGACATGGAAAGCATATAAATCTATAGGGGAAGGAAAGAGGGGTAGGGGTCGTCCTCGAAAGGGTTGGAAAGAGGGGGTAAAGGAGGTTTTGTGGGCGAGGGGCTTGGACTTCCAGCAAGCGTGCATGAGCGTGTTAGATAGGAGTGAATGGAGACGAATGATACTTGGGACCTGACGATCTGTTGGAGTGTGAGCAGGGTAATATTTAGTGAAGGGATTCAGGGAAACCGGTTATTTTCTTATAGTCGGACTTGAGTCCTGGAAATGGGAAGTACAATGCCTGCACTTTAAAGGAGGGGTTTGGGATATTGGCAGTTTGGAGGGATATGTTGTGTATCTTTATACGTATATGCTTCTAAACTGTTGTATCCTGAGCACCTCTGCAAAAGCATTGATAATGTGTGAGTGTGGTGAAAGTGTTGAATGATGATGAAAGTATTTTCTTTTTGGGGATTTTCTTTCTTTTTTGGGTCACCCTGCCTCGGTGGGAGACGACCGACTTGTTGAAAAAAAAATATATATATATATGTCGTGCCGAATATACAAAACTGGTCAATTAGCAAGAACTCATTTAGAATTAAGTCCTTTCTAAAATTTTCTCGTAAAAAGTTTTAATTTTGCACCAAAAGAATCTTAGAAAACTTACCTAACCTTATTATAACAAGAACAATTTATTTTAGCCTAACCCAATTAAATATATTTTAGATTTGTTTACAATAATTTAATACTAAACAAACACAATGAAATATATTTTTTTCTTTAGGTTCAGAATGATTTTGGCAAAATTATTGCATACACAAATTTTCGCTTGTCCTATATGGCAAGATGAGCGTTGCTATTTAAGCCAAGATCGCAAGTTCTGCCTATTCGGCACGACATATATATATATATATATATATATATATATATATATATATATATATATATATATATATATATATATATATATATATACATATACATAAATATATATAAGCAGAGAAGGTGGCAGCAGTAGGCATGAGGAAGTAGCGCTGCCATAACAGGTTGGGTGTCATCACAAATAAGAAGTGTACTTACCAAAAGTGAAGTGTAAATTATAAAAGGAGCAGTATACAAGTGATAAGTGTGGTAAATGAGGACTCAAAAGGGCAACGAGAAAAGAATAGCTGAAGAAGTCAGAGGCAGAAGGGCGAGGTGCACGAGTCATCGTACAGCGAGCATCGTACATCAGGCATCTGGATGGACGTCCCCACTGAGGAGTAATGTACAAATCACCTGTTTGTGGTTGGCAGGAAGTTTTGAGTGGTAGAGCCGGCCCTACGATCACTGGTAGCCATCAAACCCTGCTCCAGAGCGATTATCATACACACAACACCTAGCAGTAGTAGGAAGATAAAATTTGTAGGAGCAAGGAATAGGCAGCAGGATTAAGTCGTGGCTAATGGGACTACAGCCCTGACAACAGTTTCGAGAGATAATGTTTTAGGACACAAAGACAGTACAATCTGAGAAGCAAGTATTGGGTACACATGTAGTAAAAGGTAGTACATAACTGGGTGAAAGAAAGACTTGTTAACACACGCTAGTATTATAATTATTAGAATTACTCTCAGTGTTAATGGTATCTTATTAGTATTACGGATACACAGAGGTGAAATGTATTTCTGGGACATATAAACAACTGACGTGCTCACACACACACGCACGCATACACATACACACTCGGGGCCAAGAGCTGAGTCTCGACCCCTGAAACCACAACTAGGTGAGTACACACACCCACTCATTCACACAGCTGATCCTTGGAATTTGACCGCTTCCCCTCACCCCCCCACACACCTTTCCCTCCCCCACAGACCTTTCCCCTTCCCCACTCTTGCCTTCACTCCCTCCTCCCTCCTATCTTTCTCTCTCCCCCCTCCCTCGCGTTTCTCTCTCTCACAGCCTTTTTTCCCTCCCCTTCCCCCTACCCTCTCCTTCTTTCTCTCTCTCTCTCTCTCTCTCTCTCTCTCTCTCTCTCTCTCTCTCTCTCTCTCTCCTCCTCTCTCTCTCTCTTCTCTCTCTCCCTCACTCCCATAACCCTATCCCTCACCCTCCCCTCTCTCTATAGGCTTCTCTCTCCATCTCCCTTTTTCTCTATTTCTACCCCTACCTCGCATTTCTCTCTCTCATAGCCTTTTCCCTCACCCTCCTTTCCCCCCTCTCTCTCTCTCTCTCTCTCTCCCTCTCTTTCTCCCTCTCTCTACCCTTTCTCTCCCCCCTCACCCTCCTTTCTCCCTCTCTCTCTCTCTCTCTCCCTCTTCTTTCTCCCTCTCTCTACCCTTTCTCTCCCCCCTCACATTTCTCTCTCTCTCCCCCTTGGTCTTATCCCTCACCCCCATACTCTCTCCTCTCTCTCCCTCTTTCTACCCTTTCTCTCTCCCCCTCTCCCCCTCTCCCTCCTCTAGCCTTCTGTCTGTGGTAATAAATAAAAAAAAAATGGGTGGCCCTAGAGGACGGAAAACCAGAGATCTGGTAGACGAACCAGGGAGGAAAGACTGGGAGTTAGAGCTCCAAAAAAAGGAGGAAGAGTGGGGAAGGAAGATAGAAGAGCTTGGTAAGGAAATGGAGGAGTGGATAGCTGAAGAGTGCAGGAAGTGGGAAGTACAGGTCTTAGCAGCAGAAGCTAGGATACAGTGCTTAGAAGAGAAACTACAAAGCCTGAAACAGATTAGAGAGACAAATGACAATTCAGATGTGACATCAGGAAATTCAATGTCAGGCACAGACAAGGGGATGGTAAGCAACAACGGAGACATGCCGTACGCGAAGGCCCTATCAGACCCACGTGGGGCCAGGGAAAAGACGAGGAGCACACTAAGATCAAATGACAGGTCCGAAGACAATGAAGGTATGCTATATACAGAGATTCTAACAACCAACTGCAGTAGCAAGGGACAGCTGGACAGGAAAGACAGTTCACTGAGAATAGAAGTTTCAGATATGACAGGGACTGAAGGCAAGAACATGTCAATGGAAGGAAATAAAATGCCTCAGAGGAAGCAGATGGAGACTCAGTGGGAGGAGGAAAGGGCGAGGTCAGTTTTTGTGTACGGGCTCCAAGAAGCCAAGGGGGACAACTTTGAAGAAATAAAACAGGAGGAGAAAAAAATGATTGAAGGCATCATGAAAACAATAGGTGAGGGCGATATGACCCAGATGACAAATTTTCAGAGAATTGGGTGGTTTGCGAGTGGAAGGATACGGCCTGTCAAAGTAATTTTCAAGGAAGAATCAGTTCGAACCAGGATTCTGCAAGAGAAAACAAGACTGAGGGACAAACAGGGGTACAGAGAGTATACATCGACCGCGACAGAACACAAGAAGAAAGGACTACACTGAAAGAGAGGGTCCAGAAACGCAAGGAGGAACGATAGGCAATGACGAAGATGAGCAGGACCCAGACACAGGAGGAAGGGCAAACACACCCCACAGAATCTCCCACCAAAAGACTCCAACCGCGACATTCCCAACGCAACTGAGCAACCTATACTACAACCTACTCACTGTTCCCTCTGCCACCAACCCCCATATCACAAACCTCACCCCAACAGCTGTCCCTTATTGGCATTCTGACTCCACCCCCATCATCAAAAACCCCACCTACACCACAGCCCCATATAGGCCCCCACCAAGGCTCTCGCTCCCCCAACCCCAATATTCTTGCATGACCACAATGATAGAAAAGAAACTGAAAGTTTGGTACACAAACGCGGATGGAATAACGAATAAACATGAGGAGTGGAACGAAAGAATCAGTGAAAAATCCCCAGACATCATAGCAGTAACAGAAACAAAACTCGCTGAGACAATAACAGATACAATCTTCCCAACGGGATATCAGATCCTGAGGAAAGATAGAAGGAGTACAGGGAGAGGAGGGGTTGCACTGCTCATAAAACACCGATGGGGATTTGAGGAAATGGGAGGCATGGACATGATTGGAGAAAGAGACTACATTGTAGGTACAATTCAGTCCGGATAACATAAAGTAGTCATTGGAGTGATGTATAACCAACCACAAAACTGCAGGAGGCCAAGAGCGGAGTATGAAGAAAACAACAGGGTGATGGTGGACACACTGGCTGAGGTGGCAAGAAGAGCTCACTCGAGCAGAGCAAAGTTACTGGTAATGGGCGATTTCAACCACAGGGAGATCGACTGGGAAAACCTGGAGCCACATGGAGTCCCAAAACATGGAGAGCCAAGATGATGGATGTGGTACTTGAAAACCTCATTCATCAACATGTCAGGGACACAACCAGAGAGAGAGGGGAGGATGAGCCAGCAAGACTGGATCTTGTGTTCACCCTGAGCAGTTCAGACACTGAGGACATCACTTACGAGAGACCCCTTGGAGCTAGCGATCACGTGGTTCTGAGTTTTGATTATATAGTAGAGTTACAAGTGGAGAAGATAACAGGAACTGAAGGGGACAGGCCAAACTATAAAAGGGGAGACTACACAGGTATGAGAAACTTCCTGCAGGAGGTTCAGTGGGACAGAGAAATGGTAGGAAAATCAGTAAACGAGATGAAGGAATATGTGGCAACAAAGTGAAAGGAGGCAGAGGAAAAGTTTGTTCCCAAGAGAAACAGAAATAATAGGAAGACTAAAACGAGTCCTTGGTTTACCCGAAGGTGTAGGGAGGCAAAAGCTAAGTGCAACAGAGAATGGAAAAGGTACAGGAGGGATAGGACCCAGGAAAACAAGGAGATTAGTAGAAGAGCCAGAAACGAGTATGCACAGATAAGGAGGGAGGCCCAGCGACAGTATGAAAACGACATAGCATCGAAAGTCAAATCTGACCCGAAACTGCTGTATAGCCACATTAGGAGGAAGACAACAGTCAAGGACCAGGTGATAAAGCTGAGGAAAGAAGGTGGAGAACTCACAAGAAACGATCAAGAGGTATGCGAGGAGCTCAACACAAGATTTAAGGAAGTATTTACAGTAGAGATAGGAAGGGGGGACAGACCAGATGGGGACACCAGCAAGGAATACACCAACAAGTGTTGGACGACATACATACAGATGAGGAGGAGGTGAAGAAACTGCTAAGGGACATCGATACCTCAAAGGCAATGGGACCGGACAACATCTCCCCGTGGGTACTTAGAGAGGGAGCAGATATGTTGTGCGTGCCACTTACTACAATCTTCAACACGTCCCTGGAAACTGGGCAACTACCTGAGGTATGGAAGACGACAAATGTAGTTCCCATTTTTAAAAAAGGAGACAGAAAAGAGGCACTAAACTATAGACCTGTGTCATTGACGTGTATAGTATGCAAAGTTATGGAGAAGATTATCAGAAGGAGAGTGGTGGAGTACCTGGAACGGAACAAGAGTATAAATGCCAACCAGCACGGATTCATGGAAGGCAAATCCTGTGTCACACACCTTCTGGAGTTTTATGATAAAATAACAGAAGTAAGACACCAGAGAGAGGGGTGGGTTGATTGCATCTTCTTGGACTGCAAGAAGGCCTTTGACACAGTTCCTCACAAGAGATTAGTGCAGAAGCTAGAGCATCAGGCGCATATAACAGGAAGGGCACTGCAGTGGATCAGAGAATACCTGACAGGGAGGCAACAACGAGTCATGTTACATAATGATATATCACAGTGGGGCACCTGTGACGAGCGGGGTCCCACAGGGGTCGGTCCTAGGACCAGTGCTATTTTTGGTATATGTGAACGACATGATGGGAAAGGGGTTTGACTCAGAAGTGTCCCTGTTTGCAGACGATGTGAAGTTAATGAGGGGAATTAAATCTGATGAGGACCAGGCAGGACTTCAAAGAGACCTGGACAGACTGGACACCTGGTCCAGCAAATGGCTTCTCGAATTTAATCCTGCCAAATGCAAAGTCATGAAGATAGTGGAAGGCCAGAGAAGACCACAGACAGAGTATAGGCTAGGTGGCCAAAGACTGCAAACTTCACTCAAGGAGAAAGATCTTGGGGTGAGTATAACACCGAGCATGTCTCCGGAAGCACACATCAATCAGATAACTGCTGCAGCATATGGGCGCCTGGCAAACCTGAGAACAGCATTCCGATACCTTAGTAAGGAATCGTTCAAGACACTGTACACCGTGTATGTCAGGCCCATACTGGAGTATGCAGCACCTGTTTGGAACCTGCACCTGATAAAGCACGTCAAGAAACTAGAGAAAGTACAAAGGTTTGCGACAAGGTTAGTTCCAGAGCTAAGGGCAATGTCCTATGAAGAAATATTAAGGGAAATCGGCCTGACGACACTGGACGACAGGAGAGTCAGGGGAGACATGATAACGACATATAAAATACTGCGTGGAATAGACAAGGTGGACAAAGATAGGATGTTCCAGGGAGGGGACACAGAAACAAGAGGCCACAATTGGAAGTTGAAGACACAAATGAGTCAGAGAGATATTAGGAAGTATTTCTTCAGTCATAGAGTTGTAAGGCAGTGGAATAGCCTAGAAAATGACGTAGTGGAGGCAGGAACCATACACAGTTTTAAGACGAGGTTTGATAAAGCTCATGGATCGGGGAGAGAGAGGGCCCAGTAGCAACCGGTGAAGAGGCGGGGCCAGGAGCTAAGACTCGACCCCTGCAACCACAAATAGGTGAGCAAATAGGTCAGCAAATAGGTGAGCACACACACACACACACACACACACACACACACACACACACACACACACACACACACACACACACACACACACACACACACGCACACATACAGGCCTAGTGTTTAATCGAAATGTGCCTAGAACAAAATGGTAACTCACACACATACACATACACACACACACACACACACACACAGTCTAGGGGGCCAGAGACTACAAACCTCACTCAAGGAAAAAGATCTTGGGGTGAGAATAACACCAGGTACATCTCCTGAAGCACACATCAACCAAATAACTGCTGCAGCATATGGGCGCCTGGCAAACCTCGGAACAGGCTTCCGACATCTTAATAAGGAATCGTTCAGGACCCTGTACACCGTGTACGTTAGGCCCATATTGGAGTATGCGGCACCAGTTTGGAACCCACCCTAGCATGTAAAGAAACTAGAGAAAGTGCAAAGGTTTGCAACAAGACTAGTCCCAGAGCTAAGAGGTATATCCTACGAGGAGAGGTTAAGGGAAATCAACCTGACGACACTGGAGGACAGAAGAGATAGGGGGGACATGATAATGACTTACAAAATACTGAGAGGAATTGACAAGGTGGACAAAGACAGGATGTTTCAGAGATTGGACACAGTAACAAGGGGGCACAGTTGGAAGTTGAAGACACAGATGAATCACAGGGATGTTAGGAAGTATTTCTTCAGCCACAGAGTAGTCAAGAAGTGGAATAGTTTGGGAAGCGATGTAGTGGAGGCAGGATCCATACATAGCTTCAAGAAGAGGTACGATAAAGCTCATGGTTCAAGGAAAGTGACCTAGTAGCGACCAGTGAAGAGGCGGGGCCAGGAGCTTGGACTCGGCCCCTGCAACCTCAACTAGGTGAGTACAACTAGGTGAGAACACACACACACCCTCACACACACACACACTTACACACACACACACACACACACACGCACACACACACACACACACACACACACACACACACACACACACACACACACACACACACACAAAACACACACACACACACCACGCACACACATACACACACACACACACATACACACGCACACACACACACAATCAATGAGAAGTCCCCAGACATCATAGCAGTTACAGAAACAAAACTCATGGAGACAATAACAGATGCAATCTTCCCACCAGGATACCAGATCATGAGGAAAGATAGAAGGGGCAGGGGGGGAGGTGGGGTTGCTCTGTTCGTAAAAAACAGATGGAAATTCGAGAAAATGGAAGGAATAGATGAGACGGGAGAAAGAGACTACATAGCAGGTACACTTCAGTCTGGGGAACACAAAGTGGTCATTGCAGTGATGTATAATCCACCACAGAACTGCAGGAGGCCAAGAGAGGTATATGAAGAGAGCAACAGAGCAATGGTGAACACACTTGCTGAGGTGGCAAGAAGAGCTCACTCCAGCAGAGCAAAGTTGCTGGTTATGGGGGATTTCAACAACAGGGAGATTGACTGGGAAAACCTGGAGCCACATGGGGGTCCCGAAACATGGAGAGCCAGGATGTTGGACGTGGGTGCTGGAAAACCTCATGCACCAACATGTTAAGGACACTACCAGAGTGAGAGGGGAGGATGTACCAGCAAGATTGGACCTTGTGTTCACCCTGGGCAGCTCAGACATTGAGGACATCAAGTATGAGAGTCCCATAGGAGCTAGCGACCACGTGGTTCTGTGCTTTGAATACATATAGAGCTGCAAGTGGAGAGAATAACAGGAGTAGAATGGGAAAAGCCTGACTATAAAAGAGGGGACTACATAGGGTTGAAGAACTTCCTGCGGGAGGTCCAGTGGGACAAAGAACTGGCAGGAAAGCCAGTAAATGAAATGATGGAATATGTAGCAACAAAATGCAAAGAGGCAGTGGAAAGGTTCATTCCCAAGGGCAACAGTAACAACGGGAAGACCAGAACAAGTCCCTGGTTTACCCGACGGTGTAAGGAGGCAAAAACAAAGTGCAATAGAGAATGGAAAAAGTACAGAAGGCAGAGAACACACGAAAATAGGGAGATCAGTCGCAGAGCCAGGAATGAGTACGCACAGGTAAGGAGGGAGGCCCAGCGACAGTATGAAAATGACATAGCATCGAGAATCAAGACTGACCCGAAACTGTTGTATAGCCACATCAGGAGGAAGACAACAGTCAAAGACCAGGTGATCAGATTAAGGACAGAAGGTGGAGAACTCACAAGAAATGATCAGGAGGTATGTGAGGAGCTGAACAGGAGATTTAAGGAAGTTTTTACAGTAGAGACAGGAAGGGCTGTGGGAAGACAGCACAGAAGGGAACATCAAGAGGGAATATACCAACAAGTGTTGGATGACATACGAACAACTGAGGAGGAGGTGAAGAAGCTCTTAAGTGACCTTGACACCTCAAAGGCGATGGGACCGGACAACATCTCCCCATGGGTCCTTAGAGAAGGAGCAGAGATGCTGTGTGTGCCTCTAACCACAATCTTCAACACACCCCTTGAAACTGGGGCAACTACCTGAGAAATGGAAGACAGCTAATGTAGTCCCCATATTAAAGAAAGGAAACAGAAACGAGGCACTAAACTACAGACCTGTGTCTCTGACATGTATTGTGTGCAAAGTCATGGAGAAGATTATCAGGAGGAGAGTGGTCTAACACCTGGAAAGCAACAAGATTATAAATGAAAACCAGCATGGGTTCATGGAAGGCAAATCTTGTATCACAAACCTCCTGGAGTTTTATGACAAGGTAACAGAAGTAAGACACGAGAGAGAGGGTTGGGGAGATTGCGTTTTCCTAGACTGCAGGAAGGCCTTTGACACAGTTCCCCACAAGAGATTAGTGCAGAAGCTGGAGGATCAGGCACACGTAAAAGGAGGGGCACTGCAATGGATAAGGGAATACCTGACAGGGAGGCAGCAACGAGTCATGGTACGTGAAGAGGTATCACAGTGGGCGCCTGTTACAAGCGGGGTCCCACAGGGGTCAGTTCTAGGATCAGTGCTATTTTTGATATATGTGAACGACATGATGGAAGGAATAGACTCTGAAGTGTCCCTGTTCGCAGATGACGTGAAGTTGATGAGAAGAATTAAATCGGACGAGAATGAGGCAGGACTGCAAAGAGACCTGGAGAGGCTAGACATGTGGTCCAGTAACTGGCTTCTCGAATTCAATCCAGCCAAATGCAAAGTCATGAAGATTGGGGAGGGGCAAAGAAGACCGCAGACAGAGTGTAGGCTAGGTGGACAAAGACTACAGACCTCACTCAGGGAGAAAGACCTTGGGGTGACCATAACACCGAGCACATCACCGGAGGCACACATCAACCAAATAACCGCTGCAGCATACGGGCGCCTGGCAAACCTGAGAATAGCGTTCCGATACCTTAATAAGGAATCGTTCAAGACACTGTACACTGTGTATGTTAGGCCCATACTGGAGTATGCAGCACCAGTCTGGAAACCACACCTGGTCAAGCACGTCAAGAAGTTAGAGAAAGCACAAAGGTTTGCAACAAGGCTAGTCCCAGAGCTCAAGGGAATGTCGTACGAGGAAAGGTTAAGGGAAATCGGACTGACGACACTGGAGGACAGAAGGGTCAGGGGAGACATGATAACGACATACAAGATACTGCGGGGAATAGACAAGGTGGACAGAGATAGGATGTTCCAGAGAGGGGACACAGGGACAAGGGGTCACAACTGGAAGCTGAAGACTCAGACGAGTCACAGGGACGTTAGGAAGTATTTCTTCAGTCATAGAGTTGTCAGCAAGTGGAATAGCCTAGCAAGTGAAGTAGTGGAGGCAGGAACCATACATAGTTTTAAGAAGAGGTATGACAAAGCTCAGGAAGCAGAAAGAGAGAGGATCCAGTAGCGATCAGTGAAGAGGCGGGGCCAGGAGCTGAGTCTCGACCCCTGCAACCACAATTAGGTGAGTACAATTAGGTGAGTACACACACACATACACACACACACACACACACACGCAGGCACACGCACACACACACACACTCACAAACACACACACACACACACACACACACCCTCACCCACACCCACACCTACACACACCTACACACACACACACACACACACACACATACACACACACACACACGCACCCACGCACACGCACACTTATATACAACAGGCCAAGTGTCTAATCGACATGTTCCTAGGACAGAATGGTAACTAACATACACACACACGCATGCACATACAACAGGCCTAGTGTCTAATGGACATGTGCCTACGTCCAAATGGTAACTAACGTAATTGTCAGGAAAAGAGTGGTGGAACTCCTAGTTCATTACATGACAACCAGCACGGCTTCAGGAAGGAAAATTCTGTATCAAGAACCTACTGGAGTTCTATGACAAGGTAAGGGAAGTAAAACAGGAGAGAGAGGGATGGGTAGACTGCATCCTTTTAGACTGCAAGAATGCTTTCAAAATAGTTCCACACAAAATACTGGTTGAAAAACTAGAGGAGCAGGCAGGAATAGGAGAGAAAGTACTGCAACGGGTCAGGGAATACCTGACAGGTAGGAAACAACATGTATCGGTCCGAGACGAGGTGTCAGAGTAGGTGCATGTGTCGAGTGGGGTTCCACAAGGGTCACTCCAGGTCCCGGTCTGTTTCTTGTTTATGTGAAAGACATGAGGGTAGGGACAGAGTCAGATGTGTCCCTGTTTCCAGACGAGGTGAAATTGATGATGAGACTAAAAGCAGACAAGGATCAGGTAAGCCTACAAAGGGGTCTGGACAGGCTGAAAGCCTTGTCTAACAAATGATTACTGGAGTTTAAGCCTAGTATGGGCAAAGTTATGAACCTAGGAAGAGGACAAAAAAGACCGCAAACGAAGCACAGCCAAAGCAGTCAAAGCCTGCAAAACTCGATCGAGAAAAACAGATCTTGGGGTGAACATTATACCGAGCACATCGCCTGATGGGCTCATCAACTAAATAACCGGTGCAGCATACAGGCGCCTGCCAAACCTAAGAATAGCGTTTCGACATCTACGTAAGGAATTATTCTCGACACTGTACACCGTGTACGTCAAACCCACACTGTTGTATGCAAAACCAGAATGAAACCCACACATGATCAAACACATCAAGAAATTAAAGAAATTACGGAGGTTTGCAACAAGGCTAGTCCCGGAGATAGGTTGAGGAAACTCAACCTGGCAACACTGGAAGACAGGAGGGATAGGGGGAACATGATAACAACATATAAAATACTGAGAAGAATTGAGAGGTGGATAAGAACAATTCCAGAGATGTGACACAGCAACAAGGAGTCACAACTGGAAGTTGAAAACTCAAACGAATCACAGGGATGTTAGGAAGTACTTCTTTAGTAACAGAGCTGTCAAGGAATAGGACAGTCAGGATACTGATGTAGTGAAGGCAGGATAAATACATAGATTTAAGAAGAGGTATGATAAAGCTTATGGAGCAGGAAAAGTGACCTAGTAGTGGCCAGTGAAGAGGAGGGGCAGGAGCTATGAATCGACCACTGCAACCACAATTAGGTGAATACGCACACACACACACACATACACACACACACACTCACACACACACTCACACATATACATACACACAAACACACAGGCTGCAGACCTGGTCCAACAACTGGCTCCTGGAGTTCAACCCCACCAAGTGCAAAGTCATGAAGATTGGGGAAGGGCAAAGAAGACAGCAGACGGAGTACATTCTAGGTGGCCAGAGACTACAAACCTCATTCTAGGAAAAGGATCTTGGGGTGAGTATAACACCAGGCACTTCTCTCGAGGCGCACATCAACCAAATAACTGCTGCAACATATGGGCACCTAGCAAACCTCAGAAGCATTCCGACATATCAGTGAGGAATCGTTCAGGATTCTGTACACCGTGTACGTTAGGCCTATATTGGAGTATGCAACACCAGTTTGGAGCCCACACCAAGCCAAGCACGTAAGGAAACTAGAGAACCTGCAAAGGTTTGCAACAAGAATAGTCCCGGAGCTAAGGGGCATGTTATACGAGGAGAGATTAAGGGAAATCAACCAAACGACACCGGAGGACAGGAGTGGAAGGGGGATATGATAATGACATATACAATACTGAGAGGAATCAACAAGGTGGACAGAGATAGGATGTTCCCGAGATGGGACACAACAACAAGGGGTCAAAGTTGGAAGTTAAAGACCCAGATGAATCACAGGGATGTTAGGAAGTATTTCTTCAGTGACAGAGTTGCCAGGAAGTGGAATAGTCTGAGAAGTGATGTAGTGGAAGCAGGAAGCTCATGGAGCAGGAAGAGTGACCTAGTACTGACCAGTGAAGAGCCAGGGCCAGGAGCTATGATTCGACCCCTGCAACAACAACTAGGTGAGTACAGCTAGGTGAAAACACGCATACAAACACACACATACACACACAGGTGAGTAGATCGTATCTTCTTGACCTGTAGGGAAGCTTTTGACACAGTCCGCAGCAGAAACTGGTGAGGAGGACAAGGTAGGAATAACAGAAAAGTACTACAGAAGATAAAGTCATACCTAACAGGATAGAAACGAGTGATTGCCCGGAAAGAGATGTCAGAATGGGTGCTTCTGACGAGTGAGGTTTTACAAGGATGAAAATAATGACCGGTACTCTTTCTTGTGTCCGTGAATGACAAGACGGAAGGATAGTCAGGGGTATCCTTGTTCGCAGACGATGTTATGTCAATGAGGAGAATACAAGCAGAAGAAGACCAGGAAAGTCTGCAAATATTCTGGACATGTAGGTCTGTTCAGACAATTGCCAACTGGAATTTAACTCCTCCAATTAGAAACTTGTGGAGGGTTTTGGGGTGAGTATTGTACCGAACATGTCTCCTGATGTTTTCATACTGCGGATAGATGAGATGAAGCAGTGGTAGGAGGAGTCATCAGTGGAAAAACTCAATAGTGGAAGCCATGCCTAACCTATAGGTTTGACCTTCTTCCGCTTGTGTTTTTTTCTGATGACTCCACCTACCACTGCTGCACCTCATCTGTCTGCAGTATATAAAACCCATCTCTGCGGATAAGTTATACAATTATTAACATTAATGGACTGAACACATCGACTTCACGCTGAGGGACTGATTGCCCCAAGCTCCTTCTCATCTTCCACCATTTTTCTTTGTATTGGGCTGGCTGGCAAAACTCATTTATCAATAATCAGAACGAAAATGGAGTACTCAGCATTTCTGGCTACAGGAGAGCCTGAACAAACTACACTCGTTTCCAGACAGTGTTACTTGACTTTAACCTAAGTGGTACGGAGAAAGAAATATAAAATATGGATTATGCAAACAACAGTTACACATCTCAGAAAGGGAACAGAATATGATGGTGAGAATAACACTAGGGATATGATCGGTCGAGAAGATTGTCTGAATAACCTCAGTTCGGTAAAATTGAAATCGGCATTAAGATATCGTAGAAAGAATCCTTCACAACCCTGCACACGAAGAGTATTAGATCTAACATAGAACATGAGGCACCAGCATGGAGCCCCATCCCGAACAAGTATATCCAGAAACTAGAAATTTCTGAGAATTTACTAAGAAGCTGGATCTGGAGCTTAGAGCAATATCCCATGAAGATAAACTGTATGTGACAGAAAAAGAGAGAGCCAAAGGAGATAAAAAATAATGAGAACAGACGAGTATCTAAACACTAACTGATTAAACAGACATACCAAACTGTTGGAAAAGAGAGGGCCAAGAAATAAAGTATAAATATGCGTTAAAGTTACAACTGAATCTTGAGGAATTAGAAAGTAAAGCAGCATCTATAAAAAAAATGGTTTAAGCAAAGCACACAGCTTTAGTAGTAGGTATGATAGGGGCCCATAAAGTCAGTGGTACAATGTGACTTTCAGAGAGTACGTAGCTGGAAGGTGGAGCCATAAGCCAGTACTCAGCCCTTTCAGTCCTAACAAGGTAAACAAAGATAGAATGGTAGATAAGAAGAATTACAGACAGATAAGCGAAACGAAGAAATAAAAGCGAGAAAAAGATTAAATAAAGAACTAAACATTTAGAGACAGAAAGGAATATGGACAGGCAGCTTCAGACAGACAGGCATACTTCACTCTACAATGACAGGTACGCAACTACAGATATAAGCATATAGAAAATGACAGAAGATATGCAGACAGTGACAGGGATAGACAGACAGGCAGTCGATCGAGCAAGGTAGATTAATGGACTCCCACGCTGAGAGAAAAATAGGTATATAGGCTACCATTAAAAATGATAATCATTAAACACAACGACAGCAAAACGTAGACAGAAAAAAAAGAATAAAAGCTAAACAGGGAGAGAGAAAGGCTGAGACAAACTGTCTATGACAGACACACTGACACAGAGAACAGAAGACATCAGTGCTCTCGCGCGCACCATCCAATAGCACAAGTGAAAGCCTCGTCACATCGAGGACACTAAATGGAAGGATCTTGTTGGAAGATCAGTTTGTCGTGCAGCAGCGGCGGCAGCGGCGTCTACACCGTATCAACGAGGCCGTAAAGAAAACAAGAAACGAAATCTCTGTCACATCCAGTAATCTTTATGGTCTTGCTGTTGCGATGCAATGTGCCTACACACTTAAGAATCACATGAGATGCTGTGACATTCTCGTCTGTGTTGGTGATGTAGAGATGCTGTTACATTCTTTTCTCTATGGGTGATGTAGAGATGCTGCTACACACTTTTCTCTGTGGGTGATGTAGAGATGCTGCTACAATCTTTTCCCTGTGGGTGATGTAGTGATCCTGCTACATTCTTTTCTCTGTAGGTGATGTAGAGATGCTGCTACACTCTTTTCTCTGCGGATGATGTAGAGATGCTGCTACACTCTTGTCTCTGTGTGTGCTGCAGTAATGCTGCTGTACTCTTGTCTCTGTGGGTGATGTAGAGATGCTGCTGTACTCTTGTCTCTGTGGGTGATATAGTGAAGCTGCTACACTCTTGTCTCTGTGGGTGATGTAGAGATGCTGCTACACTCTTGTCTCTGTGAGTGTAGTAGAGATACTGATACACTATCGTCAGTGTGGGTAATGTAGTAATGATACACTTCAGTCGATGCGTGTGATGAAATGAAATTGTTAGTCTTGTCTATGTCGGTGATGTAGCGATGCTGGGATTCCCTAGATTATGTGCGTGAAATAGGTAAGTATGCAATGTCAGAGCCTCCACCCCCACTAAGTATGCCACGTCTTTTTCCCCGCCATGTAAGTATGGCATATCAATCCCAGCCTTTTCTAATAGTCACTTTGGGCCCCAAAGCCCACAAAGTATGCCTCGCAGAGCCTCGGCCCTGCCAAATTTTCCATATGGGGCCCTCCACCCCAGCTAAAATGACACGTCAATCTCCAGCCATAGCAAATATCCACGTCAGAGCCTCCTGCCCTATCTAAGTATGCCACGTCAGAGTCTCCAGCCATAGCTACGTATGCCACGTCAGAGCCTCCAGTCCTAGCTAAGTGTGCCAAGTCAGAGCCTCCCGTCCTAGCTAAGTATGCCACGTTAGAGCCTCCAGTCCTAGCTAAGTGTGCCACGTCAGAGAATCCAGCCCTAGCTATGTGTGCCACGTCAGAGCCTCCAGCCCTAGCTACGTATGCCACGTCAGAGCCTCTAGCCCTAGCTACGTATGTCACGTCTGTGCCTCCGGGCCCAGCTTAGTATGCCACGTCAGAGCTTCCAGCCCTAGGTAAGTATGCCAAGTCAGAGCCTCCAGCTCTAGCTAAGTATGCCACGTCAGAGCCTCCAGCTCTAGCAAAGTATGCCACGTCAGAGCCTCAAGCCCTAACTAAGTATGCAACGTCAGAGCCGGAAGTCCTAGCTAAGTGTGCCACGTCAGAGCCTCCAGCCCTAGCTAAGTATGCCACGTCAGAGTGTCCAGCCATAGCAACGTATGGCACGTCAGAGCCTCCAGTCCTAGCTAAGTATGCCAAGTCAGAGCCTCCAGTCCTAGCTAAGTATGCCATGTCAGAACCTCCAGTCCTAGCTAAGTATGCCACGTCAGAGAATCCAGCCCTAGCTACGTGTGCCACGTCAGAGAATCCAGCCTTGGCTACGTATGCCACGTCAGAGCCTCCAGCCCTAGCTAAGTATGCCACGTCAGAGTCTCCAGCTATAGCTGCGTATGCCACGTCAGAGCCTCCAGTCCTAGCTAAGTATGCCACGTCAGAACCTCCAGTCCTAGCTAAGTATGCCACGTCAGAGCCTCCAGTCCTAGCTATGTATGCCACATCAGAGAATCCAGCCGTAGCTACGTGTGCCACGTCAGAGCCTCCAGCCCTAGCTACGTATGCCACGTGAGAGCGTCCAGCTCTAGCTACGTATGTCAAGTCTGAGCCTCCAGGCCCAGCTATGTATGCCACGTCAGAGCCTCCAGTCCTTGCTAAGTATGTAACGTCACAGCCTCCAGTCATAGCTAAGTATGCCACGTCACAGCCTCCAGCCCTAGCTAAGTATGCCACGTCAGAGCCTCCAGCCCTAGCTAAGTATGCCACGTCAGAGCCTCCAGTCCTAGCTAAGTATGCCACGTCAGAGCCTCCAGCCCTAGCTAAGTATGCCACGTCAGAGTCTCCAGCTCTTGCTAAGTATGCCACATTAGAGCCTGCAGCTCTAGCTACGTATGCCACATCAGAGCCTCGAGCTCTAGCCAAGTATGCGACATCAGAGCCTCTAATCATAGCTAAGTATGCCACGTCCGAGCTTACAGTCCTACCTAAGTATGCCATGTCAGAGCCTCCAGCCCTAGCTACGTATGTCACGTCTGAGCCTCCGGGCCCAGCTAAGTATGCCACGTCAGAGCCTCCAGTCCTGGCTAAGTATGTAACGTCACAGCCTCCAGTCCTAGCTAAGTATGCCACGTCACAGAATGCAGCCCTAGCTAAGTATGCTACGTCAGAGCCTCCAGCCCTAGCTAAGTATGCCACGTCAGAGCCTCGAGTCCTAGGTAAGTATGCCACATCAGAGCCTCCAGCTCTAGCTACGTATGCCATGTCAGAGCGTCCAGCCCTAGCTAAGTATTCCACGTCCGAGCTTACAGTCCTAGCTAAGTATGCCATGTCAGAGCCTCCAGCCCTAGCTACGTATGCCACATCAGAGCCTCCAGCTCTAGCTAAGTATCCCAAGTCAGAGCCTTCAGCCCTAGCTAAGTGTGCCACGTCAGAGCCTCCAGCTCTAGCTAAGTATGCCACGTCCGAGCCTCCAGCTCTAGCTATGTATGCCACGTTAGAGCCTCCAGCTCTAGCTCCGTATGCCACGTCAGCGCCTCCAGCCCTAGCTAAGTATACAAACTCGTGGCAGCTCTAGCTAAGTATGCCACGTCAGAGTTTCCAGCTGTAGCTAAGTATGCCACGTCAGAGCCTCCAGTCCTAGCTAAGTATGCCACGTTAGAGTCTCCAGCCCTAGCTAAGTATGCCACGTCAGAGTCTCCAGCTCTTGCTAAGTATGCCACATTAGAGCCTGCAGCTCTAGCTAAGTATGCCACGTCAGAGCCTCCAGCTCTAGGTAAGTATGCCACGCAAGAGCCTCCATGCCTAGCTAAGTATGCCACGTCAGAGCCTGCAGCCCTAGCTAAGTATGCCACGTCAGAACCTCCAGCTCTAGCTAAGTATGCCACGTTAGAGCCTCTAGCCCTCGCTAAGTATGCCACGTCATAGTCTCCAGTCGTAGATAAGTATGCCACGTCAGAGCTTCCAGGCCTAGCTAAGTATGCCACGTCAGAGCTTTAAGCCCTAGCTAAGTATGCCACGTCAGAGCCTCCAGCCCTGCCTAAGTATGCCACGTCAGAGCCTCCAGCCCTAGATAAGTATGCCACGTCAGAGCCTCCAGCCCTAGCTAAGAATGCCACGTCAGAGCCTCAAACTCTAGCTTAGTATGCCACGTCAGAGCCTCCAGCCCTAGCTAAGTATGCCACGTCAGAGCCTCCAGCCCTAGCTTAGTATGCCACGTCAGAGTCTGCAGCCCTAGCTAAGTATGCCACGTCAGAGCCTCCTGCCCTAGCTAAGTATGCCACGTCAGAGCCTCCAGCCCTAGCTAAGTATGCCACATCAGAGCCTCAAACCCTAGCCAAGTATGCCACGTCAGAGCCTCCAGCCCTAGCTAAGTTTGCGACGTCAGAGCCTCCAGGCCTAGCTAAGTATGCCACGTCAGAGCCTCCAGGCCTAGCTAAGGATGCCACGTCAGAGTCTGTAGCCCTCGCTAAGTATGCCAAGTCAGAGCCTCTATCCCTGCCTAAGTATGCCACGTCAGATCCTCCAGCCCTCGCTAAGTATGCCACGCCAGAGTCTCCAGCCATAGCTAAGTATGCCACGTCAGAGCCTCTAGCCCTAAGTATGCCACGTCAGAGCCTCCGACCCTAGCTAAGTATGCCTCGTGAGACTCTGTATCCCTAGCTAAGTATGCCACGTCAGAACCTCGAGCCCTGCCTAAGTATGCCACCTCAGAGCCTCCAGTCACAGCTAAGTATGCCACGTCAGAGCTTCCACCCCTAGGTAAGTATTCCACGTCAAAGCCTCCAGCCGTAGCTAAGTATGCCACGTCAGAGTCTCCAGCCCTAGCTAAGTATGCCACGTCAGAGCCTCGAGCCCTGCCTAAGTATGCCACGTCAGAGTCTCCAGCCCTACCTAAGTATGCCACGTCAGAGTCTTCAGCCATAGCTAAGTATACCGCGTCAGAGCCTCCAGCCCTAGCTAAGTATGCCACGTCAGAGCCTCCAGGCCTAGCTAAGTATGCCACGTCAGAGCCTTCAGCTATATCTAAGTATCCAAAGACAGAGCCTTCAGCCATAGCTAAGTATGCCACGTCAGAGCCTGCAACTCTAGCTAAGTATGCCACGTCAGAGCCTCCAGTCCTAGCTAAGTATGCCACGTCAGAGCTTCCAGCCCTAGGTAAGTATGCCACGTCAGAGGCTCCAGCCCTAGCTAAGTTTGCCACGTCAGAGTCTCCAGCTATAGCTAAGTATGCCATGTTAGAGCCTCCAGCCCTAGCTAAGTATGCCACGTCAGAGTCTCCAGATATAGCTAAGTATGCCACGTCAGAGCTTCTAGCCTTAGCTAAGTATGCCACGTCAGGGATTCCAGCTTTTGGTAAGTATGCCACGTCAGAGCCTCCAGCCCTAGCTAAGTATGGCACGTCAGAGTCTCCAGCTATAGCTAAGTATGCCATGTCAGAGTCCTCGGCCATAGCTAAGTATGCCACGTCAGAGCCTTCAGCTATAGCTAAGTATCCCAAGTCAGAGCCTTCAGCCATAGCTAAGTATGCCACGTCAGAGCCTCCACCTCTAGCTAAGTATGCCACGTCAGAGCCTCCTGCTCTAGCTAAGTATGCCACGTGAGAGCTTCCAGTCCTAGCTAAGTGTGCCACGTCAGAGCCTCCAGCCCTAGCTAAGTATGCCACGTCAGGGCTTCCAGCCCTAGGTAAGTATGCCACGTCAGAGCCTCCAGCCCTAGCTAAGTTTGCCACGTCAGAGTCTCCAGCTATAGCTAAGTATGCCATGTCAGAGCCTCCCTCCCTAGCTAAGTATGCCACGTCAGAGTCTCCAGATATAACTAAGTATGCCACGTCACAACTTCCAGCCCTAGCTAAGTATGCCACGTCAGGGCTTTCAGCCCTAGGTAAGTATGCCACGTCAGAGCCTCCAGCCCTAGGTAAGTATGCCACATCAGAGTCTCCAGCCATAGCTAAGTATGCCATGTCAGAGTCTCCAGCTATAGCTAAGTGTGCCACCTCAGAGCCTCCAGCCCTAGCTAAGTATGCCACGTCAGAGCCTCGAGCCCTGCCTAAGTATGCCACGTCAGAGCATCCAGCCCTAGGTAAGTATGCCACGTCAGAGTCTCCAGACATAGCTACGTATGCCACGTCACAGAAGATACATTTTTCTCGTGAAGGAGAAGATTCTGTGTTCAGTCTCCAGTAACTGAGTATCGCTCAGGTATCTACACACGTTTAGGTGAACTGGGACAGAATACGTGAGGAAACGTGACCAACGTTTCTATTCGTGTTCAGTAATCGTTATCACATCCTAGGTGTTCAATGACCGTTGTGAGTCACATCCTAGGTGTTCAATGACCGTTGTGAGTCACATCCTAGGTGTTCAATGACCGTTGTGAGTCACATCCTAGGTGTTCAATGACCGTTGTGAGTCACATCCTTGGTGTTCAATGATCGTTGTGAGTCACATCGTAGGCGTTCAATGACCGTTGTGAGTCACATCCTAGGTGTTCAATGATCGTTGTGAGTCACATCGTAGGCGTTCAATGACCGTTGTGAGTCACATCGTAGGTGTTCAATGACCGTTGTGAGTCACATCCTAGGTGTTCAATGATCGTTGTGAGTCACATCCTAGGCGTTCAATGACCGTTGTGAGTCACATCCTAGGTGTTCAATGATCGTTGTGAGTCACATCGTAGGTGTTCAATGACCGTTGTGAGTCACATCCTAGGTGTTCAATGATCGTTGTGAGTCACATCGTAGGCGTTCAATGACCGTTGTGAGTCACATCCTAGGTGTTCAATGATCGTTGTGAGTCACATCGCAGGCGTTCAATGACCGTTGTGAGTCACATCCTAGGCGTTCAATGACCGTTGTGAGTCACATCCTAGGCGTTCAATGACCGTTGTGAGTCACATCCTAGGCGTTCAATGACCGTTGTGAGTGTTGCGAATAAGAAATTTGATAAAGAACTTCAGAATGTGGTCTGTTACTATTTTCTTCATAAGCAACGAGATATGGGATCAGAGTTACTTAAAGGTATTTTAGAGTCTAGGGGAAATAATTTCAACTGGGAAACTCCATAGAATAATATTCAAATTTATTAAAGTATTTAAATACAATACTTTATCTTTTCTCTGTACCTAATATTATAATAATGCTTTGTACAATAAATTTACAATATATATTGTTCAAAATCATGGAAGTATCAGATTAATAAGGAAGATTAATTATTCTTCCAGTAATTAAGTCTTCACTAATATTTACGTCTTTGTCTTAACAAGACTGCGTAAACTCAAGCTACAAAATGTACAAGATTCAACAAGACCTTTGAATCCGGTCGAAAAGTAAGTAGAAAGCAAGAGTTCGTCTGAGAAGACATATCTCTATGGATCACTGAACTGACCAAGAATATAAATATCAAAACAGTCTTTCAGAGCAATGAGGAACAAACTGAGTCAGCTCCAGAGACTAATTCTCAAACCCATTCAAACTGTACACCGTAAGAGAACCAATATTTGATCAGTTGTCAGGGCTAGAACAGGGAGCGGACTGACTACCTGCCAGTCTGTTGACCCTTCGTCAGGTTGGATCACCTCACCCAAACGTCAGTCAGCCGGACATAAACAATTGAACAATTCACCGGATGGTTCCTAGGCTTATGATCTATATACATAATAATCCTACCTAATAATAATAATAATAATAATAATAATAATAATAATAATAATAATAATAATAATAATAATAATAATAATAATAATAATAATAATAATAATAATAAAATAGGGATAATACCATGGTATTTTTTATATATTTTAACAAATAATAATATAACGCCGAAAGTCTCTATTCTAGCTATAAATGGGGACTTTCGCGCTATAATATTAAGTGATGATCATATTCTCTTACAATAGTTAAATAACACAGGATGATCAATTTCTAAGATATAACAGTGAGTCACATCCTAGGCGTTCAATGATCGTTGTGAGTCACATCCTAGGCGTTCATTGACCGTTGTGAGCCACATCCTAGGCGTTCAATGATCGTTGTGAGTCACATCCTAGGTGTTCAATGAGCGTTGTGAGTCACATCCAAGGTGTTCAATGATCGTTGTGAGTCACATTCTAGGTGTTCGATTACTTTTTTTTGTCCTAGATGTATGTTGATAGTGGGACACATCCTTGGTGTTCGTCGATTATTGAGGGTCTTAGGTGTTTGTTGACTGTTGTTGGTTACATCCTAGGTGATGGTTGATAACTGCGCAACACATCCTAAGTGTTCGTTTACTGCTGTACGTCACATCCTTGGTGTTCGTTGACTGCTTTGGTTCCCAAGTCCCAGTCACTGCTCTGAGTCCTGGAAGTTTGGCAGGTGTTGTATGTCACATCCTGAGGCTTGAGTGCTGGAAGTTTGACGGGTGTTGTATGTCACATCCTGAGGCTTGAGTGCTGGAAGTTTGACAGGTGTTATATGCCACATCCTGAGGCTTGAGTCCTGCAAGTCTGACAGGTGTTGCATGTCACATCCTGAGACTTGAGTCCTGGAAGTCTGACAGGTGTTGTATGTCACATCCTGAGGCTTGAGTGCTGGAAGTCTGACAGGTGTTGTATGGCACATTCTGAGGCTTGAGTCCTGGAAGTTTGACAGGGATTGTATGGCACATCCTGAGTCTTGAGTCCTGGAAGTTTGACAGGTGTTGTATGTCACATCCTGAGGCTTGAGTCCTGGAAGTCTGACAGGTGTTGTATGGCACATCCTGAGGCTTGAGTGCTGGAAGTCTGACAGGTGTTGTATGGCACATTCTGAGTCTTGAGTCCTGGAAGTTTGACAGGTGTTGTATGTCACATCCTGAGGCTTGAGTGCTGGAAGTCTGACAGGTGTTGTATGTCACATCCTGAGTCTTGAGTGCTGGAAGTTTGACAGGTGTTGTATGTCACATCCTGAGTCTTGAGTGCTGGAAGTTTGACAGGTGTTGTATGTCACATCCTAAGTCTTGAGTCCTGGAAGTTTGACGAGGACATAGTCACTGGTAGGCAGGATTCCCCAGTGGAAGTAGGCGAAATATCTACAATAAAGATATCCAGATGTTGCACATGTGTCTAAACTTTCATATTTTCGATAAATATATATATATTATATATATATATATATATATATATATATATATATATATATATATATATATATATATATATATATATATATATATATATATATATATATATATATATATATATATATATATATATATATATATATTATATATATGGAGATACCACTTCTAGAACCTTTTAGGGACCCAAATCTTCTGAGTACAGAATAAACGTACTTCTCCCTAGAGCCATTCGAGAATTTTCTTCTCTTTCAAAACTAGGGATGCGAAGCCATTGATGATACTCTTTGAATCGATAGTTCTGTCTAGGCTGGAATATTGTTGTATACTAACGGAGACTTTTAATGCAGAAGAAATTGTAGACCTGGAGAGCATACCGAGAACTTTCACTGTACGTATAAGAAAAGGAAACCACCTAAATTACTGGGAACAGCTGACGTTTCTTGACCTGTCCTACTTGGAACGCAGGCGAGAAAGATTCAAGAACATGAAAATCACTCCCTTGGAGAGCAAATGTCTCGGTAGACGGTGCAGCTCTCAGTGAGAAGTTGGGGTACCATGTCAGGGGACCACGACTGGTCAACTGCCTCCCGGCATATATAAGGGAGTTTACCAATAGGCATCTAGCTGTCTTTAAGAGGGAGCTGGACAGGTATCTAAAGTCAGTTACCCGTACTTCGGTTTGCGTGCGGCCAGCAGTAACAGCCTAGTTGATCTTGCTCTGATGCACAACGAGGCCTGTTCGTGGACGGCGCAGCGGGGGCGTTGACCCTCGGAAGACACCAAAATATACCCCAGGTATACTCCAGGTATACTCCAGGTGTACTCAAGGTATACTTCAGGTATACTTCCGGTATACTCAAGGTATACTCCAAGTATACTGCCCCTTATATCCCGTTTGTGAACTTTACTTAAAAAAATACATTATAAAATAAACAATGGAAGGAGAAAACATTGTACATATTCTGAGAGGCGAATACTTGATGCAGCTTCCTGGAGGTGGACGTGTGACCAGGATGATGCAGCTCCCTGGAGGTGGACGTGTGACCAGGACGATGCAGCTTCCTGGAGGTGGACGTGTGACCAGGATGATGCAGCTCCCTGGAGGTGGACGTGTGACCAGGACGATGCAGCTTCCTGGAGGTGGATGTGTGACCAGGATGATCCAGCTCCCTGGAGGTGGACGTGTGACCAGGATGATGCAGCTTCCTGGAGGTGGACGTGTGACCAGGATGATGCAGCTCCCTGGAGGTGGACGTGTGACCAGGATGATGCAGCTCCCTGGAGGTGGACGTGTGACCAGGACGATGCAGCTTCCTGGAGGTGGATGTGTGACCAGGATGATGCAGCTCCCTGGAGGTGGACGTGTGACCAGGATGATGCAGCTCCCTGGAGGTGGACGTGTGACCAGGATGATGCAGCTTCCTGGAGGTGGACGTGTGACCAGGATGATGCAGCTTCCTGGAGGTGGACGTGTGACCAGGATGATTCAGCTCTCT
>NC_069422.1:5159533-5209358 GCF_026875155.1 Cherax quadricarinatus | reverse complement strand
ACCGTCCTGTGGTAGTAGGTTGGTAGACAGCAACCTCTCAGGTAGGTACTACCGTCCTGTGGTAGTAGGTTGGTAGACAGCTACCACCCAGGTAGGCACTACCGTCCTGTGGTAGTAGGTTGGTAGACAGCAACCACCCAGGGAGGTACTACCGTCCTGTGGTAGTAGGTTGGTAGACAACAACCACCCAGGTAGGTACTACCGTCCTGTGGTAGTAGGTTGGTAGACAGCAACCACCCAGGGAGGTACTACCGTCCTGTGGTAGTAGGTTGGTAGACAGCAACCACCCAGGTAGGTACTACCGTCCTGTGGTAGTAGGTTGGTAGACAGCAACCACCCAGGGAGGTACTACCGTCCTGTGGTAGTAGGTTGGTAGACAGCAACCACCCAGGTAGGTACTACCGTCCTGTGGTAGTAGGTTGGTAGACAACAACCACCCAGGTAGGTACTACCGTCCTGTGGTAGTAGGTTGGTAGACAGCAACCACCCAGGGAGGTACTACCGTCCTGCGGTAGTAGGTTGGTAGACAGCAACCACCCAGGTAGGTACTACCGTCCTGTGGTAGTAGGTTGGTAGACAGCAACCACCCAGGTAGGTACTACCGTCCTGTGGAAGTAGGTTGGTAGACAGCAACCACCCAGGTAGGTACTACCGTCCTGTGGTAGTAGGTTGGTAGACAGCAACCACCCAGGTAGGTACTACCGTTCTGTGGTAGTAGGTTGGTAGACAGCAACCACCCAGGGAGGCACTACCTTCCTGTGGTAGTAGGTTGGTAGACAGCAACCACCCAGGGAGGTACTACCGTCCTGTGGTAGTAGGTTGGTAGACAGCAACCACCCAGGGAGGTACTACCGTCCTGCGGTAGTAGGTTGGTAGACAGCAACCACGCAGGGAGGTACTACCGTCCTGTGGTAGTAGGTTGGTAGACAGGAACCACCCAGGGAGGTACTACTGTCCTGTGGTAGTAGGTTGGTAGACAGCAACCAACCAGGGAGGTACTACTGTCTTGTGGTAGAAGGTTGGTAGACAGCAACCACCCAGGGAGGTACTACTGTCCTGTGGTAGTAGGTTAGTAGACAGGAACCACCCAGGGGGGTACTACCGTCCTGTGGTAGTAGGTTGGTAGACAGCATCCACCCAGTGAGGTACTACTGTCCTGTGGTAGTAGGTTGGTAGACAGCAACCACCCAGGGAGGTACTAATGTCCTGTGGTAGCAGGTTGGTAGACAGCAACCACCCAGGGAGGTACTACTGTCCTGTAGTAGTAGCTTGGTAGACAGCAACCACCCAGGGAGGTACTACTGTCCTGTGGTAGTACGTTGGTAGACAGCAACCACCCTAGGAGGTACTACTGTCCAGTGGTAGTAAGTTGGTAGACAGCAACCACCCAGGGAGGTACTACCGTCCTGTGGTAGTAGGTTGATAGACAGCAACCACCCAGGGAAGTACTACTGTCCTGTGGTAGTAAGTTGATAGACAGCAACCACCCAGGGAGGCACTACTGTCCTGTGGTAGTAAGTTGATAGACAGCAACCACCCAGGGAGGTACTACTGTCCTGTGGTAGTAGGTTGGTAGACAACAACCACCCAGGGAGGTACTACCGTCCTGTGGTAGTAGGTTGATAGACAGCAACCACCCAGGGAAGTACTACTGTCCTGTGGTAGTAGGTTGATAGACAGCAACCACTCAGTGAGGTACTACTGTCCTGTGGTAATAAGTTGGTAGACAACAACCACCCAGGGAGGTACTACCGGCACTGCGTGTTGTAAAAGCGAACTAAAATGCCGTGAGCTATGGGTGAGTAAGCCTTTCTCCCATTCAGCTTACTGAAAATAAAAATAAGAAAAGCTTTAGGTAGTATGTTTGAGTGTGCGAGGATGTAGCGCAGATAAGGATGACATGACTGAATATTATGAATGAAAACAAGTTGGATGTCATGGCTCTAAGTGAAACAAAGCAGACGGGGATAAGAGAGTTTCAGTGCGGAGAAATAAATAGGATTAGGTCAGAGGTTTCTAATAGAGAGCAAAGGAAGGAGAGGAAATAAAGTTGAAGGATTACTTAGGGCAGTCAAAGAAGGGATGTATATATGTAGAAATTCAGTGATAAAGGGAGTTAAATAAGGTTCGGATGTGAAAAGTGAGTTATACCTGGGTCAACGCCCCATTCAGCCCGGTCTGAGACCAGGCCTTGTGGTGGATCACGGTCTGATCAATTACGCTGTTACTGTTCCCGCACGTAAACCGACGTACGAACCATAGCCCGGCTAGTCAGTTACTGACTTTAGGTGCCTGTCCAGCACCTTCTTGAAGACAGCCAGAGGTCTATTGGTAATCCCCCTTACGTATACTGGGAGGCAGTTGAACAGTCTTCGGCCTTTGACACCTATTGCATTGTCTTTCAATGTACTCGTGGCTCCCCCTGGTTTTCATTGGGGAAATGTTGCATCTCGTGCCGAGTCTTTTACTTTCGCTGGGAGTGATTTTTCGTGTGTAAGTTTGGTACTACCCCCTCTAGGATTTTCCAAGTGTATATTATTAAATATCTTTCTCGCCTGCATTCCAGAGAATACAAATCAAGGGACTTCAACCGTTCTCAGTAATTTGGGTGCTTTATTGAACTTATGTGACCTGGAGAGTGTACAAAGAACTTTCGCGACACACATAAGCGAGATATAGCACATAAATTTGGATTCCCTGGAACTCAGGCGAGAAAGATACATGATAATATACACCTGGAAAATCCTCGGCAAGAGATGAAAAATTCCCCCAATGAAAAGTAGGGGTGCCACGAGTACACCGAGAGACAACACAGTGTTAGGGGCCCAAGACTGTTCAACTGCCTCCCAGCATACATAAGGGGGATTACCAATAGACCCCTGTCTGTCTTCAAACAGCCACTGGACAGGCATCTAAAGTCAGTACCTGACCAGCCGGGCTACGGTTCGTACGTCAGTTTGCGTGTGGCCAGCAGTAACAGCCTGGTCTCAGACCGAGCCGCGGGGGCGCTGACCCCCGAAACCTTCTCCAGGTATACAGTAGATATTAACACTGACACTCAACTTTATTAACATTCTCTCAAAACAAATGTAATTCTACCCTGAGCTAAATTAAGAATTTTGTGCGAGTCTTTCAAACAATTTTCAACAATTTTAGTTCACTGGAAAAATCGAGAGAAATATTTTTTTATGCCTGAGTCTGAAACAGTTAATTTTTCCATCTGAGTTTTTTGAGTAAAAAATTCTCTCTTGTTTAAGCAATACTTATTACTAAGCAATTTTAAGAGACTTTTTCTTTTTTGAAGAAATCTAAGTAATATTGGAACAGCAATAAAGTGACGTACTAATGTTTGGTTAGTTAGCTTAACGAAGAACACGACTCACGAAATCGTAATGACACGAATCCAAACAAAGCAAACCACGGGAGGGGTTAGAACCCGCGACCAGTCTCAAAACTCCAGACCGACGCGTTAGCCACTAGTTGGTCCAGTGGCTAACGCGTCGGTATGGAGTTGTGAGACTCTCTGATCGCGGGTTCTAACCCCATACGTGGCATGGTTAGCTCTACTACGAATTAGTACATTACTTTGCTGGTGTCGTTGTACCATTAAACTGTGATGGCTGTACTAGCACAGCACTGATAAATGAGACACTTGTGCAACATTTGGGCGTATTTCATAACGTTTCTGCCAGCCAGTGGCTTCGTCAGTGCAAAAGAGAGAACCGGTGGAAGATCAGGTGACTGAGGTGATCAGTCCCTAGGCCTGGAGACGATGTCTACAGTCCATCAATCTTGATTAAACTGTAGCACATTCACGGAGGCGAGGCTTATATACTGCAGACAGGTGAGGTGAAGCAGTGGTGGGCGGCGTCACAAGACAGGTGAGGTGAAGCAGTGGTGGGCGGCGTCACAAGACAGGTGAGGTGAAGCAGTGGTGGGCGGCGTCACAAGACAGGTGAGGTGAAGCAGTGGTGGGCGGCGTCACAAGACAGGGTAGGTGCAGCAGTGGTGGGCGGCGTCACAAGACAGGTGAGGTGCAGCAGTGGTGGGCGGTGTCACAAGACAGGTGAGGTGAAGCAGTGGTTGGCGGCGTCACAGAGGTAAAGGTGAGCAGTGGTGGGTGGTGTCACAAGAAGGGTGGGTGCAGCAGTGGTGGGCGGCGTCACAAGAAGGTTAGGTGGAACCCAGTGGGTGGGGGGTGTAAAAGGGACAGGTGAGGTGAAGCAGTGGTGGGCGGCGTCACAAGAGAGGTGAGGTGAAGCAGTGGTGGGCGGCGTCACAAGACAGGTTAGGTGAAGCAGTGGTGGGCGGCGTCACAAGACAGGGTAGGTGCAGCAGTGGTGGGCGGCGTCACAAGACAGGTGAGGTGCGGCAGTGGTGTGCGGCGTCACAAGAGAGGTGAGGTGCAGCAGTGGTGGGCGGCGTCACAAGACAGGTGAGGTGAAGCAGTGGTGGGCGGCGTCACAAGAGAGGTGAGGTGAAGCAGTGGTGGGCGGCGTCAAAAGGGAGGGGGACGTGCAGCAGTGGTGGGGGCCCGTCACAAGACAGGTGAGTGAAGCAGTGGTGGGCGGCGTCACAAGAGAGGTGAGGTGCAGCAGTGGTGGGGGGGCGTCACAAGGAGGTGAGGTGCAGCAGTGGTGGGCGGCGTTCACAATAGGGGTTTGAGGTGAGCAGTGGTGGGCTGCGTCACAAGACAGGTGAGGTGAAGCAGTGGTGGGCGGCGTCACAAGACAGGTGAGGTGCAGCAGTGGTGGGCGGCGTCACAGGAGAGGTGAGGTGCAGCAGTGGTGGGCGGCGTCACAAGAGAGGTGAGGTGCAGCATTGGTGGGTGGCGTCGCAAAACAGGTGAGGTGAAGCAGTGGTGGGTGGCGTCACAAGAGAGGTGAGCTGCAGCAGTGGTGGGCGGCGTCACAAGAGAGGGGGAGCTGCAGCAGTGGTGGGGGGCCCGTCACAAGGACAGGTGAGGGGGCAGCAGTGGTGGGGGCGTCGCAAGACAGGTGAGGTGAAGCAGTGGTGGGCGGGTCACAAGAGAGGTGAGGTGCAGAAAGTGGTGGGGGCGTCACAAGACAGGTGAGCTGCGCAGTGGTGGGCGGCGTCACAAGACGGGTTTGAGCTGCAGGCAGTGGTGGGCGGCGTCACAAGACAGGTGAGGTGCAGCAGTGGTGGGCGGCGTCACAAGAGAGGTGAGCTGCAGCAGTGGTGGGCGGCGTCACAAGAGAGGTGAGGTGCAGCAGTGGTGGGCGGCGTCACAAGACAGGTGAGGTGCAGCAGTGGTGGGCGGCGTCACAAGAGAGGTGAGCTGCAGCGGGGTTTTGGACGGCGTCACAAGAAGGTGAGTGCAGCAGTGGTGGGCGGTCGTCACAAGAGAGGTGAGCTGCAGCAGTGGTGGGCGGCGTCACAAGAGAGGTGAGGTGCAGCAGTGGTGGGCGGCGTCACAAGAGAGGTGAGCTGCAGCAGTGGTGGGCGGCGTCACAAGACAGGTGAGGTGCAGCAGTGGTGGGCGGCGTCACAAGAGGGGTGAAGCTGCGGCAAAGTGGTGGGTGGGGCGGGTCACAAGACGGGTTTGAGGTGCAGCAGTGGTGGGTGGCGTCGCAAGACAGGTGAGGTGAAGCAGTGGTGGGCGGCGTCACAAGAGAGGTGAGGTGCAGCAGTGGTGGGTGGCGTCGCAAGACAGGTGAGTGCAGAAAGTGGTGGGGGGCCCGTCAAAAGACAGGTGAGCTGCAGCAGTGGTGGGCGGCGTCACAAGACAGGTGAGGTGCAGCAGTGGTGGGCGGCGTCACAAGAGAGGTGAGGTGCAGCAGTGGTGGGCGGCGTCACAAGAGAGGTGAGGTGCAGCAGTGGTGGGCGGCGTCGCAAGACAGGTGAGGTGCAGCAGTGGTGGGCGGCGTCACAAGAGAGGTGAGCTGCAGCAGTGGGGGGGGGGGCCCGTCACAAGAGAGGTGAGCTGCAGCAGTGGTGGGCGGCGTCACAAGAGAGGTGAGGTGAAGCAGTGGTGGGCTGCGTCACAAGACAGGTGAGGTGCAGCAGTGGTGGGCGGTGTCACAAGACAGGTGAGGTGAAGCAGTGGTTGGCGGCGTCACAAGACAGGTGAGGTGAAGCAGTGGTGGGTGGTGTCACAAGACAGGGTAGGTGCAGCAGTGGTGGGCGGCGTCACAAGACAGGTTAGGTGAAGCAGTGGTGGGTGGTGTCACAAGACAGGTGAGGTGAAGCAGTGGTGGGCGGCGTCACAAGAGAGGTGAGGTGAAGCAGTGGTGGGCGGCGTCACAAGACAGGTTAGGTGAAGCAGTGGTGGGCGGCGTCACAAGACAGGGTAGGTGCAGCAGTGGTGGGCGGCGTCACAAGACAGGTGAGGTGCGGCAGTGGTGTGCGGCGTCACAAGAGAGGTGAGGTGCAGCAGTGGTGGGCGGCGTCACAAGAGAGGTGAGGTGAAGCAGTGGTAGGCGGCGTCACAAGAGAGGTGAGGTGAAGCAGTGGTGGGCGGCGTCACAAGAGAGGTGACGTGCAGCAGTGGTGGGCGGCGTCACAAGACAGGTGAGGTGAAGCAGTGGTGGGCGGCGTCACAAGAGAGGTGAGGTGCAGCAGTGGTGGGCGGCGTCACAAGAGAGGTGAGGTGCAGCAGTGGTGGGCGGCGTCACAATAGAGGTGAGGTGAAGCAGTGGTGGGCTGCGTCACAAGACAGGTGAGGTGAAGCAGTGGTGGGCGGCCGTCAAAAGGGAAGGTGGGTGGGGCTGCAGCAGTGGTGGGCGGCGCCACAGGAGAGGTGAGGTGCAGCAGTGGTGGGCGGCGTCACAAGAGAGGTGAGGTGCAGCATTGGTGGGTGGCGTCGCAAAACAGGTGAGGTGAAGCAGTGGTGGGTGGCGTCACAAGAGAGGTGAGCTGCAGCAGTGGTGGGCGGCGTCACAAGAGAGGTGAGCTGCAGCAGTGGTGGGTGGCGTCACAAGACAGGTGAGGTGCAGCAGTGGTGGGTGGCGTCGCAAGACAGGTGAGGTGAAGCAGTGGTGGGCGGCGTCACAAGAGAGGTGAGGTGCAGCAGTGGTGGGTGGCGTCGCAAGACAGGTGAGCTGCAGCAGTGGTGGGCGGCGTCACAAGACAGGTGAGCTGCAGCAGTGGTGGGCGGCGTCACAAGACAGGTGAGCTGCAGCAGTGGTGGGCGGCGTCACAAGAGAGGTGAGCTGCAGCAGTGGTGGGCGGCGTCACAAGAGAGGTGAGGTGCAGCAGTGGTGGGCGGCGTCACAAGACAGGTGAGGTGCAGCAGTGGTGGGCGGCGTCACAAGAGAGGTGAGGTGCAGCAGTGGTGGTGGCGTCACAAGAGGGTGAGCTGCAGCAGTGGTGGGCGGCGTCACAAGAGAGGTGAGTTTGCAGCAGTGGTGGGCGGGTACAAGAGAGGTGAGGTGCAGCAGTGGTGGGCGGCGTCACAAGAGAGGTGAGCTGCAGCAGTGGTGGGTGGCGTCACAAGACAGGTGAGCTGCAGCAGTGGTGGGCGGCGTCACAAGAGAGGTGAGCTGCAGCAGTGGTGGGCGGCGTCACAAGAGAGGTGAGCTGCAGCAGTGGTGGGCGGCGTCACAAGAGAGGTGAGGTGCAGCAGTGGGGGGCGGCCGTACAAGAGAGGTGAGTGCAGCAGTGGTGGGTGGCGTCACAAGAAGGTGAGCTGCAGCAGTGGTGGGCGGGTCACAAGAGAGGGAGTGCCAGGTGGTGGGTTGGCGTCACAAAAGGTGAGGTGCAGCAGTGGTGGGTGGCGTCGAAAGAGGGAGGTAAGAAGTGGTGGGCGGGTCGAGAGGTGAGGTCAGCAGTGGTGGGGGGTCGCAAGAAGGTGAGGCACAGTGGTGGGGGGCGTCACAAGAGGTGAGGGGCAGCTGGTGGGCGGCGTACAAGACAGGGGAGTGAGCGTGGTGGGCGGCGTAAAAGAGAGGTGAGCTGCGCGTGGTGGGCGGCGTCACAAGAGAGGTGAGGGCAGCGGGTGGGGCGGCGTCAAAAGGGTGAGGTGCAGCGTGGGGGGGCGCCAAAGGGGGGGGAGGTGCAGCAGTGGTGGGCGGCGTAAAAGAAGGTGGGTGCAGCAGGGTGGGCGGGCCCACAAGAGAGGTGGTGAGCAGGGGTGGGCGGCGTCACAAGAGGGGTTTGAGGTGCTCCCAGGGGTTTGGGCCCGGCCGTCACAAGAGAGGTGGCTGAAGCAGTGGTGGGGGGCCCCGGCCCACAAGAGAGGTGGGGTCCCGGCAGGGTGGGCGGCGTCACAAGAGGGGGGTGCAGCAGTTTTTGGGGGGGTCGACAAGAGAGGGGGAGGTGCAGCAGTGGTGGGCGGGTACAAGAGGGTGAGGTGCAGCAGGGGTGGGCGGGGCGTCCAAGAGAGGTGAGGTGCGCAGTGGTGGGCGGCGTAAATGAGGGGTTTGGGGTTTGCGGGAGTGGTGGGCGGCGTCCAAGAGAGGTAAAGGTGCAGCAGTGGGGGGCCGGCGGTAAACAAGGAGGTGAGGGTGCGCATTTGGGGGGTGGCGTCAAAAAGACGGTGAGGGGAAACAGTGGTGGGGGGGCCGTCGCAAGCAGGTGGGGTAAAAGCAGTGGGGGGGCCGGGCCCCCAAGGAGGTGAGGTGCAGCTTTGGTGGGGGGCGTGCTGACAGGTGAGCTGCGCTTGGTGGGCGGTCGTAAAAAGACAGTGTGAGTGCAGCAGTGGTGGGCGGGGGTCCCCCGGGACACGTGACTGCAGCAGTGGTGGGCGGGGTCACAAGAGGGGGGTGAGCTGCACCCAGTGGGGGGCCGGCGCACAAGAGAGGGTGGGGGTGCAGCAGTGGGGGGGGCGGCTTTCCACAAGCAGGTGAGGTGCGAAAGTGGTGGGGGCGTCAAAAGAGGGTGAGCTGCAGAAAGTGGTGGTTTGGGGCCCAAAAGAGGGTTTGAGCTGCAGCGGGTGGTGGGCGGCGTCACAAGAGGGGGGTGAGCTGCAGCAGTGGTGGGCGGCGCCCACAAGGGGAGGTGGGGGTTTGCAGCAGTGGTGGGGGGGCCCGGGGGTCAAAAGGGGGGTGACTGCACCAGGGGTGGGTGGCTTTCACAAAGACAGGTGAGCCCCCCGAGCATGGGGGGGGGCCCCGTCACAAGAGAGGTGAGCTCAGCAGTGGGGGGCCCGGCGCCCAAAGGGGGTTTGAGCTGCAGCGGTGGTGGGGGCCCGTCCCCAAGAGGGTGGGTGCAGCAGTGGGGGGCGGCTTTCACAAGAGGGGGTGGAGGCAGCTTGGTGGGTGGCGTAACAAGAAGGTGAGCTGTAGAGGGGGGTCGGGGGGCACAAGAGAGGGAGCTGAAAGCAGTGGTGGGTGGGTCACAAGAAGGTGGGGTGCAGCAGTGGGGGGTTTGGCGTCGCAAGACAAGTGGGGTTTAAACCCCGGTGGGGGGGCGGCGCACAAGAAGGTGGGTGCGGGCAGGGGGGTTTTTGGGGGGCGTCGCAAGACAGGTGGGGCCCCGAAAGTGGGGGCCCGGCGTCACAAGACGGTGAGCTGCAGCGGTGGGGGGCCCGGCGTCACAAGAAAGGTGGCTGACCCCCAAGGGGGGGGGCGGGGCATCGTCACAAGAGGGTGAGCTGCGCGTGGTGGGGGGGGTTTCCGGGGTTTGAGGTGCAGCTGTGGTGGGGGGGACCAAAAGACAGGTGAGGTGCGCTTGGTGGGGGGCCCGCCCACAAGAGGGGTGAGGTGCAGCGTGGTGGGCGGGTACTAAATTTGTGGGGTGCAGCAGGGGGGGGCGGGTCAAAAGAGAGGTGAGGTGCAGCAGTGGTGGGGGGCCCCGTCCAAGAGGGGGTAGGTCCCAGCTTTGGTTTGGGCGGCGTCAAAAAGGGGAGGTGGGGTTGCACCCGTGGTGGGGGCGTCACAAGAGAGGTGAGGTGCACCCGTGGTGGGGGGCCCCGTCGCAAGACAGGTGAGGTCCCAGCAGGGGTGGGCGGCGGTAAATGAGAGGTAAAGCTGCACCCATGGTGGGGGGCGTCACAAGAGAGGTGAGTGCCCCAGTGGTGGGGGCCGTAAAAGAGAGGTGAGGTGAAACCCATTTGGTTTGGGCTGCGTCACAAGACAGGTGAGGTTTGGCAGTGGTGGGCGGTTTTCCTTTCAAAAGGTGAGGTGAAGCGTGGTTGGGGGCTTTCACAAGACAGGTAAAGGTAAAGCAGGGGTGGGTGGTTTTCCCCCAAGACAGGGTAGGTCCCAGCAGGGGGTGGGGGGGCCCGTCACAAGCAGGTTGGGTTTAAAGAAAGTGGTTTGGGGGGGTTTGTCACAAGCCCAAGGTGGGTGAAGCAGTGGTGGGCCCGGCGTCAAAGGAGGTGAGGTAAAAGCAGTGGTGGGGGGGTTCAAAGACGGTTAGGTAAAAGCGTGGTGGGGGGCGTCAAAAAGCCGGGTAGGTGCGCAGTGGTGGGCGGGGGTCAAAAGACGGGTTGAGGGCGGCAGTGGTGTGCGGGTACAAGGGAGGTGAGGTGCAGCGGGTGGGGGGCGGCGTCACAAGAGAGGTGGTGAAGCGGGGGGGCCCGGCCCGTACAAGAGAGGGAGGTGAACCCAGTGGTGGGACCCCGCCCACAAAAAGAGGTGACGTGCAGCCAGTGGGGGGCGGGTCAAAGACAGGTGAGGTGAAGCTTGGGGGGCCCGGGCGTCACAAGAGAGGTGGGTGCGAAAAGTGGGGGGGGCCGCCCACAAAGGGGGTTTGGAGGTGCAGCAGTGGTGGGCGGGTCACAATAGGGTTTAGGTGAACCCAGTGGTGGGGGGCCGTCAAGACAGGTGAGGTGAAGCGTGGGGGGGCGGGCCCAAAAAAGGACGGTGGGGTGCAGCGTGGGGGGCGGCGTCCCCGGAGAGGTGAGGTCCCGCAGTGGTGGGCGGCGTCAAAAGAGAGGTGGGGTTTTGCAGCTTTTGGTGGGGGGCCCGTCCCCCCCAAAAAATTTGAGGGTGAAGCAGTGGTGGGTGGCGCCCAAAAAGAGAGGTGACCCTTCAGCAGTGGGGGGGGCCGCCCAAAAGAAAAGGTGAGCTGCAGCAGTGGTGGGGGGCCCGGGGTTCACAAGACAGGTGGGGTCCCGCGTGGTGGGTGGGTCGCAAGCGGTGAGGTAAAGCAGTGGGGGGCCCGGGTCAAAGAGGGGTTGAGGTGCAGAAAGTGGTGGGGGGGCGTCGCCAAGAAGGTAAAGGCTCCCCAAGCAGTGGTGGGGGGGGCCCGTCCAAGACAGGTGGCTGCAGCAGTGGTGGGCGGTCGTAAAAGGGGACAGGTGAGCTGCAGCAGGGGTTTGGGCCCGGCGTCACAAGAGAGGTGGCTCCCAGCGGGGTTTGGGGCGGCGTCAAAAGAGAGGTGGGGTTTGAAGCAGGGGGTGGGGGGGTACAAGACAGGGAGGTCCCGCATTTGGTGGGGCCCCGGGGGTCACAAGAGAGGGTGAGCTGCAGCAGTGGGGGGATGGCGTCCAAGAGAGGTGAGTTTGAGCGTGGGGGGCGGGTAAACAAGAGGGGTGGGGCTCCCGCAGTGGTGGGGGCCGGCAAAAAGAGAGGTAAATGCAGCAGTGGGGGCGGGGGTACAAAAAGAGGTGGCTGCAGCGTGGTGGGTGGCGTAAACAAGACAGGGGGCTCCCACAGTGGTGGGGGGCCCGTAAAAAGAGAGGTAGCTGCAGCATTGGTGGGGGGCCTTTAAAAGGACAGGTGAGGTCCCAAGAGGGGGGGTGGCGTCGCAAGAAAGGGAGGTGAACCCGATGGTGGGGGCCTCAAGAGATTTTGAGGTGAACCCAGTGGTGGGGGGCGTCGCAAGACAGGTGGCTGCAGCAGTGGGGGGCGGCCGCCCAAAAGGGAAGGTAAAGGCTGCAGCAGTGGGGGGGGCGGCGTCACAAGACAGGTGAGCTCCCGAGGGGTGGGGCGGCGCACAAGGAGGTGAGAGCAGCGTGGGGGGCCCGGCTTTCAAAAAAGAGAGGTGAGGTGCGCAGGGGGGCGGCGTAAAAGAAGGTGAGGGGGCGGCAGGGGGGGGGGGGTTGGGCCGGCCCCGCCAAGAGGGTTTGGGGTTTAAACAGTGGTGGGCGGCGTCACAAGACGGTGAGGTGCAGCAGGGTTTGGGCGGGGGGTCAAAGAGAGGGTTGAGGTGCAGAGTGGTGGGGGCTTTCACAAGAGGGGGATGAGCTGCGGGCAGTGGTGGGGGGCCCGTCGAAAAGACAGGTGCTGCCTCCCTTTGGTGGGCGGCTTTCACAAGAAAAGGTGAGGTGCAGCAGTGGTGGGGGGCCCCGGGCCCCCACAGAGAGTGAGGTGAGCAAGTGGTGGGGGGGCCGTCAAAGGAGGTGAGGTGCACCCAGTGGTGGGGGGCCCGTCCCCAAGAAGGTGGGGTCCCAGCAGGGGGGGCGGCGTCCAAGAGATTTTAAAGTTTTGCAGCAGTGGTGGGCGGCCGCCAAAGAGAGGTGAGCTGCAGCGGTGGTGGGGGGCCCGTCACAAAAGGGGAGAGGTGGTGCAGCGTGGTGGGGGGGCCGTCACAAGAGAGGTGGGTGAGCGTGGGGGGCGGCGTCCAAAGAGGTGGGTGCAGAGTGGGTGGGGGGCCCCGTCAAAAGAGGGTGAGGGCAGCAGTTTTGGGCGGCTTCAAAAGAGAGGTGGGTTTGCAGCAGGGGGTGGGCGGGGGTACAAGAGAGGTGAGGTGCAGCAGGGGGGTGGGGGGCCCGTCAAAAGAGAGGTAAAGGTGCAGCGGGGCGGTGTTGTGGGCCCACAAGAAGGTGGGGTTGCAGCAGTGGTGGGGGCCGTCCCCAAGAGGGGGGAGGTGCAGCTGGGGGCGGCCCTTTCGAAAGAAGGTGAGGTGCGCAGTGGTGGGCGGCCCGTCAAAAGGACGGTGAGGTAAAAGCAGTGGTGGGCGGCGTAAAAGGAGGGGGTGAGGTGCAGCGTGGTGGGCGGCGTCAAAAGGGGAGGTGAGGTGAGCAGTGGTGGGCGGGTCGAAGACAGGTGGGGTTTGCAGCAGGGGTGGGCGGGGGCAAAGACGGGTGAGGTGCAGCATTTGGTGGGGGCGTGAAAGGCCCGGTGAGGTGAAGCGTGGGGGGGCCCGGCCCGTCGCAAAAAAGGTGGGGGTGCACAGTGGTGGGCGGCGTCACAAAGGACGGTTTGAGGTGCACCCGGGGTTTGGGGGGCCCGTCCCCAAGACAGGTGAGGTGAAGCGGGGGTGGGCGGGTCAAAAGACGGGTGGGGAAGCAGGGGGGGCCGGGGTTTAACAAGGGGTGAGGTAAAGCATTGGGGGCGGGCGCCCAAAAGGGAGAGGGAGGTGAAGCAGTGGGGGGGCGGCGTCAAAGACGGGAGGTAAGCGGGGGTGGGCCCCCGCCCAAAAGCCGGGTTTGGGGGCTGAAGCAGGGGTTTGGGCGGGTCACAACGAGGTGGGGGTGCAGCAGTGGTGGGGGGGGCCTTCACAAGCGGGTTGAGGTGAAGGCAGTGGTGGGCGGCGTCAAAGACAGGTGAGGTAAAGGGGCAGGGGTGGGCAGCGTCGCAAGACAGGTGGGTTTTGCACCCAGTGGTGGGCGGCGGGGCAAGAGAGGTGACCCTGCGGGCAGTGGTTGGGGGGCGTCCAAGGGGAAGGTAAAGGTTTTGAAAGCAGTGGGGGGCGGGTCAAAGAGAGGTGAGCTCCCGCAGGGGGGGCGGCCGTCACAAGAGAGGTAAAGGTGCCAGTGGTGGGGGGCCCGTCACAAGAAGGTGGGGGTTTGGCAGCAGTGGGGGGGCCCGGCGTCAAAAGGGAGAGGTGGGGGCCCGCATTTGGTGGGGGGCCCCGTCCAAGGGAGGTAAAGGTCCCCCAAGCAGTGGTGGGCGGGTCAAAAGAGAGGTGAGGTCCCAGCATTTGGGGGGGCCCGGGTCACAAGAGAGGGGGAGGTGCAGCAGTGGGGGGCGGGGTAACAAGAGAGGTGAGGTGCAGCGTGGGGGGGGCCCGTCACAAGGGGAGGGTGGGGTCCCGCAGTGGGGGGGCGGCGTCACAAGAGAGGTGGCTGCAGCAGTGGTGGGCGGGGGTCACAAGAGAGGTGAGGGGGCCGAAGTGGTGGGGGCTTTCAAAAGGGGGTTTTGGCTGCGGGAAGTGGGGGGCGGGTCAAAAGGACAGGTGAGGTGCAGCGTGGTGGGCGGGGGGTACAAGAGGGGGTGGGGTTGAAAGCAGTGGTGGGCGGGGTCCCCCCAAAAAGAGGGTGAGCTGCAGCAGTGGTGGGCGGCGCCCAAAGGGAGGGGTTGAGGGCAGCGTGGTGGGGGGCCCTTTCACAAGAGGGGGAGATCCGCAGTGGTGGGCGGCGTACAAGGGGAGGTGAGCTGCCCCAGTGGGGGGCCCGGTTTTTCCCCACAAGAGAGGTGAGGTGCAGCTGTGGTGGGCCGGCCGTCCCCCAAGGAGGTGAGAGGGAAGCAGGGGTGGGGGGTACAGAGGGGTTTGATGTGCAGCAGAAAGGTGGGCGGCGTCACAAGAGGGTGGGTCCCAGATGGTGGGGGGCCCCTTCAAAAGAGGGGGTTTTTGAGCTGCCGCAGGGGTGGGCGGGGGCCCCAAGGAGAGGTGGGGTGCAGCAGTGGTGGGCGGCGTCACAAGAGAGGGGGGTTGCAGCAGTGGGGGGCCCGGCGTCAAAAGAGAGGTGGGGTTTCCCAGCAGTGGGGGGGGGCGTCACAAAAGAGGTGAGAGGGCAGCATTGGTGGGCGGGGGTCAAAGAGAGGGAGGTGCGGGCCAGGGTGGGCCCGGGGTTCACAAAGAAGGGGGTTGAGGTGCAGCGGTGGGGGGCGGGTCAAAAGAGAGGTGAGGTGCACCCGTGGTGGGCGGCGCAAAGGGAAGGTGAGGTCCCAGCAGTGGTGGGGGGGTCAAAAGAGAGGTGGGTGCAGCGTGGTGGGGCGGGTTAAGGGGTGAGGGGCAGCAGTGGTGGGCGGGTCACAGAGAGGTGAGCTGCAGCCGGGTGGGCCCCCGTCAAAAGAGGGTGGGGCCTGCAGCAGTGGTGGGGGGGGCCGGGCCCGTCAAAGAGAGGTGAGGTGCGCAGTGGTGGGGGGCCCGTCACAAGAGAGGGGAAGGTGCACCCAGTGGGGGCGGGTCAAAGGAAGAGGGGGAGGTGAGCATTTGGTGGGGGGCCCGTCACAAGAGAGGTGGGGTTGCAGCGGGTGGTGGGGGGGCCCGTCCAAGAGAGGTGGGGTTTCCCGCGTGGTGGGCGGGTCACAAGAAAAGGTGAGCTGCAGCAGTGGGGGGCGGCGCCCCAAGAGGGGTGAGGTGCGGGCGTGGGGGGGCCCGGCTTTCACAAGAGGGGGTGACCCGCGCAGTGGGGGGCGGGTCCAAGAGAGGTGAGTGCAGCAGGGTGGGCGGGGTCACAAGAAAAAGGGGTTAGGTCCCAGAAAGTGGGGGGCCCCCGGGTACAAGAGAGGTGAGGTGAGAGGGGTTTGGGCCCGGCATCCAAGGAGGGGGGGTGCCCCAGGGGTGGGCGGGTAAAAGAGAGGGAGTTTTTTTTTTTTCGGGCAGGGGGTGGGGGCGTCAAGGGAGGTGAGCTGCGCAGTGGTGGGCGGGGGTCACAAGAGAGGTGAGGTGCAGCAGTGGGGGGGGGGGGGGTACAAGGAGGTGAGGGAAAGCGTGGTGGGCGGCTTTCCAAGGGGAGGTGAGCTGCAGCGTGGTGGGGGGGCTTTCCAAAGGGGAGGGGGAGGTGCAGAAGTGGTGGGGGGCCCGTCAAAAAAGAGAGGTGAGCGCAGCAGTGGGGGGCGGCGTCACAAAAAGAGGTGAGGTGCAGAGTGGTGGGCGGCGCCCACAAGAGAGGGGGTGCGGGCAGTGGTGGGCGGGTCACAAGAGGGTGAGGTGCAGCGTGGTGGGGGGGGGCGTCACAAGAGGGGTTGAGGTCCCGCGTGGTGGGTGGCGTCCAAGAGAGGTGAGGGGGCCGCAGTGGTGGGCGGCGTCAAAAGAGAGGTGAGGGGGCGCAGTGGTGGGCGGCGTCAAAAAAGAGGTGGGGTTTGCAGCAGTGGTGGGTGGGCCCAAAAGGAGGTGGGTGAGCAGGGGGTGGGCGGGGGTTCCAAGGAGGTGAGGTGAAAGCAGTGGTGGGCGGCTTCAAGAGGGGTGAGTGCAGCGTGGTGGGGGGGCGCCCAAAAAAAGAGAGGTGAGGTGCACGGGGGTGGGCGGCGTAAAAGAGAGGTTAGGGCAGCGGGTGGGCGGGGCGTAAAAAGAGAGGGGGGTCCCGCAGGGGTTTGGGCGGCTTCACAAGAGAGGGGGGTTTGGCAGCAGTGGTGGGCCCGGTTTAAAAGAGGGTGGGGTGCAGCATTTGGTGGGCGGCGTCAAAAGAGAGGGGGGCGGGCACCCGTGGTGGGGGGCCGTCCCCAAGGGGGGAAGGGGGGGGGGGGGGGGGGGTGCGGGCAGTGGGGGGGCGGCTTTCACAAGGGGTTTGGGGTTTGAGCAGAAATTGGGAGTTATTTTGATCACCGGGAAAGGCAACTCCCAAAAGTTTTTTTTTTCCCCTAAATTTGCAGGGCGTTGGTTGTTATTATTTTTCATCACTTAATGTAACTAGAACATTAATGTAACTAAAAACATAATGTAACTGAAAATAATGTAAAAAAACAAAATGAAATTAAAAATTAATGTAACTAGAACATAATGTAACTAGAACTTTAATTTTAACTAGAAAAAATGTAACTGAACTAATGAAACTAGAACTTTAATGTAACTAAAAATAATGTAACTAAAAATTAAGGGAACGGGAACAAAATGAAATGAACATAATGTAACAAAGAAAAAAATTGTAATAGAAACATAAGGGAATTAAAAACCAAAAATGTAATTTAAAAACAAATGTAACTAGAAAAAAAAATGTAACTAAAAACATTTTTTGTTATGTGTTTAAACATGAAAAAGGTACCTCATATATGCGACATATGTCATTGTGACCCCCGGTGTGACTTTGAAAATTAAAAAAAGATGAGAAATGAAAAAATGGTTCATGATATTTTGAAATTTCAAAAAAAAAAAAAAAAAAAAAAAAACGGACAATTTTATGATAGATTCTCTATAAATTATCATATGCAATAGTTACATATTCTTTTATTATGCAGAATACACACATATATATATATATATATATATATATATATATATATATATATATATATATATATATATATATATATCGTGCCGAATAGGCAGAACTTGCGATCTTGGCTTAAATAGCAACGCTCATCTTGCCATATAGGACAAGTGAAAATTTGTGTATGCAATAATTTCGCAAAAATCATTCTAAACATTACGAAAAAAATATATTTCATTGTGTTTGTTTAGTATTAAATTACCGTAAACGTATTTAAAATGTATTTAGTAGGATTAGGCTAAAATAAATTGCGCTTGTTATGATAAGGTTAGGTAAGTTTTCTAAGATTCTTTTGGTGCAAAATTAAAAATTTTTACATTAATGAAAAAAATATATCTTTAAACGTATAAGAGAAAATTTTAGAAAGGACTTAATTTTAAATGAGTTCTTGCTAATTGACCAGTTTTACATATTCGGCACGACATATATATATATATATATATATATATATATATATATATATATATATATATATATATATATATATATATATATATATATATAATATATATATATATATATATATATATATATATATATATATATATATATATATATATATATATATATATATATATATATACATATATATGTCGTGCCGAATAGGCAGAACTTGCGATCTTGGCTTAAATAGCAACGCTCATCTTGCCATATAGGACAAGTGAAAATTTGTGTATGCAATAATTTCGCCAAAATCATTCTGAACCTAACAAAAAAAATATATTTCACTGTGTTTGTTTAGTATTAAATTATTGTAAACAAATCTAAAATATATTTAGTTGGGTTAGGCTAAAATAAATTGTTCTTATTATAATAAGGTTAGGTAAACTTTCTAAGATTCTTTTGGTGCAAAATTAAAATTTTTTACGTTAACATTAATGAAAAAAATATATCTTTAAACGTATAAGAGAAAATTTCAGAAAGGGCTTAATTTTAAATGAGTTCTTGCTAACTGACCAGTTTTACATATTCGGCACGACATATATATATATATATATATATATATATATATATATATATATATATATATATATATATATATATATATATATATATATATATATATATATATATATATATATATGTATATATATATATATATATATATATATATATATATATATATATATATATATATATATATGTATATATATATATACATATATCTGGTTGGGTAAGTAGCTCAGATGTATTGGAAGTATTTCGTTCTTTTAATAGTTCGTAATTTACCATTAAACACGATTCGTGAACAATGTATTGTGAGTGCTGGTGTTGTTTTGATTTTCTTAGTGTCGTGCTGAATCATTGGTGACCACGACCTCTGCAGGGTGTTAACGTTACAAATGTTTGACCCCTTGTGTGTTCTGAGCTACAGTTTGTGCGCTTCTTTAAAGCGTTGATTCCCAGGGACCTCAAATTTCTCCTGTGAAAGCCGACTTACCAGTATTCTGCGTCCCAAGAGGGTACGAGGTGTAAATGTTAACCCCGTTAAATGTTTTGAAGCAAATGTGACTGTAGCAATGGATACCTGGATAACTTTCTTGGTTTGTGCAGCGACCGACTACAATTAATTAAGTCCTGCATTCAGACATACAACCTGCTACTGATTTTTCCTCGCCGCCCAGACAGTTTAAGTCATCATACCAACAAAGTTATCACCTATTTTCCAACTTCAAAAATTGTGTTTACCTTTATATTCCTTTGATGCTTCTTATCGCATTCATCATTCTGCTGCGCTGGACATCCCCAGTCTCCACATCTCCTTTACTTCTCTTTTATCAAGGATAGTTTCATTTCTCTCTACCAGTGACAAACCACTTTTATCGTCCTCATTCCCTCGAAATCCAAGAATCCTCTTAATCTTTCCGCTCAGAAGCCGTATCTCCGATCTTCCTCCAGCACATTATTCTCCCGAGAATACAGCTGCTCTAGAGAAGACATCGTTACTTACACTTGATCGCGTATCCACTGGTCTCCTGCTGAGTTTACCTTACGCTGAAGCTGAGGGAATCCTAAACAAGCATGTGAGAACTACTACTACTATTACTACAATAAAACAACTACTGCAATAATGTGCATAATAACTGGAACAGTGATGGAATGAGACATTTATCATGAAAATTAATGTGTCTTTTTTTTAATACAATGATATAACAGATAATTTATTTAATACGAGATATGGTTACTTCTTGCTTCTATAAGCACTGCTACACACTATGGCAAAGAATTGATCAATGTTGAATACATTTTGGCAAGTTCTTCGTCGTGGTACCAGGTTCTATTAACAGCAACAATTAGCTTCTCCACAGTTGAACAGTTCTGCGTCGCAATTCTGCGTTTGGTTATTCCCCATATTCTCAATTGGGTTAAGGTCAGGTGAGTTTCCAGGCCAATATAGATTGCTTTTCCCACTCTCTTCGAAGAATGTCAGCATTTTTCTGGGAGTGTGGCATGGAACAAGATCCTGCTGGAAAATGTCTTCTTCATCAGGAAATTCTCTGTCCATAATGAAAAGTGGTATAAACCTTGGTAATAAATACCGACAAATTGGTTTAGAAAGACACGTCAGCAAACACTATGACATATTTATTAGAAAACGTTTCGGTCCTGGGACCTTGATCAAGGTCCCAGGACCGAAACGTTTTCTAATAAATATGTCATAGTGTTTGCTGACGTGTCTTTCTAAACCATAATGAAAAGTAAATAAGTTGCCAGGATTGCCTTGTATTTGTCACTGTTCATCGTTCACTCAACAATAACAAGCCGTCCTCGGCGTTTAGCGGTAAAATTACTCCAAAACATCTTAGGTAGGTGTTTTGGAGATTGCTGAATGTGTCCATTCCGAAGAGGTTCGCCTTTGCTCCTTTTCTCTACCACTGATGTGCACCAATGTACTTCAAGATGTCCCGGATCTGAAAATATAAGTTTACTACATTCATAAGCCGTCCCTTCCTTATGATCAAGTACCAACTGTAACCGTTTTTCTTCATAGAAGAAGCCAATAATTATTTCTTTACCGGCTTTCTGGCAGTACTGCCAACTTCAAGGAGCCTTCGTCAGAGTGTTGAAGAGTCAACATTTACGCCAGCTGAAGCTAAAAATCTCCGTAGATCTTTGCTGGTTTTCTTGGGATCCTTCACACAATTTCTTGTCATCGTGAGGTGTTGTCTTACGTTTTCTTCTACATCTTCCTCGACGCAACACTCCACAATCACCAATGTCGTCAGCTCTCTTCAGAATCCGACCAACAGTTGACTTTGTTAGGCTCAACTTTTCGGCTATCTGTTACTTAAATAAGCATATTTTCTAAGAGCTACAATTCTTGCAAGCTTCCTAGGTGCAACATCCATCATGAATTTCAACAGTAATCATGAACTGAAAGGGACAGTTTAGTTAAACGACATTCACTCGCAGAGTACGCTTCCTGGAATAGCCTCACAGAACAACTGCAGTTATAGGACTGACGAGAGTCGCAGGGTAACACCACAGCTGGATGGTCCCAGGAGTAGCAAACTCTTGTGAAAAGAAAAGAGCCCAAACTACATTAATTAAGCAGGAGATTAGGCATATTATGAGAAAATCACAAAATTTGCTTCTGTACCAATTATTTTGCACATAAATTACACAAAAGGCACAATACCGTGACTGGAACGATACACAAATAACCCGCACATAAAAGAGAGAAGCTTACGACGACGTTTCGGCTCGATTTGGACCATTTACAAAGTCACACTAACCAGAAGTGGAGCAGGACGGCTATATATAGGCAGGAAGAGGTGGTGGTGGTGGTAGTAGTAGTAGTAGTAGTAGTAGTAGTAGTAGTAGTAGTAGTAGTAGAGGTAGTAGTAGTGGTAGTGGTAGTGGTAGTAGTAGTAGTGGGGAATAAGGAGGAGGAGCCAGTCAAATACAAAGAAAGGGGACCACTGCAAGGGAGCTAGGTGCCCACAGAGGGAGAGCAAGTGCACAGAGGTGGGTGAAAGGGGAACTGGTGAAATAAATAAAGAAGGAACAAAAACACGAGACAGAAGAAAGAAAGACACCCAGAGGAGAATAAGGAAAGAGGAAAGGGGAAGAGGGAGAAGAAGAAAAAGAAAAAGAAAAAAATGAGGACTCAGGTTAAGTCACGGGTGTTCTGAAGTTTGGAGCATTTTACAATGTAGTGGGAGAGGAAGGTATCTACAGAGACGAAGCCAAGACTAAGATTCATACAAGGAAAGTTGTGTATTAGAGAGGATTCAACTAGACGGCGACTGTTAGAGTTGGAAGTAGGGAAGGCAGTTTTAGCAGAAGACCAGGCAATAGGATGGATATGATCTCTGACGTGACAGAAAAGAGCACTGTTAGTGTCGGCAAGCCTAACTGTGCACTTGCTCTCCCTCTGTGGGCACCTAGCTCCCTTGCAGTGCTCCCGTTTCTTTGTATTTGACTGGCTCCTCCTCCTTATTCCCCACTATTACCACTACCACTACAACTACTACTACTACTACTACTACTACTACTACTACTACTACTACTACTGCTACTACTACTACTACTACTACCACCACCACCACCTCTTCCTGCCTATATAGCCGTCCTGCTCCACTTCTGGTTTGTGTGACTATGTAAATTGTCCAAGTCGGACCGAAACGTCGTCGTAAGCTTCTCTCTTTTATGTGCGGGTTATTTGTGTATTTTGCACATTACTGTACAAGTAACTATTAATAATAATAATACAATTAAAAAATAATAATAATTAATATATTTATTATTATAAGTAATAATAGTTCTAGTAGTAACAATGACGTAGGAGTAGTTATAGCAAAAGTAGTAATACTAGTAGACAAAGTAGCAACAGAAGTAGTTGCCCTAGGAAGAGTTGTAGTAATAATAGTTGCAGTCGTAGTTGCGATAATAGAAGTGATAGTAGTAGTAGTAGTAGTAGTAGTAGCAGCATCAGCAGCAGTAGCACTAGCAGTAGTAGTAGTAGTAATAGCAGCAGTAGTAATAGTAGTAGCAGTAGTAGTAGTAGTAGTAGTAGTAGTAGTAGTAGTAGCAGTAGTAGTAGTAGTAGTAATACTTGCAGCATCAAATATAGTGTTAATATAGTAAAAATAACAGAGGCAGCAGTAGTGACAATAGAGTCAACAAAAGTAGTAAGAGTCGCAGTAGTAGAAATCGTAGTAGTCATAGCAGAATAGCAGCAGTTGCTTTACTAGTTATATCATTAGCAACAGTAGTTGTAGTAGTAGCACCACCAGTAATAACAGTATTAGTAGTAGTAATCATAGTAGCAGTAGCAGAAGAAATAGTGCTTTTAGCAGCAAAATCAGTAGTAGTAATAGTAATGCCAGTAGTATTACTGACAGTACTGATGTCAGTCAAAATAGGATAGCAATGGTAAGAGTTGCATTGCATAACAATGGAAATACGTCCCTATATGAGAAAGAATGGAAATAAGTACCTATATGAAAAAACAATGGTAATACATACCTATATCAAAAATAGAAATACGTCGCTATATGAAAAACAATGGAAATACTTACCTATATGAAAAAAACAATGGAAATAAGTACCTATATATAAAAAAAATAAAAATACGTACCAATGTTAAAAATTCTGCTAATGTTTCTTGAAATGCCTCACCTATATGTCCAAATATCAGTATTACTCTTTGTGTTATCTATGATGCAGTGACATGATTCAATTACATTCTTTTTATCAAAGAGAAAAAGTAATTTTAACTGATTAGTTAAAAACGTTGATCATTCACTGCTGAAAAAAATCTGGATTACTCTTTCAAAACGAATAATATTTTTACCGGTTTTATTACACGTGAGATCTTCAATAAATATTATATGTTACTAAAATATATATTTCTTACTTTTAATTATGTATTAAGGTAACCATTAACCGGAATTTTTAAGATCATGAATACGAATTTTTCTCAAAATTGTTATTGTTATGATTATCTTCAGGGAAGTATACGACAGAGACTAATTATTATTATATTTGTATTCTTTAATTAATTTTGAAAGCCTGGGTTTTTACTGGGATTTTAAGCTGGTTTTTTCCCTGTCAAAGAATTGTACACCATAAAATGTATGTTTGTTAGTGAATATTTACTAATAATTTACTTTATTTCAAATTCTATGGTTCAACTTAAAGGAGAACTTTGTATATGCGTACGTCTGTACTCTGTCAATATATTGATGATTTCGAACCACATTCAAGTACAAATTATTGATGAGCTCTTAACAATACAGTAATTATTTTGATAAGTAACCAAATTCATCTCTTGGAAAAAAAGTGAAAAAGTGTAAGTAGAGGGAAGGCGAATAGAGAGGAAAGAAGAAAACTGGGGGAGTTGTGGAAGAGGGAAGGAAAGTGAGAAGGGGTGAGAAAAGAAGGGTGAGAGAAAAGGAAAGGAGGGTGAGCAAGTCGCAGTATTGTTATTTGCTTAAAACTACGTTTCCCTGTGAATACCTGACAATGCATGCACCATCCTGGAAGTAAGTTACACCAGAAGTTACAACAGTAAGTAAGTTACAACAGAAGTTACAACAGTAAGTAAGTTACAACAGTGCCTAAGGGTAGCTAAGACGATATACAGGAAAGCGGTTCTGTTATTTACTCCGAGAGGTGAATTAGCTGCAAATTCCCAGAAACACCTGCACACACCTGCTAGACTTACATTGACTAGAAATTTGTGAGAAATTAGGTTTGACCCTTGGCAAGGGAGGTAAGAAAATCATGATCCTTTACTAGCATAAACGCACCGTCTTCAATGGAAATGCTTTGATAGACGTAGTTCTTCCCTACAGTCTATCCAAAACATCTCCAAGATGTTTCCCAACTGCAAACTCAACTAAGTAAAGCCAATACTGCCTCAACTCCAGTCAAAGACATAACTAGACAGAAATACAACAACACAGCTCAACTACCTCAGTTGTACACATACTTTCTGCTACAACTGTGAGAAAAATCAGTGCAGGTGAGACAACCAGAGAAATCTACAAACACATTTCTGAACATCAATATTCCGGCAGAATTGACAAAGTTAACAATGTCAGGGTAATGCATTATAATTTCCACAACGAAATGATAAACCTGAAAGGTGCATCACCTGTTGCCGAGGAACGTAATAGGCAGAGAAGATATATAAACGTTGGGAATCAATTTGACCTGACTTACACCTCACTGTCTAGTTTCTTTTTTTTTGTGATTTGATAACACTTACTGTAAGGGCGAAACGTCGTCGGTAAAGAATTCCATTTCACTTTAAAAGTTTCGTTTTTACCATTACATATCTAGCAGTGTGCTACGACCATATTTGATGGACTGATTATATCGACTCCAGAGTGAGGGACTGATTACCTCAAACTCCTTCTGATCTTCACCATTCTTCTTTGTATATGACTGATGAAGCCACTGCGTGGCGAAACGTTTCATCATTAAAGATATCCAAGTCTTGCACTTGTGTCTAAATTTACCATCACATGACAAGCACCACTTATAGAATAAAATAAGAATCGTTCACAGTATGAGCAGAGATGGAAAGCTTGTGAATATTGTGATAGGTATCAATACCTAGCGCTTAGTTTTGATTATAATAATAATTAAACCCAATGTATGGGGATGACTTGTTGCTAGAGAAGTGGTCTTGGTCCCTCAAAATAAAGGTAGCCTTTCCTTTCTTGGTTTAAGCTTTACCTCCTGTCATTTCCTGGGTGCCAAACCCAGCTCCCCTTCCCTCTATAGTGCCATTTTGATAGACCCCCGGGAACAGGTTTTCCTCTAACAATAACAAACAACACCTGCACTTATCGGAACACCTGTTTTCCCATCCTCACCAACACAATGTCATTTTGCAAAAACACCTGCACTCACCTCTCTGGAACAAGACATCAGCTCCGGGTTCTCTGCCAGCTCCGGGAACATAGCATCCCACCTCAGGGAACAAGACATCATGCACCAGGTTCCTGCCATCTCCGAAACATGCATCCAGTCTCTCGGGAACAAGACATCATGCTGCCAAAGTTCTCTTTTCCATGCTCCTGGAACATATGCGTCTCACCCTCTGGAACAAACACATGCGCCGGGTTCTCTCCAGCCCGGAACAATCATCTCACCCTCTGGAACAAGGCATCATCGCCGGGTTCTCTGCCTCCCGGGAACATAGCATCTCAGCCTCTCTGGAACAAGACACAGCTGCCGGGTCTCTGCCATGCTCCGGAAAAAAACATATCATCTCATCCTCCTGAAAAACATCATGCTCCCAAGTCTCCGCCATGCCCTGGAACATATCGTCTCAGCCTCTCTGGAACAAGACATCATGCTGCCAGGTTCTCTCCCATGCCCGGAACATATGCACCCCATCCTCTCGGGAACAAGACATCATGTGCCAGGTTCTCTCCCATGCCCGGGAACATATGCATTCATCCTCTCGGAAAAAAGACACCCATCTCCCGGTTTCCTCTGCCATGCCCGAACATATCATCTCACCCTCTCTAAAAACAAGACTCATGTGTCGGTTTTTCTGCCATGCCCTGGAACATATCATCTCACCCTTTTGGGAAACAAGACTCATGCTGCCGGGTTCTCTGCCATGCCCCGGAACAATGCATCTCACCCCTGGAAAAAGACATCATGCGCCGGGTTTCTCTCTGCCATCTCCTGGAACATATGCACTCAGCCTCCTGGAAAAGCATCATGCTGCCGGGTTCTCTCCATGCTCCGGAACAATGCACCAGCCTCTCGGGAACAAGGCACCATGCCCGGGTTCTCTGCCATGCTCCGGAACATATCATCCACCTCTCGGAACAAACATCATGCGCCAGGTTCTCTGCCATGCTCCTGGAACATAGCATCTCAGCCTCTGGAACAAAATACAGCTGCCAGGTTCCTGCCTGCTCCTGGAACATATGCATCTCACCCCTCTCGAAACAAGACATCATGCGGGCAGTTCTCTGCCATGCCCTGGAACATACACTCACCCCCCCCTGAACAAGACATTATCTCCCAGGTTCTCGCCATGCTCCTGGAAAAATGCTCTCACCTCCTGGAACAAGGCAGCTGCGCCAGGTTCTCTGTCATGCCCTGGACATATGCATCTCAGCCACTCTGGAACAAGCATCATGCTCCCAAGTTCTCTGCCATGCTCCTGAACATATACCATCTCAAGCCTCTCTGGAACAAAACATCATTCTGCCAGGTTCACTGCCAAATGCTCCTGGAACATATGGCATCTCAGCCTTTTTGTAACAAGACATCATGTCTGCAGGTGCTCTGCCATGCTTCCTGGAACATATGCATCCTCACCTCTCTGGAACCAGTCATCATGCTGCCAGGTTCTTGCCTCTCCAGAACATATGCATCTCATCCTCTCTGGAACAAGGCATCATTCATGCCCAGGTCATCTGTCATGCTCCTGAACATATGCATCTCATCCTCTTGAACAAGGTATCATGCTGCCAGGTTCTCTGCCATGCTCCTGGAACATATGCATCTCATCGTCTCTGGAACAAGGCATCATGCTGCCAGGTTCTCTGCCATGCTCCTGGAACATATGTATCTCAGCCTCTCTGGAACAAGACATCATGCTGCCAGGTTCTCTGCCATGCTCGTTGAATATATACATCTCAGCATCTCTGGAACAAGACATCATGCTGCCAGGTTCTCTGCCATGCTCCTGTAACATATGCATCTCAGCCTGTCTGGAACAAGACATCATGCTGCCAGGTTCTCTGCTATGCTCCTGGAACATATGCATCTCATCCTCTCTGGAACAAGGCATCATGCTGCCAGGTTCTCTGCCATGCTCCTGGAACATATGCATCTCAGCCTCTCTGGAACAAGACATCATGCTGCCAGGTTCTCTGCCATGCTCCTGGAACATATGCTTCCCATCCTTTCTGGAACAAGGCATCATGCTGCCAGGTTCTCTGCCATGCTCCTGGAACATATGCATCTCAGCCTCTCTGGAACAAGGCATCATGCTGCCAGGTTCTATGCCATGCTCATGGAACATATGCATCTCATCGTCTCTGGAACAAGGCATCATGCTGCCAGGTTCTCTGCCATGCTCCTGGAACATATGTATCTCAGCCTCTCTGGAACAAGACATCATGCTGCCAGGTTCTCTGCCATGCTCGTTGAATATATACATCTCAGCATCTCTGGAACAAGACATCATGCTGCCAGGTTCTCTGCCATGCTCCTGTAACATATGCATCTCAGCCTGTCTGGAACAAGACATCATGCTGCCAGGTTCTCTGCTATGCTCCTGGAACATATGCATCTCATCCTCTCTGGAACAAGGCATCATGCTGCCAGGTTCTCTGCTATGCTCCTGGAACATATGCATCTCAGCCTCTCTGGAACAAGATAATCATGCTGCCAGGTTCTCTGCCATGCTCCTGGAACATATGCATCTCAGCCTCTCTGGAACAAGACATCATGCTGCCAGGTTCTCTGCCATGCTCCTGGAACATATGCTTCCCATCCTTTCTGGAACAAGGCATCATGCTGCCAGGTTCTCTGCCATGCTCCTGGAACATATGCATCTCAGCCTCTCTGGAACAAGGCATCATGCTGCCAGGTTCTATGCCATGCTCATGGAACATATGCATCTCATCCTCTCTGGAACAAGGCATCATGCTGCCAGGTTCTCTGCCATGCTCCTGGAACATATGCATCTCATCCTCTCTGGAACAAGACATCATGCTGCCAGGTTCTCTGCCATGCTCCTGGAACATATGCATCTCATCCTCTCTGGAACAAGACATCATGCTGCCAGGTTCTCTGCCATGCTCCTGGAACATATGCATCTCAGCCTTTCTGGAACAAAGCATCATGCTGCAAGGTTCTCTGCTATGCTCCTGGAACATATGCATCTCATCCTCTCTGGAACAAGGCATCATGCTGCAGGTTCTTTGCTATGCTCCTGAAGCATATGCATCTCATCCTCTCTGGAACAAGGCATCATGCTGCCAGGTTCTCTGCCATGCTCCTGGAACATATGCATCTCAGCCTCTCTGGAACAAGGCATCATGCTGCCAGGTTCTCTGCCATGCTCCTGGAACATATGCATCTCAGCCTCTCTGGAACAAGACACGATGCTCCCAGGTTCTCTGCCATGCTCCTGGAACATATGCATCTCAGCCTCTCTGGAACAAGACATCATGCTGCCAGGTTCTCTGCCATGTTCCTGGAACATATAGCCTCATCTCGCCTCTCTGGAACAAGACATCATGCTGCAGGTTCTCTGCTGCTCCTGGAACATATGCATCTCAGCCTCTCTGGAACAAGATATCATGCTGCCAGGTTCTCTGCCATGCTCCTGGAACATATGCATCTCAGCCTCTCTGGAACAAGACATCATGCTGCCAGGTTCTCTGCCATGCTCCAGGAACATATGCATCTCATCCTCTCTGGAACAAGGCATCATGATGCCAGGTTCTCTGCCATGCTCCTGGAACATATGCATCTCATCCTCTTTGGAACAAGGTATCATGCTGCCAGGTTCTCTGCCATGCTCCTGGAACATATGCATCTCATCGTCTCTGGAACAAGGCATCATGCTGCCAGGTTCTCTGCCATGCTCCTGGAACATATGTATCTCAGCCTCTCTGGAACAAGACATCATGCTGCCAGGTTCTCTGCCATGCTCGTTGAATATATACATCTCAGCATCTCTGGAACAAGACATCATGCTGCCAGGTTCTCTGCCATGCTCCTGTAACATATGCATCTCAGCCTCTCTGGAACAAGACATCATGCTGCCAGGTTCTCTGCTATGCTCCTGGAACATATGCATCTCATCCTCTCTGGAACAAGGCATCATGCTGCCAGGTTCTCTGCCATGCTCCTGGAACATATGCATCTCAGCCTCTCTGGAACAAGATAATCATGCTGCCAGGTTCTCTGCCATGCTCCTGGAACATATGCATCTCAGCCTCTCTGGAACAAGACATCATGCTGCCAGGTTCTCTGCCATGCTCCTGGAACATATGCTTCCCATCTTTTCTGGAACAAGGCATCATGCTGCCAGGTTCTCTGCCATGCTCCTGGAACATATGCATCTCAGCCTCTCTGGAACAAGGCATCATGCTGCCAGGTTCTCTGCCATGCTCCTGGAACATATGCATCTCATCCTCTCTGGAACAAGACATCATGCTGCCAGGTTCTCTGCCATGCTCCTGGAACATATGCATTCACAGCCTACTCTGGAACAATGGCATCATGCTGCCAGGTTCTATGCCATGCTCATGGAACATATGCATCTCAGCCTCTCTGGAACAAAACATCATGCTGCCAGGATCTCTGCCATTCTCCTGGAACACATGCATCTCATCCTCTCTGGAACAAGACATCATGCTGCCAGGTTCCCTGCCATGCTCCTGGAACATATGCATCTCAGCCTCTCTGGAAAAAGACATCATGCTGCCAGGTTCTCTGCCATGCTCGTTGAACATATGCATCTCTGCCTCTCTGGAACAAGACTTCATGCTGCCAGGTTCTCTGCCATGCTCCTGGAACAAATGAATCTCAGCCTCTCTAAAATAAGACATCATGCTGCCAGGTTCTCTGCCATGCTCCTGGAACATATGCATCTCAGCCTCTCTTGAACAAGACATCATGCTCCCAGGTTCTCTGCCATGCTCCTGGAACATATGCATCTCAGCCTCTCTTGAACAAGACATCATGCTCCCAGGTTCTCTGCCATGCTCCTGGAACATATGCATCTCAGCCTCTCTTGAACAAGACATCATGCTCCCAGGTTCTCTGCCATGCTCCTGGAACATATGCATCTCAGCCTCTCTTGAACAAGACATCATGCTGCCAGGTTCTCTGCCATGCTCCTGGAACATATGCATCTCAGCCTCTCTGGAACAAGACATCATGCTGCCAGGTTCTCTGCCGTGCTCCTGGAATATATGCATCTCATCCTCTCTGGAACAAGGCATCATGCTGCCAGGTTCTCTGCCATGCTCCTGGAACATATGCATCTCAGCCTCTCTGGAACAAGACATCATGCTGCCAGGTTCTCTGCCATGCTCCTGGAACATATGCATCTCAGCCTCTCTGGAACAAGACATCATGCTGCCAGGTTCTCTGCCGTGTTAGAACTTTCACATTACTAATAAAATATTCTTTACTTTCCACTCCAATCAAAGACACATCATGCTGACAAGACTCGTCTGTTTGCTCCTTCATTAAGCTTTGCACACTGTCAACATTGCCCAGTTAATTTCTTAATATTTCTTGCTAGCAACATCTGGGTTTTTGACAAGTTGCATAGCAAGTGAAAAGAGAATACCTCCATTAGACCTTTTGGTTCATGGTAAACAAGTCCAACTCGTTCATCAAGTTCAAATTCTAATTAACATATTTACCTAAAACTTACTCACACCCAACTATTATTTAGAACATGAAAAGAGTAGACATGTCTGTGCATACAACTTGAAGGTGGATTCGACTCACAAAACAAGCATTAGAACAATGAAGTATAGGAACGGAAATAGTCTCTGGTTTTCTCCCATCTGGTTGTTGTTGTATCGTAATGGGTACTATTCCAATTTCCTTTATTAAGAGTATAGTATGTGTACTTTCAATGTATACCATTGATGAACTATAAACGACAAAATTTCACTGATAATAGTATCATTAAAGGAGTTATATTACGCTAGATCTCGGGTAAGAACGGACGCCTAGCCGAGGCTAGACGGTCACTCCCCACATCCGAGACACCAGACATGAAATCCTCCCACATGCAGTGAACTATGGAAGACATGTGAAGTGCTCTGATAAAGAGTGTGCAGATAATGAGTGTTAAAAGTTCTACCCTTTGCGAATTGTTAAGTAGAGACCACAGCAGGACTCGAACCTGCTAACTCTGTATCAGAGTCCACAGTACTCTGCCACGGAGCTAGACCGAAGATAAGTATGGGCGTCCAGCCGGAGCCAGACGATGTTTCCCCATACCCCCAGGCACCAAGCCCCTCTTGAAAGTTATTTCATATATAACAACACTGCGACTAGTCGAGGACTCTAACCCATGTCGTTTTGGCCAGCCTCATGATGAGCAAAAATCACATGACTCTCTAACCCACAGGACCACCCAATCCTACAAGAATCATGCACCCAGCAGAGTTAGGTGTTTTACCGTGATCTGAGGACATACGATGGTGTGGGTGACTCAGAGCTAATTTTATTCTACTCCCCGTTTGGTGTACTAGCTTCCACAAGCAATGTATATATTATTGTAACAACGGACGAGTGTTATTTAATCAATAGCAACACTGCGACTAGCCGAGGACTCGAATTTATGGTTTTGGTCCGCCTCATGGTGAACGAAAATCACATGATTCCCTAACCCACAGGACCACCCAATCCTACAAGAATCATGCACAGAACAGAGCTAAGTGTTTTACCGTGATCTGAGGGCATACGATGGTGTGAGTGCTTCAGAGAATAGTAAGGTACTTGAAGGGGAGAAATCGGCCGGTCAAATTGATTCTGAAGACAGAAATGGTCCAGAACTGGGTCCTGCAAGACAAATCACAGCTGAAGGAATCATGAACATACAAGAGGGTGTTTCTAGATCGTGACAAAACAAGAAGAGAACAAGAGCAGCTGAGGGAGAAGACACAGGAAAGAAAGAGGCTAGGAAGAGAGACAAGGACAGAGTCAGCAGAGGACAACCAGAGCCAGGCAGTGCAACAACCACAAGTGCACACAAAACCACTCCCAGAACCCCACAGCCAAACACCCTATCCCAACTCAAACCACAATCCACACTTATAGCCCCTACCTCACACTATGCTGCAGAACCCCACAGTGCACTGCCAGGTCCCCCAACTCCACATACCCCCCAGAACACAGTGCTGGAGAGGAAACTGAAGGTATGGTACACCAACGCTGATGGCCAAACTACAAGAGAGGGGACAACACAGGCATGAAGATTTTCCTGCACGAAGTTCAGTGGGACAGAGCACTGGAAGGGAAGTCAGTAAACGAGATGAAAGAATATGTGACAACAATATGCAAGGAAGTTGAGGAGAGATTTGTACGCAAGGGTAACAGAAATAATGAGAAGGCCAGGATGAGTCCTTGGTTCACTCAAAGGTGTAGAGAGACCAAAACTAAGTGTACTAGAGAATGGAAGAAGTATAGAAGGCAAAGAACCCAGGAGAATAAGGAGAGCAGTCGTAGATCCAGAAACGATTATGCACAGGTAAGAAGGGAGGTCCAACGACAACACGAAAAAGACATAGCAGCAAAAGCCAAATCAGACCCGAAGCTGTTGTATAGCCACATCAGGAAGAGAACAACAGTCAAGGACCAGGTAATCAAGCTGAGGAAGGAAAGATGGGAGATCACACGAAATGACTGAAGTATGTGAAGAGCTCAACATGAGATTCAAAGAAGTGTTTATAGAGGAGACAGAAGGGACTCCAGAAAGACAGAGAGGTGGGGTACGCCATCAAGTGTTCGACACAACAGACGAAGAAGTGAAGAGGCTGCTAAGCGAGCAAGATACCTCATGGGTCCTGAGAGAGGGAGCAGAGGCACTATACATGCCACTAACAACTATCTTGAATACATCTATCGAAACAGGGCGACTACCTGAGGTATGTAAGACAACAAATGTAGTCCCAATTTTTAAAAAGGAGACAGACACGATGCATTAAACTACAGAACAGTGTCACTATCATATACAGTATGCAAAGGCATGGAGAAGATTATCAGGAGAAGAATGATGGAGCACCTAGAAAGGAATGAGCTAATCAACGACAACCAACACTGTTTCAGGGATGGGAAATCCTGTGTCACAAACCTACAGGAGTTCTTTAACAGGGTGACAGCATTAAGACAAGAGAGAGAGAGAGAGAGAGAGAGAGAGAGAGAGAGAGAGAGAGAGAGAGAGAGAGAGAGAGAGAGAGAGAGAGAGAGAGAGAGAGAGAGAGAGAGAGAGTGAGAGAGAGAGAGAGAGAGGTGGATAGATTGCGCTTTCTTGGACTGTAACAAAGCTTTTGACACAGTACCACACAAGAGATTAGTGCATAAGCTGGAGGACCAGGCAGATATAACAGGGAAGGTGCTGCAATGGATCTGGGAATACCCGTTGGGAAGACAGAGAGCCACGCTACATGACGAAGTGTCAGAGTGGGCGGCTGTGACAAGTGGTGTTCCACAGGGGTTAGTCCTAGGACCGGTGCTGTTTCTGGTATAAGTGAACGACATGAGGGAAGCAATAGACTCACAAGTATTCCTGTTTGCAGATGATGTGAAGTTGATGAGAAGAATTCAATCGGACGAGGACCAGGCAGAACTACAAAGGGATCTGGACAGGCTTCAAGCCAGGTCGAGAAACTCTCTCCTGGAGTTCAACCGAACCAAGTGCAAAGTCATGAAGATTGGGAACAAAGAAAACCGCAGACGGAGTACAGTCTAGGGGACAGAGACTACAAACTTCACACAGTCAAATGGATCTTGGGGTGAGTATAACACAGGGCACGTCTCCTGAGCCGCACATTTACAAAATAACTGTTGCAACATACGGGCGCCTAGGAAACCTAAGAATAGCATTTTGACATCTCAATAAGAAATCGTTCAGGACCCTGTACACCCATTTTGGAGTATACGGCACCAGTTTGGAACCCCACACTTAGCCAAGCAAGTACGGAAATTAGAAAAAGTGCAAACGTTTGCAACAAGATTAGGAGAGGTTAAGGTAAATCGACCTGACGACACCGAAGGAGAGGAGAGATAGGGGGGTTATGATAACGACATATAAAATACTGAGAGGAATTGACAAAGTGGATAGAGACAGGATGTTCCACAGATGGGACACAGCAACAAGAGGTCACAATTGGAAACTTAAGACCCAGATGAATCACACGGATGTTAGGGAGTATTTCTTCAATCATAGAGCTGTCAGGAAGTGGAATAGTCTGGGAAGTGATGTAGTGGAGGCAGGGTTCATACATAGCTTTAAGAAGAGGTGTGATAAAGCTCATGAGGCAGGAAGAGTGACCTAGTAGCGATCAGTAGAGAGGCGGGGCCAGGAGCTGCGAATCGACCCCTGCAACCACAGCTAGGTGAGTACAACTGAGTAAACACACACACACACACGTATACACACGCATACACACACACACACACACACACACACACACACACACACACACACACACATAACACACACACAAACACACACACACACACACACACTCATACACACACACACACACACGCACACACACACACACACACACACACACACACACACACACACACACACACACACACACACACACACACACACACACACACACACTCACACACAGACACACATACACACAGACACACACAAACTCACACACACACAGAAACACACACACACACACATACGCACACTGGCTTCCCGAATTTAACCCTGCCAAATGCAAAGTCATGAAGATCGGAGAAAGGCAAAGAAGACCGTAGACGGAGTATAGGCTAGGTGGCCAAAGGCTGCAAACCTCGCTCAAGGAGAAAGATCTTGGGGTGAGCATAACACCGAGCACGTCTCCGGAAGCACATATCAACCAGATAACTGCTGCAGCATATGGGCGCCTGGCAAACCTGAGAACAGCGTTCCGATACCTTAGTAAGGAAACGTTCAAGACATTGTAGACCGTGTACGTCAGGCCCATACTGGAGTATGCAGCACCTGTTTGGAACCCACACTTGTTCAAGCACGTCATGAAATTAGAGAAAGTGCAAAGGTTTGCGACAAGGTTAGTTCCTGAGCTAAGAGGATTGTCCTATGAAGAAAGGTTAAGGGAAATTGGCCTGACGACACTGGATGACAGGAGGGTTAGGGGAGACATGATAACGACATACAAAATACTGCGTGGAATAAACAAGGTGGACAGAGACAGGATGTTTCAAAGAGGGGACACAGAAACAAGGGATCACAATTGGAAGTAGAAGACCCAGGTGAGTCAAAGGGATGTTAGGAAGTATTTCTTCAGTCATAAAGAAGTCAGGAAGTGGAATAGCCTAGCAAGTGAGGTAGTGGAGGCAGGAACCGTACATAGCTTTATGATGAGGTATGACGAAGCTCATGGAGCAGGGAGAGAGGGGGCCTAGTAGCACTCGGTGAAGAGGCGGGGCCAGGAGATGAGTTTCAACCCCTGCAACCACAATTAGGTGAGTACACACACACACACACAAAACACACACACACACACACACACACACACACACACACACACACACACACACACGCACACACACACACACAAAGGGCAACAGTAACAACAGGAAGACCAGAACGAGCCCCTGGTTTACCCGACGGTGTAAGGAGGCAAAAACAAAGTGCAATAGAGAATGGAAAAAGTACAGAAGGAAGAGAACACACGAAAATAGGGAGATTAGTCGCAGAGCCAGGAATGAGTATGCACAGGTAAGGAGGGAGGCCCAACGACAGTATGAAAATGACATAGCATCGAGAATCAAGACTGACCCGAAACTGCTGTATAGCCACATCAGGAGGAAGACAACAGTCAAAGACCAGGTGATCAGACTGAGAACAGAAGGTGGAGAACTCACAAGAAATGATCAGGAGGTATGTGAGGAGCTGAACAGGAGATTTAAGGAAGTTTTTACAGTAGAGACAGGAAGTGCTGTGGGAAGACAGCACAGAAGGGAACATCAAGAGGGAATTTACCAACAAGTGTTGGATGACATACGAACAACTGAGGAGGAGGTGAAAAAGCTCCTAAGTGACCTTGACACCTCAAGGGCGATGGGACCGGACAACATCTCCCCATGGGTCCTTAGAGAAGGAGCAGAGATGCTGTGCGTGCCTCTAACCACAATCTTCAACACATCCCTTGAAACTGGGCAACTACCTGAGAAATGGAAGACAGCTAATGTAGTCCCCAAATTTAAGAAAGGAAACAGAAACGAGGCACTAAACTACAGACCTGTGTCCCTGACATGTATTGGGTGCAAAGTCATGGAGAAGATTATCAGGAGGAGAGTGGTCGAACACCTGGAAAGGAACAAGATTATAAATGAAAACCAGCATGGGTTCATGGAAGACAAATCTTGTATCACAAACCTCCTGGAGTTTAATGACAAGGTAACAGAAGTAAGACACAAGAGAGAGGGGTGGGTAGATTGCGTTTTCCTAGACTGCAGGAAGGCTTTTGATACAGTTCCCCACAAGAGATTAGTGCAGAAGCTGGAGGATCAGGCGCATGTAAAAGGGAGGGCACTGCAATGGATAAGGGAATACCTGACAGGGAGGCAACAACGAGTCATGGTACGTGAAGAGGTATCACAGTGGGCGCCTGTTACGAGCAGGGTCCCACAGGGGTCAGTTCTAGGACTAGTGCTATTTTTGATATATGTGAACGACATGATAGAATGAATAGACTCTGAAGTGTCCCTGTTCGCAGATGACGTGAAGTTGATGAGAAGAATTAAATCGGACGAGGATGAGGCAGGACTGCAAAGAGACCTGGAGAGGCTGGACATGTGGTCCAGTAACTGGCTTCTCGAATTCAATCCAGCCAAATGCAAAGTCATGAAGATTGGGGAGGGGCAAAGAAGACCGCAGACAGAGTATAGGCTAGGTGGACAAAGACTACAGACCTGACTCAGGGAGAAAGTCCTTGGGGTGACCATAACACCGAGCACATCACCGGAGGCACACATCAACCAAATAACCGCTGCAGCATACGGGCGCCTGGCAAACCTGAGAAAAGCGTTCCGATACCTTAATAAGGAATCGTTCAAGACGCTGTACACTGTGTATGTTAGGCCCATACTGGAGTATGCAGCATCAGTCTGGAACCACACCTGGTCAAGCACGTCAAGAAGTTAGATAAAGTACAAAGGTTTGCAACAAGGCTAGTCCCAGAGCTCAAGGGAATGTCGTACGAGGAAAGGTTAAGGGACATCGGACTGACGACACTGGAGGACCGAAGGGTCAGGGGAGACATGATAACGACATACAAGATACTGCGGGTAACAGAAAAGGTGGACAGAGATAGGATGTTCCAGAGAGGGGACACAGCACAGGGACAAGGGGTCACAACTGGAAGCTGAAGACTCAGACGAGTCACAGGGACGTTAGGAAGTATTTCTTCAGTCATAGAGTTGCCAGCAAGAGGAATAGCCTAGCAAGTGAAGTGGTGGAGGCAGGAACCATACATAGTTTTAAGAAGAGGTATGACAAAGCTCAGGAAGTAGAGAGAGAGAGGACCCAGTAGCGATCAGTGAAGAGGCGAGGCCAGGAGCTGAGTCTCGACCCCTGCAACCACAGTTAGGTGAGTACAATTAGGTGAGTGCAAAAGCGACCTTTGAGAATGTTTCCCTTGAAACTTAATGCAAATTAGCACAAACTAGGTAACGATGTTTAACAAGTAATCTAATATTAACAAAAGACATTTGAAAGGGGTGATTAGCGTCTTAAAGGCGGAGGTTGTCTTTGACACTCACTAACTACCACACGAACTACACATTACGCCCCTACAAAGCAAAATATTTCTTAGACTAGAGCGAAGCATTGCACCAAGCGTGCTGTACCATTGTAACACCAGACCTGCTGTACCATTGTAACACCAGACCTGCTGTATCATTGTAACACCAGACCTGCTGTATCATTGTAACACCAGACCTGCTGTATCATTGTAACACCAGACCTGCTGTACCATTGTAACACCAGACCTGCTGTATCATTGTAACACCAGACCTGCTGTATCATTGTAACACCAGACCTGCTGTACCATTGTAACACCAGACCTGCTGTACCATTGTAACACCAGACCTGCTGTATCATTGTAACACCAGACCTGCTGTACCATTGTAACACCAGACCTGCTGTATCATTGTAACACCAGACCTGCTGTATCATTGTAACACCAGACCTGCTGTACCATTGTAACACCAGACCTGGTGTATCATTGTAACACCAGACCTGCTGTATCATTGTAACACCAGACCTGCTGTACCATTGTAACATCAGACCTGGTGTATCATTGTAACACCAGACCTGCTGTACCATTGTAACACCAGACCTGCTGTACCATTGTAACACCAGACCTGCTGTACCATTGTAACACCAGACCTGCTGAACCATTCTATCACAAGACCTGCTGTGCCATTGTAACATCAGACCTGCTATACCATTGTATCACCAAACCTGCTGTACCATTGTATCACCAGACCTGCTGAGCCATCGTATCACCTGACCTGCTGTACCATTGTATCACCAGACCTGCTGTACCATTGTATCACCGGACCTGCTGAGCCATTGTATCATCAGTCCTGCTGCACCATTGTATCACCAGACCTGCTGTACCATTGCATCACCAGACCTGCTGACCCATTGTATCACCTGACCTGCTGTACTATTGTAACACCAGACCTGTTGTGCCATTGTAACACCAGACCTGCTGTACCATTGTATCACCAGACCTGCTGTACCATTGTATCACAAGACCTGCTGAACCATAGAATCATCAGACCTGCTGTACCATTGTATCACCAAACCCGCTGAACAATTGTATCACCAGATAGGCTGAACCATTGTACAATCAGACCTGCTGAACAATTGTATCACCAGACCTGTTGAACCATTGTATCACCAGACCTGTTGAACCATTGTATCACCAGACCTGCTGAACCATAGTATCACCAGACCTGCTGTACCAATGTATCACCAGACCTGCTGTCCCATTGTATCACCAGACATGCTGTACCATTGTATCACCAGACCTGCTGAACCATTGTATCACCAGACCTGCTGTACCATTGTATCACCAGACCTGCTGAACCACTGTATCATGAGACCTGCTGTACCACTGTATCACCAGACCTGCTGTGCCATTGTATCACCAGACCTGCTGAACCATTGTATCACCAGACCTGCTAAACCATTGTATTACCAGACCTGCTGAACCATTGTATCAGCAGACTTGCTGTACCATTGTATAACCAGACCTGCTGTACCATTGCATCACGAGACCTGCTGTACCATTGTATCACCAGACCTGCTGAACCATTGTATCACAAGACCTGTTGAACCATAGTATCACAATACCGGGTGAACCATTGTATCACCTGACCTGCTGTACCATTGTATCACCAGACCTGTTGTACCATTGCATCACCAGAAATGCTGAACAATTGTATCACCAGATCTGCAGAACCACTGTATCACCAGACCTGGTGAACAATTGTATCACCAGACCTGTTGAACCAATGTATCAACAGACCTGCTGAACCATTGCATCACTAGACCTGCTGAACCATAGTATCACCAGACCTGCTGTACCAATTTATCAACCAGACCTGCTGTCCCATTGTATCACCAGACCTGCTGTACCAGTGTATCACCAGATATGCTGACCCATTTTATCACCTGACCTGCTGAACCATTGTATCACCAGACCTGCTGAACCATTGTATCACCAGACCTGCTGAACCATTGTATCACCAGACCTGCTGAACCATTGTATCACCAGACCTGCTGAACCATTGTATCACCAGACCTGCTGAACCATTGCATCACTAGACCTGCTGAACCATAGTATCACCAGACCTGCCGTACCAATGTATCACCAGACCTGCTGTCCTATTGTATCACCAGACCTGCTGTACAAGTGTATCACCAGACCTGCTGATCCATTTTATCACCTGACCTGCTGAACCATTGTATCATGAAAAACTGGTAAAACAACTGTATCACCATACATGCTGAACCATTGTTATCACCAGACCTGCTGTCCCATTGTATCACCAGACCTGCTTGAACCATTTTATCACCAGACCTGCTGAACCATTGTATCACCAGACCTGCTGAACCATTGTATCACCAGACCTGCTGTACCATTGTATCACCACACCTGTTGAACCATTGTTTCACCAGACCTGCTAAACCATTGTATCACAAGACCTGCTGAACAATAGTATCACCAGACCTGCTGTACCATTGTATCACCAGACCTGCTGTCCCATTGTATCACAAGACCAGATGTACCATTGTATCACCAGACCTGCTTACCCATTGTATCACCAGACCTGCTGAACCATTGTATCACCAGACCTGCTGTACCAATGTATCTCCACACCTGCTGTACCATTGTATCACCAGACCTGCTGAACCATTTTATCACAAGACCTGCTGTACCATTGTATCACCAGACCTGTTGAACCATTGTATCACCAGACCTGCTAAACCATTGTATCACAAGACCTGCTGAACAATAGTATCACCAGACCTGCTGTACCATTGAATCATCAGACCTGCTGTCCCATTGTATCACCAGACCTGTTGAACCAATGTATCACCAGACCTGCTGAACCATTGCATCATTAGACCTGCTGAACCATAGTATCACCAGACCTGCTGTACCAATGTATCACCAGACCTGCTGTCCCATTGTATCACCAGACATGCTGTACCATTGTATCACCAGACCTGCTGAACCATTGTATCACCAGACCTGCTGTACCATTGTATCACCAGACCTGCTGAACCAGTGTATCATCAGACCTGCTGTACCACTGTATCACCAGACCTGCTGTGCCATTGTATCACCAGACCTGCTGAACCATTGTATCACCAGACCTGCTAAACCATTGTATTACCAGACCTGCTGAACCATTGTATCAGCAGACTTGCTGTACCATTGTATAACCAGACCTGCTGTACCATTGTATCACGAGACCTGCTGTACCATTGTATCACCAGACCTGCTGAACCATTGTATCACAAGACCTGTTGAACCATAGTATCACAATACCGGGTGAACCATTGTATCACCAGAACTGCTGTACCATTGTATCACCAGACCTGTTGTACCATTGCATCACCAGACCTGCTGAACAATTGTATCACCAGATCTGCAGAACCACTGTATCACCAGACCTGCTGAACAATTGTATCACCAGACCTGTTGAACCAATGTATCAACAGACCTGCTGAACCATTGCATCACTAGACCTGCTGAACCATAGTATCACCAGACCTGCTGTACCAATTTATCAACCAGACCTGCTGTCCCATTGTATCACCAGACCTGCTGTACCAGTGTATCACCAGATATGCTGACCCATTTTATCACCTGACCTGCTGAACCATTGTATCACCAGACCTGCTGAACCATTGTATCACCAGACCTGCTGAACCATTGTATCACCAGACCTGCTGAACCATTGTATCACCAGACCTGCTGAACCATTGTATCACCAGACCTGCTGAACCATTGCATCACTAGACCTGCTGAACCATAGTATCACCAGACCTGCTGTACCAATGTATCACCAGACCTGCTGTCCTATTGTATCACCAGACCTGCTGTACAAGTGTATCACCAGACCTGCTGATCCATTTTATCACCTGACCTGCTGAACCATTGTATCATGAAAACTGGTGAACAACTGTATCACCATACATGCTGAACCATTGTATCACCAGACCTGCTGTCCCATTGTATCACCAGACCTGCTGAACCATTGCATCACCAGACCTGCTGAACCATTGTATCACCAGACCTGCTGAACCATTGTATCACCAGACCTGCTGTACCATTGTATCACCACACCTGTTGAACCATTGTTTCACCAGACCTGCTAAACCATTGTATCACAAGACCTGCTGAACAATAGTATCACCAGACCTGCTGTACCATTGTATCACCAGACCTGCTGTCCCATTGTATCACAAGACCAGATGTACCATTGTATCACCAGACCTGCTTACCCATTGTATCACCAGACCTGCTGAACCATTGTATCACCAGACCTGCTGTACCAATGTATCTCCACACCTGCTGTACCATTGTATCACCAGACCTGCTGAACCATTTTATCACAAGACCTGCTGTACCATTGTATCACCAGACCTGTTGAACCATTGTATCACCAGACCTGCTAAACCATTGTATCACAAGACCTGCTGAACAATAGTATCACCAGACCTGCTGTACCATTGTATCATCAGACCTGCTGTCCCATTGTATCACCAGACCTGTTGAACCAATGTATCACCAGACCTGCTGAACCATTGCATCATTAGACCTGCTGAACCATAGTATCACCAGACCTGCTGTCCTATTGTATCACCAGACGTGCTCTACCAGTGTATCACCAGATATGCTGACCCATTTTATCACCTGACCTGCTGAACCATTGTATCACCAGACCTGCTGAACCATTGTATCACGAGACCTGCTGAACCATTGTATCACCAGACCTGCTGTACCATTGTATCACCAGACCTGCTGTACCATTGTATCACCAGACCTGCTGTACCATTGTATCACCAAACCTGCTGAACCATTGTATCACCAGACCTGCTGAACCATTGTATCACCAGACCTGATGAACCATTGTATCGCCAGACCTGTTGAACCATTGTATCACTAGACCTGCTGAACAATTGTATCACCAGACCTGTTGAACCATAGTATCACCAGACCTGCTGTACCAATGTATCACCAGACCTGCTGAACCATTGTATCACCACACCTGCTGACCTACTGTATCATCAGACCTGCTGAACCATTGTATCACCAGCCCTGCAGTACCATTGTACACCAGACCTGCAGAACCATTGTATCATCAGACCTGCTGTAGCATTGTATCACCAAACCTGCTATACCATTGTATCACCAGACCTGCTGAGCCATTGCATCACCAGACCTGCTGTGGCATTGTAACATCAGACCGACTGTACCATTGTATCACCGGACCTGCTGTACTATTGTATCACCAGACCAGCTGAACCATTGTATCTTCAGACCTGCTGTACCATTGTATCACCAGACCTGCTGTACAATTGTATCACCAGACCTTCTGACCCATTGTATCACCAGACCTGCTGTACCATTGTATCACCAGACCTGCTGTACCATTGTATCACCAGACCTGCTGTGCCATTGTATCACCTGACCTGCTGTTCCATTGTATCACCAGACCTGCTGTACCATTGTATCACCAGACGTGCTGTGCCATAGTAAAACCAGACCTGCTGTAGCATTGTATCAGCACACCTGCTGTACCATTGTATCACGAGACCTGCTGTACCATTGTATTACCAGACCTGCTGTACCATTGCATCACCAGACCTGCTGTACCATTGTATCAGCAGAGGTGCTGTACCATTGTATCACCAGACCTGCTGTAACATTGAATCACCAGACCTGCTGATCCATTGTATCACCAGACCTGCTGAACCATTGTATCACCAGACCTGCTGTACCATTGTAACACTAGACCTGCTTAACCATTCTATCACCAGACCTGCTGACCCATTGTATCACCAGACCTGCTGAGCCATTGAATCACCAGACCTGCTGACCAATTGTATCACCAGACCTGCTGAACCATTGTATCACCAGACCTGCTGTACCATTGTATCACCAGACCTGCTGAACCATTGTATCATCAGACCTGTTGTACCATTGTATCAACAGACCTGCTGTACTTTTGTATCACCAGACCTGCTGAACCATTGTATCACCAGAACTGCTGAACCATTGAATTACCAGACCTGCTGAACCATTTTATCACAAGACCTGCTGTACCATTGTATCACCAGACCTGCTGTACCATTGTATCAACAAACCTGCTGTACCATTTTATCACCAGACCTGCTGAACCATTGTATCATCAGTCCCGCTGACCCATTGTATCACCAAACCTGCTGAACCATTGTATCTCCAGACCTGCTGTACCATTGTATTACCAGACCTGCTGAACCATTGTATCACCAGACCTGCTGAACCATTGTATCACCAGACCTGCTGAACCATTGTATCACAAGGCCTGTTGAACCATTGCATCACCAGACCTGCTGAACCATTGTATATCCAGACCTGCTGTACCATTGTATCACCGGACCTGCTGTCCCATTGTATCACCAGACCTGCTGAACCATTGTATCACCAAACCTGCTCAACCATTGTATCACCAGACCTGCTGAACCATTGTATCACACGACCAGCTGAACCATTCTATCACCAGACCCGCTGTACCATTGTATCACCAGACCTGCTGAACCATTGTATCACCAGACTTGCTGAACCATTGTATCACCAGACCTGCTGTACCATTGTATCACCAGATCTGCTGCCCCATTGTATCACCAGACCTGCTGAACCATTGTATCACCAGACCTGCTGAACCAGTGAATCACCAGACCTGCTGTTCCATTGAATCACCAAATCTGCTGTACCATTGTATCACCAGACCTGCCGACCCATTGTATCTCCAGACCTGCTGTACCATTGTATCACCGACCTGCTAAAACCATTTTTATCACCGGGACCTGCTGTGCAATTGAAAACATCAGACCTGCTGTACCATTGTATCCCAGACCTGTGTACCATTGTATCACCAGACCTGCTGAACCATTGCATCACCAGACCTGCTTTACCTTGTTCCCCAGACCTGCTTACCATTTATCCCCCAGAACTGCTGCCCCATTGTATCACCAGAACTCCTGTCCCTTGTCACCAACCCTGCTGTGCCATTGTCCCCCCCGACCGCTGTACCATTGTATACCAGACCGGTACCTTTGTATCACCAACTGCTGTACCTTTTGTATCACCAGACTTGTAAACCCATTCTATCCCAGCCCTGCTGTCCCATTGTATCACAAGTCTGCTGTACCATTGTACCCCCCAGCCCTGCTGCACCTTGTTACCGCCCTGCTGTGCCTTTGTAACACCAGAACGCTGTACCTTGTATCCCCAGATATGTACCATTGTATCACCGCCTGCTGTACCTTTTATCAAAAAGACCTTTATAGCATTGCATCACAGACCTGCAGTCCCTGTTTTCCAGCCCTGTTGTTTTCTTTGTATACCAGCCGGCTGTCCCATTGTATCACCAGCCCTTGTAAATTTTATCCCCAGACCTGTTGAACCATTTATCACGCCCGCTAAAAACTATTGTATCACCAGACCTGTGACTCATTGTATCACCAGACGTGCTAAACCATTGTATCACCAGACCTGCTGCCCTTGTTCACCAGACCTGCTAAACCATTGTTCACCACCCCTGCTGTCCCATTTATCACCAGACCTGATAAACTATTGTTTCTCAAACTGCTGTACCATTGTATCACCAGCCCTTTTACCTTTGTATCACAAGACCTGTGAACCTTTTTTACAGAAGATGCTGTACCATTGTATCAAAGACCTGTTTTAACCCATTGAAAATCCCCAAAACCTGTGAACCTTTGTATTACCAGACCTGCGAAACCATTGTTAGCAGACCTGTTAAAACCAATGTTCCCCAAACTGCAAAAACATTGTATCAAAGACCTGCTGTACCATTGTATCACCGCCCAGCTTTCATTGTATACCAGACCTGCTGAAAAATTGTATCCCCGGGGATTTCAGAACCATTTAATAAAACCAGTGATGAAACCATTGTATCACCAGCCCTGTTGAACCATTGTATCACCGACCTGCTGAACCTTTGTATCCCAGACCTGCTAAACCTTTTTGTATCACCAGCCTGTTGAAACCATTGTATCCCCAACCTCTGAACCATTGTATCACCAGATGCTAAACCCATAGTATTCACCAGACCGCTGTAACCAATGTATCACCAGCCCTGCGTCCCATTGTATCACCGACCTGTGTACCATTGTATCACCAGACCTGCTGTTCAAATTGTTCAGCAGACCTGCTGCCCCTTTGTATCACGACCTGCTAAAAACCATTGATCCCCCAAACCCCTGCCCAACCATTGTTCAGCAGCCCTGCTGAACCTTTGTATCCCCAAAAAACCCGCTAAACCACTGATCCCAGACCTGCCTCTAATGATTCCAGATTGCGTGCTTTGTATCACCAGACTGCTGTCCCATTGTATCCCCGACTGCTGAACCATTGTATCTAGACCTGCTGAACCATAGAATCACCAGACCTGCTGTACCTTTAAATCCCCAAAAATTGCTGTCCCATTGTATCCCCCAGACCGCTGACCTTGTATCCCAGACCGCTGTCCCTTGTTCACGACCGCTAAACCCGTTGTACCCCAGATTGTTTAGGATTTGTAACATCAGCCCTGTGTACCATTGTATCACCAGACTGCTTTACCATTGTATACCCAGACCTGCTGTGCCATTGTATCACCGGACCTGGTGAACCATTGTATCACCATGACCCTGCTGAACCATTGTATCAAAAAACATGCCTGTACCTTTTGTATCACCAGACCTGTTGAAACCCACTTTATCACCAGATCTGCTGAACCAATGCATAACCAACCTGCTGAACCTTGTTCACCAGACCTGCTGAACCAATGTAACACCAGACCTCCTGAACCATGTAAGCACCATACTTGCTGTACCATTGAATCACCAGACCTGCTGTCACCAATAGTATCACAGACCTGTGGAACCATTGTATCACCAGACCTGCTTAACCTTGTATCAAAAGACATGCTTGTACCTTTGTATCACCAGTACCTGCTGAACATTGTATCACCAAGAACTGCTGAACCATTGTATCAACCAACCGTGCTGAACCCTTGTATCACCAGACCTGCTGTACCATGGTATCACCAACCTTCTGTCCACATTGTATCACCAGAACTGCCTGAACCAATGTATCACCAAACCCTGCTCAAACCACTGTATCACCAACCTGGCTTAACCAATTTTATCACCAAACCTGCTGACTCCATTGTATCCACCAAACCTGCTAAACATTGTATCACCAGGCCTTGCTGTACCATTGTATCACACCAGACTTCTGTTACTCAATGTAGTCACTCAGACCTGCTGAAACCATTTATCACTAGACCTCTGTATCCATTGTATCAAAAGACCTACTGAACCATTGATCACCAAACAACCAGCTGAACCATTGCACATTGCCAGACCTGCTGAACATTGTATCAGCATGAAACCTGTAAACATTGTATCACCAAGACCTCTGACATTGTAATCACAAGACCTGCTATAACCATTGAACACCATAACCTGCTGTACCATTGTAATCACCAGACCTGCTGAACATGTATCCACGAGATTTGCCAGAACCATTTAATCACCAGACCTGCTGAACCATTGTATCACCAGACCTGTTGAACCATTGTATCACCAGACCTGCTGAACCATTGTATCACCAGACCTGCTGAACCATTTTATCACCAGACCTGCTGTACCAATGTATCACCAGAACTGCTGAACAAGTGTATCACCAGACCTGCTGACCCATTGTATCACCAGACCTGCTGAACCATTGTATCACCAGACCTGCTGTACCAATGTATCACCAGACCTGCTGAACCATTGTATCATCAGACCTGCTGTACCATTGTATCACCAGACCTACTGTACCATTGTATCACCAGACCTGCTGAACCATTGTATCACCAGACCTCCTGTGCCATTGTAACATCAGACCTGCTGTACCATTGTATCACCAGACCTGCAGTACCATTGTATCACCAGACCTGCTGAACCATTGCATCACAAGACCTGCTGTACCATTGTATCACCAGACCTGCTGGACCATTGTATCACCAGACCTGCTGACCCATTGTATCACCAGACCAGCTTTACCATCGTAACACCAGACCTGCTGTACCATTGTATCAATAGACCTGCTCTACCATTGTATCACCAGACCTGCTGTACCATTGTATCACCAGAGCTGCTGAACCATTGTATCACCAGACCTGCAGTACCATTGTATCACCAGACCTGTTGTACCATAGTATCACCACACCTGCTGTACCATTGTATCACCAGACCTGCTGTGCCATTGTAACACCAGACCTGCTGTATCAATGTATCACCAGGTCTGCTGTACCATTGTATCACCAGACCTGCTGTTCCATTGTATCACCAGACCTTCTGTACCATTGTATATGCAGACCTGCTGTACCATTGTATCACCAGACCTGCTGTACAATTGTATCACCAGACCTGCTGTACCATTGCATCACCAGACATGCTGATCAATTGTATCACCAGACCTGCTGAACCATTGTATCACCAGACCTGCTGTACCATTGTATCACTAAACAAGCTGAAAAAATTGTATCTCCAGACCTGCTGACCCATTGTATCGCCAGACCTGCTGAACCACTGTATCACCAGAACTGCTGACCCTTTGTATCACAAGACCTGCTGAACAATTGTATCAGCAGACCTGCAGTACCATTGTATCACAAGACCTGCTGAACCATTGTATCATCAGACCTGCTTTACCATTGTATCACCAGACCTGCTGAACCATTGTATTACCAGACCTGCTGAAGAATTGTATCACCAGACCTTCTGTACCATTGCATCACCAGACCTGCTGTACCATTGTATCACCAGACCTGCTGTACCATTGTATCACCAGACCTGCTGAACGATTGTATCACAAGACCTGCTGAACCATTGTATCACAAGACCTGCTGAACCATTGTATCACCAGACCTCCTGAACCACTGTATCAACAGACCTGCTGAACCATTGTATCGCCAGACCTGTTGTACCATTGTATCACCAGACCTGCTGTACCATTGTATCCCCAAAGACCTGCTGAACCTTGTATAAACCAGACCTGCTGAACTATTGTATCACCAACCTGCTGAACCATAGTATCAAAGACCTGCTGTTCCATTGTATACCAACCTACTGGTCCCATTGTACACCCAGACCTCTGTAAAATTTGTTTCACCAACTTGTTGCCCCTTTGTATCACCAGACCCTAAAACCTTTTGATTTTCAGCCCTGCTGTCCATTGTTCACCAGCCCTGCTAAACCATTGTAAAACCAGCCCTCGAACCATTGTATCACAAGTCCTACTGTACCATTGCATCACCAGACCTGCTGTACCATTGTTCTCCAGACCTGCTGTCCCACTGTATCACCAGACCTGCTAAAACCATTGTATCCCCAAACCCTTTTGAACCATTGTATCAATAGACCGCTAACCATTGTATCACCATACTTGCTGTCCATTTATCCCAAAAGCGTCCCATTGTATCCCCAGACCTGTGAAACCATTGTACCCCCGCCCTGCAAAAACCATTGTACACAAGACCCCCTTTTACCATTTTTAATCATCAGCCTGCTGAACCCTTGTTCCCAGCCCCACGAATCTTTTTATCACCGACCTGCGTACCATTTTTTTCCCAACCTGCTGTCCCATTGATCACCGCCCTGGTGAACCATTGTACCCCAAACCGCTGAACATTGTATCAACGACCTGCTGTCCCTTTGTATACCAGACTGTTAACCTTTGTATCACCAGCCCTGCTGAACCATTGCATAACCAGCCCCTGCTGAACCTTTTGTACCCCAGCCTGCTGAAACCATTGTATCCCCAGACCCCTGCTGAAACCTTTGTATCCCCAGATTGCTGTCCCTTTGTATCACCAAACCGCTGTCCCATTGTATCACCAGCCGGGTTAACCTTGTATCACCAGACCTTGAACCTTGTATCAACAACCTCTTTTCCTTTGTATCACCGACCTTTTGAACCTTTGTATCACCAGCCCTGCGAACCTTGTATAACCAGACCTTCAAAAACCATAGTATCACCAACCTCGTCCCACTGATCACCGACCTCTGTCCCATTTACACCAGCCCTGCTGTCCCATTGTACACCAGACCTGTTGACATTGTATCACCGCCTGCTGAACCATTGTATAAACAGACCTCTGTACCTTTTATCAAAACCTGCTGAACCCTTGTACATGAGACCTTTGTACCATTGATCAAAAACCCTGCTGTCCCCTTTATCCCCAGACCTGCGACCCTTTGTTTTACAAACCTGCTAAACCCTTTTCACCGACTTGCGAACCATTGTATCCCAGACC
>NC_069422.1:5122061-5159033 GCF_026875155.1 Cherax quadricarinatus | reverse complement strand
TGAAGAATGTGCATTATGATGTACCGAGTTGGGGTTGAAAAGTCTAAAAACTTGGGTACTTGGAAAGGGACTGGGCAAGTTTGTGAGCAACCTTATACAGTGTTTTATGTGCAACAAGTTAACGTGGGCGAAACATCAAGGGACCTCCAAACATATTCAAACCCAATACGCAAGCAGGTCTGACGACACAAGGAATGCCTGCGTACAAAAACCGTAATTCACACAACCACTTGATAAACTACAGAAACTCAAGACTTATCGCCACAGAAGACAACACTCAATACCGAAGAATCCTGGAATCATCACTTATTTCTATATCCGACAACTTCAACCAGAATAGTGGCTTCTATAACATAGCTGAACCACTTGCCAAGAAACTTCTTCATCGCTATCCCACATAAGAACACTGTAGAAGGTCTGCTCACAAACTTGTCCAGTCTCCTTTCCAAGCTACCCAAGTTTTTAGACTCTACAACCCAACTCGGTACATCATCAGATGCAGCATTCTTCACCTGACCTCAGCCGGACTATAAATACTCGCGTTCCTTCCACCCCAGGTAGTTCTGTTTGTGACTTGAAAAAGCCCACTGTGTGGGCGAAACGTAGTCAATAAAGGATCACATTATACTGCATTTGTGTTTATATTGCCATTGTGTCGGTATTTTATACCATTTATTTCAATCACCAGACCTGCTGTACCATTGTATCAACAGACCTGCTGTACCATTGTATCACCAGACCTGCTGTCCTATTGTATCACCAGACCTGCTGAACCATTGTATCACCAAACCTGCCCAACCATTGTATCAGCAGACCTGTTGAACCATTGAATCACCAGACCTGCTGTCCCATTGTGTCACCAGACCTGCTGTACCATTGTATCAACAGACCTGCTGTACCATTGTATCACCAGACGTGCTGTCCTATTGTATCACCAGACCTGCTGAACCATTGTATCACCAAACCTGCCCAACCATTGTATCAGCAGACCTGCTGAACCATTGTATCACCAGACCTGCTGAACCATTGTATCACCAGACCTGCTGTACTATTGTATTACCAGACCTGCTGTCCCTTTATATCACCAGACCTGGTGAACCATTGTATCACCAGACCTGCTGTCCCATTGTATCACCAGACCTGCTGTACCATTGTATCACCAGACTTGCTGTACCATTGTATCACCAGACCTGCTGTCCCATTGTATCACCAGACCTGCGGAACCATTGTATCAAAAAACCTGCCCAACCAATCCATCAGCAGACCTGCTGTCCCATTGTATCACCAGATCTGGTGAACCATTGTATCACCAGACCTGCTGAACCATTGTATCACCAGACCTGTTGAACCATTGTATCACCAGACCTGCCGAACCATTGTATCACCAGACCTGCTGAACCATAGTATCACCAGACCTGCTGTACCATTGTATCACCAGACCGGCTGTCCAATTGTATCACCAGACTTGCTGTATCATTGTATCACCAGAACTGCTGAACCATTGTTTCACCAGACCTGCTGTACTATTGTATTACCAGACCTGCTGTCCCATTGTATCACCAGACCTGGTGAACCATTGTATCACCAGACCTGCTGAACCATTGTATCACCAGACATGTTGAACCATTATATCACCAGACCTGCTGAACCATTGTATCACCAGACCTGCTGAACCATTGTATTACCAGACTTGCTGTACCATTGTAACACCATACCTCCTGTCCCATTGTATCACCAGACCTGCTGAACCATTGTATCATCAGACCTGCTGAACCATAGAATCACCAGACCTGCTGTACCATTGAATCACCAAACCTGCTGTACCATTGTATCACCAGACTTGCTGACCCATTGTATCTCCAGACCTGCTGTACCATTGTATCACCAGACCTGCTGAACCGTTGTATCACCAGACCTGCTGTGGAATTGTAACATCAGACCTGCTGTACCATTGTATCACCAGACCTGCTGTACCATTGTATCACCAGACCTGCTGAACCATTGCATCACCAGACCTGCTGTACCATTGTATCACCAGACCTGCTGAACCATTGTATCACCAGACCTGCTGACCCATTGTATCACCAAACCTCCTGTACCATTGTAACACAAGACCTGCTGTGCCATTGTAACACCAGACCTGCTGTTCCATTGTATAACAAGACCTGCTGTACCATTGTGTCACCAGACCTGCTGTACCATTGTATCACCAAACCTGCTGAACCATTGTATCACCAGACCTGCTGTACCATTGTATCGCCAGTCCTGCTGTACCATTGTATCACCAGACCTGCTGCACCATTGTATCACCAGACCTGCTGTGTCATTGTAACACCAACCCTGCTGTATTATTGTATCACCAGACCAGCTGTACCGTTGTATCACCAGACCTGCTGTACCATTGTATCACAAGACCTTCTATACCATTGCATCACAAGACCTGCTGTACCACTGTATCTCCAGACCTGTTGTACCATTGTATCACCATACCTGCTGTACCATTGTATCACCAGACCTGCTGATCAATTGTATCACCAGACCTGTTGAACCATTGTATCACAAGACCTTCTGAACTATTGTATCGCCAGACCTGCTCACCCATTGTATCACCAGACCTGCTGAACCATTGTATCACCAGACCTGCTGACCCATTGTATCACCAGACCTGCTAAACCATTGTATCACAAGGCCTGCTGTATCATTGTATCACAAGACCTGCTGAACCATTGTATCATCAAACCTGCTGTACCATTGTATCACCAGATCTTCTGTACCATTGTATCACCAGACCTGCTGAACCATTTTATCACCAGACCTGCTGTACCATTGTATCAACAGACCTGCTGAACCATTGGATCACCAAACCTGCTGAACCATTGTATTACCAGACCTGCTGAACCATTGTATCAGCAGACCTATTGAACCATTGTATCACCAGACCTGCTGAACCATTGTATCACAAGACCTGCTGTACCATTGTATCACCAGACCTGCTGTACCATTGTATCACCAGACCTGCTGAACAATTGTATCACCAGATTTGCTGAACCATTTAATCACCAGACCTGCTGAACCATTGTATCACCAGACCTTTTGAACCGTTTTATCACCAGACCTGCTGTACCATTGTATCAGCAGACCTCCTGTCCCATTGTATCACCAGGCCTGCTGAACCATTGTATCACCAAACCTGCTGAACCATTGTATCACCAAACCTGCTGAACCATTGTATCAGCAGACCTGCTGAACCATTGTATCACCAGATCTGCTAAACCATTGTATCACCAGACCTGTTGAACCATTGTATCACCAGACCTGGTGAACCATTGTATCACCAGACCTGCTGAACCATTGTATCACCAGACCTGTTGAACCATTGTATCACCAGACCTGCTGAAAAATTGTATCACCAGACCTGCTGAACCATAGTATCACCAGACCTGCTGTACCATTGTATCCCAAGACCTGCTGTCCCTTTGTATCACCAGACCTGCTGTACCATTGTATCACCAGACCTGCTTACCCATTGTATCACTAGACCTGCTGAACCATTGTATTACCAAACCTGCTGAACCATTGTATCAGCAGACTTGCTGAACCATTGTATCACCAGATCTGCTAAACCATTGTATCACCAGACCTCCTGTACTATTGTATTACTAGACCTGCTGAACCATTGTATTGCCAGACCTGCTGTCCCATTCTATCAGCAGACCTGCTGAACCATTGTATCACCAGACCTGCTGAACCATTGTATCACCAGATCTCCTGTACTATTGTATTACCAGACCTGCTGTCCCATTGTATCACCAGACCTAGTGAACCATTGTATCACCAGACCTGCTGAACCATTGTATCACCAAACCTGCAGAACTATTGTATCAGCAGACCTGCTGAACCATTGTATCACCAAACCTGCAGAACCATTGTATCAGCAGACCTGCTGTCCCATTGTATCACCAGACCTGGTGAACCATTGTATCACTAGACCTGCTGAACCATTGTATCACCAGACCTGTTGAACCATTGTGTCACCAGACCTGCTGAACCATTGTATCACCAGACCTGCTGAACCATTGTATCACCAGACCTGCTGTACCATTGTATCACCAGACCTGCTGTACCATTGAATTACAAGACCTGCTGAACCATTGTATCACCAGACCTGCTTAACCATTGTAACACCAGACCTTCTGAACCATAGTATCACCAGACCTGCTGTTCCACTGTATCACCAGACCTGCTGTCCCATTGTATCACCAGACCTGCTGTACCCTTGTATCACCAGATCTGCTGAACCATTGTATCAACAGACCTGCTGAACCATTGTATCAACAGACCTGCTGTACCTATGTATCACCAGACCTGCTGAACCATTGTATCATCAGACCTGCTGTACCATTGTATCACAAGACCTGCTTTACCATTGTATCACCAGACCTGCTGAACCATTGTATCACAAGACCTACTGAACTGTTGTATCGCCAGACCTGCTGATCCATTGTATCACCAGACCTGCTGAACCATTGTATCACCAGACCTGCTGATCCATTGTATCACCAGACCTGCTAAACCATTGTATCACTAGGCCTGCTGTACCATTGTATCACAAGACCTGGTGAACCATTGTATCATCAAACCTGCTGTACCACTGTATCACCAGATCTTCTGTACCATTGTATCACCAGACCTGCTGAACCATTTTATCACCAGACCTGCTGTACAATTGTATCAACAGACATGCTGAACCATTGTATCACCAGACCTGTTGAACCATTGTATCACCAGACCTGCTGAACCATTGTATCACCAGACCTGCTGAACCATTGTATCACCAGACCTGTTGAACCATTGTATCACCAGACCTGCTGAACCATTGTATCACCAGACCTGCTGAACCATAGTATCACCAGACCAGCTGTACCAATGTATCACCAGACCTGCTGTCCCATTGTATCACCAGACCTGCTGTACCATTGTATCACCAGACCTGCTGTACAATTGTATCACCAGACCTGCTGTCCCATTGTATCACCAGACCTGCTGAACCATTGTATCACCAAACCTTCCCAACCATTGTATCAGCAGACCTGCTGAACCATTGTATCACAAAACCTGCTGAACCACTGTATCACCAGACCTGCTGTACTAATGCATTACCAGACTTGCTGTGCCATTGTATCACCAGACCTGCTGTCCCATTGTATCACCAGACCTGCTGAACCATTGTATCATCAGACCTGCTGAACCATAGAATCACCAGACCTGCTGTACCATTGAATCACCAAACCTGCTGTACCATTGTATCACCAGACCTGCTGACCCATTGTATCTCCAGACCTGCTGTACCATTGTATCACCAGACCTGCTGAACCGTTGTATCACCAGACCTGCTGTGGAGTTGTAACATCAGACCTGCTGTACCATCGTATCACCAGACCTGCTGTACCATTGTATCACCAGACCTGCTGTACCATTGTATCACCAGACCTGCTGAACCATTGTATCACCAGACCTGCTGTACCATTGTATCACCAGACCTGCTGAACCATTGTATCACAAGACCTGCTGTACAATTGTATCACCAGACCTGCTGTTCCATTGTATCACCAGACCTGCTGAACAATTGTATCACCAGATTTGCAGAACCATTTAATTACCAGACCTGCTGAACCATTGTATCACCAGACCTGTTGAACCATTGTATCACCAGACCTGCTGAACAATTGTATCACTAGACCTGCTGAACCATAGAATCACCAGACCTGCTGTACCAATGTATTACCAGACCTGCTGTCCCATTGTATCACCAGACCTGCTGAACCATTGTAACACCAGACCTGCTGAACCATTGTGTCACCGGACATGCTAAACCATTGTATCACCAGACCTGCTGTACCATTGTATCACCAGACCTCCTGTCCCATTGTATAACCAGACCTGCTGAACCATTGTATCACCAAACCAGCTCAACCATTGTATCAGCAGACCAGCTGAACTATTGTATCACCAGACCTGCTGAACCATTGTATCACCAGACCTCCTGTACTATTGTATTACCAGACCTGCTGCCCCATTATATCACCAGACCTGGTGAACCATTGTGTCACAAGACCTGCTGAACCATTGTATCACCAGACCAGTTGAACCACTGTATCACCAGTCCTGCTGAACCATTGTATCACCAGACCTGCTGAACCATAGTATCACCAGACCTGCTGTACCATTGTATCACCAGACCTGCTGTCCCATTGTATCACCAGACCTGCTGTACCATTGTATCACCAAACCTGCTGTACCATTGTATCACCAGACCTGCTGTCCCATTGTATCACCAGACCTGCTGAACCATTGTATCAAAAAACCTGCCCAACCAATGCAACAGCAGACCTGCTGTCCCATTGTATCACCAGATCAGGTGAACCATTGTATCACCAGACCTGCTGAACCATTGTATCACCAGACCTGTTGAACCATTGTATCACCAGACCTGGGCCCAACCCCTTTGTATCACCAGACCTGCTGAACCATAGTATCACCAGACCTGCTGTACCATTGTATCACCAGACCGGCTGTCCAATTGTATCACCAGACTTGCTGTATCATTGTATCACCAGAACTGCTGAACCATTGTTTCACCAGACCTGCTGTACTATTGTATTACCAGACCTGCTGTCCCATTGTATCACAAGACCTGGTGAACCATTGTATCACCAGACCTGCTGAACCATTGTATCACCAGACATGTTGAACCATTATATCACCAGACCTGCTGAACCATTGTATCACCAGACCTGCAGAACCATTGTATCACCAGACCTGCTGTACCATTGTATCACCAGACCTGCTGTCCCATTTTATCACTAGACCTGCTGATACAATCAGACCTGCTGAACCATTGTATCACCAAACCTGCTGAACCATTGTATCACCTGACCTGTTGAACCATTGCATCACCAGACCTGCTGAACCATTGTATCACCAGACCTGCTGTCCCATTTTATCACCAGACCTGCTGAACCATTGTATCACCAAACCTGCTGAACCATTGTATCACCAGACCTGCTGAACCATTGTATCACCAGACCTGCTGAACCATTGTATCACCAGACCTGCTGAACCATTGTATCACCAGACCTGCTGTACCATTGTATCACCAAACCTACTGTCCCATTGTATCACCAGATCTGCTGAACCATTGCATTACCAAACCTGCTCAACCACTGTATCACCAGACCTTCTGAACCATTTTATCACCAGACCTGCTGAACCATTGTATCACCCGACCTGCTGGACAATTGTATCAACAGTCGTGCTGTGCCAATGTATCACCAGACCTGCTGAACCATTGTATCACCAGACCTGGAGAACCATTGTATCACCAGACCTGCTGTACCATTGTATCACCAGACCTGCTGTCCCATTTTATCACTAGACCTGCTGATACAATCAGACCTGCTGAACCATTGTATCACCAAACCTGCTGAACCATTGTATCACCTGACCTGTTGAACCATTGCATCACCAGACCTGCTGAACCATTGTATCACCAGACCTGCTGAACCATAGTATCACCAGACCTGCTGTACCATTGTATCACCAGACCTGCTGTCCCATTGCACCAACAGACCTGCTGAAAATTGTTTCACAAGACCTGCTGACCCATTGTATCACCAGACCTGCTGAACCATTGTATCACCAGACCTGCTGTACCATTGTATTACCAGACCCGCTGAACCATTGTATCAACAGACCTGCTGTACCATTGTATCACTTGACCTGCTGTTCCATTGTATCTCCATACCTGCTGAACCATTGAATCACCAGACCTGCTGAACCATTGTATCACCAGACCTTCTGTACCATTGTATCACTAGACCTGCTGTACCAATGTATCACCAGACCTGCTGTACCATTGTATCACCAGAACTGCTGAACCATTGTATCCCCAGACCTGTTGAACCATTGTATCACCAAACCTGCTGAACCATTGTATCACCAGACCTGCTGAACCATTTTACCTCCAGACCTGCTGTACCAATGTATCACCAGAACTGCTGAACAAGTGTATCACCAGACCTGCTGACCCATTGTATCACCAGACCTGCTGAACCATTGTATCACCAGACCTGCTGTACCAATGTATCACCAGACCTGCTGAACCATTGTATCATCAGACCTGCTGTACCATTGTATCACCAGACCTACTGTACCATTGTATCATCAGACCTGCCGAACCATTGTATCACCAGACCTCCTGTGCAATTGTAACATCAGACCTGCTGTACCATTGTATCACCAGACCTGCAGTACCATTGTATCACCAGACCTGCTGAACCATTGCATCATCAGACCTGCTGTACCATTGTATCACCAGACCTGCTGTAACCATTGTATACCAACCTGCTGACCAAATTTTATCACAGACCAGCTTACACGTAAAACCAACATGCGTACCATTGTATCAATAGACCGCTCTAAAAGATTGTATCACTGACCTGTGTACCATTGTATCACCAGACCGCTGAACCTTGAATCACCAGACCTGCAGTACCATTGTATCACCAGACCTGTTGTACCATAGTATCACCACACCTGCTGTACCATTGTATCACCAGACCTGCTGTGCCATTGTAACACCAGACCTGCTGTATCAATGTATCACCAGTCTGCTGTACCATTGTATCACCAGACCCGCTGCCCTTGTATCTCCGACTGCGTACCATTGTAACACCAGACCTGCTGTACAATTGTATCACCAGACCTGCTGTACCATTGCATCAACAGACATGCTGATCAATTGTATCACCAGACCTGCTGAACCATTGTATCACCAGACCTGCTGTACCATTGTATCACAAACCAGCTGAAAAATTGTATCTCCAGACCTGCCGACCTTTATCGCACCTGCGAACCACGTATCACCAAACGTGACCATTGTATCACAAGACCTGCTGACAATTGTATCAGCAGACCTGCAGTACCATTGTATCACCAGACCTGCTGAACCATTGTATCATCAGACCTGCTTTACCATTGTATCACCAGACCTGCTGAACCATTGTATTACCAGACCTGCTGAAGAATTGTATCACCAGACCTTCTGTACCATTGCATCACCAGACCTGCTGTACCATTGTATTACCAGACCTGCTGTACCATTGTATCACCAGACCTGCTGAACCATTGTATCACAAGACCTGCTGAACCATTTTATCACCAGACTTGCTGAACCATTGTATCACCAGACCTGCTGAACCACTGTATCAACAGACCTGCTGAACCATTGTATCGCAAGACCTGCTGTACCATTGTATCACCAGACCTGCTGTACCATTGTATCACCAGACCTGCTGAACCATTGTATCACCAGACCTGCTGAACCATTGTATCACCAGACCTGCTGAACCATAGTATCACAAGACCTGCTGTTCCATTGTATCACCAGACCTACTGTCCCATTGTATCACCAGACCTGCTGTACAATTGTTTCACCAGACTCGTTGACCCATTGTATCACCAGACCTGCTGAACCATTGTATTTTCAGACCTGCTGTACCATTGTATCACCAGACCTGCTGAACCATTGTATCACCAGACCTGCTGAACCATTGTATCACAAGTCCTGCTGTACCATTGCATCACCAGACCTGCTGTACCATTGTATCACCAGACCTGCTGTACCACTGTATCACCAGACCTGCTGAACAATTGTATCACCAGATCTGCAGAAACATTTAATTAACAGACCTGCTGAACCATTGTATCACCAGACCTGCTGAACCATTGTATCACCAGACCTTTTGAACCATTGTATCAATAGACCTGCTGAACCATTGTATCACCATACTTGCTGTACCATTGTATCACCAGAAATGCTGTCCCATTGTATCACCAGACCTGGTGAACCATTGTATCAACCTACCTGCTGAACCATTGTATCACAAAGACCTCCTGTATCATTGTATCATCAGACCTGCTGAACCATTGTGTCAACAGACCTGCTGAATCATTTTATCACCAGACCTGCTGTACCATTGTATTACCAGACCTGCTGTGCCATTGTATCACCGGACCTGGTGAACCATTGTATCACCAGACCTGCTGAACCATTGTATCAACAAACCTGCTGTACCTTTGTATCACCAGACCTGTTGAACCATTTTATCACCAGATCTGCTGAACCATTGCATAACCAGACCTGCTGAACCTTTGTATCACCAGACCTGCTGAACCATTGTATCACCAGACCTCCTGAACCATTGTATCACCAGACTTGCTGTACCATTGTATCACCAGACCTGCTGTCCCATTGTATCACCAGACCTTGTGAACCATTGTATCACCAGACCTGCTGAACCATTGTATCAAAAGACATGCTGTACCTTTGTATCACCAGACCTGCTGAACCATTGTATCACCAGAACTGCTGAACCATTGTATCACCAGACCTGCTGAACCATTGTATCACCAGACCTGCTGTACCATTGTATCACCAAACCTTCTGTCCCATTGTATCACCAGATCTGCTGAACCATTGTATCACCAAACCTGCTCAACCACTGTATCACCAGACCTGCTGAACCATTTTAAACAAACCCAAAACCCGCTGACCCATTGTATCACCAGACCTGCTAAACCATTGTATCACCAGGCCTGCTGTACCATTGTATCACCAGACCTTCTGTACCATTGTATCACCAGACCTGCTGAACCATTTTATCACTAGACCTGCTGTACCATTGTATCAACAGACCTACTGAACCATTGTATCACCAAACCTGCTGAACCATTGCATTGCCAGACCTGCTGAACCATTGTATCAGCAGACCTGTTGAACCATTGTATCACCAGACCTGCTGAACCATTGTATCACAAGAAACCCGCTAATACCATTGTATCACCATACCTGCTGTACCATTGTATCACCAGACCTGCTGAACAATTGTATCACGAGATTTGCAGAACCATTTAATCACCAGAGCTGCTGAACCATTGTATCACCAGACCTGTTGAACCATTGTATCACCAGACCTGCTGAACCAGTGTATCACCAGACCTGCTGAACCATAGTATCACCAGACCTGCTGTACCAATGTATCACCAGACCTGCTGTCCGATTGTATCACAAGACCTGCTGTACCATTGTATCCCCAGACATGCTGACTCATTGTCTCACCAGACCTGCTGAACCATTGTATCACCAGACCTGCTGTACCATTGTATCACCAGACCTCCTGTCACATTGTATCAGTAGACCTGCTGAACCATTGTATCACCAAATCAGCTAAACCATTGTATCAGCAGACCTGCTGAACCATTGTATCACCAGACCTGCTGAACCATTGTATCACCAGACCTCCTGTACTATTGTATTACCAGACCTGCTGTCCCATTGTAACACCAGACCTGGTGAACCATTGTATCACCAGACCTGCTGAACCATTGTGTCATCAGACCTGTTGAACCATTGAATCACCAGACCTGCTGAACCATTGTATCACCAGACCTGCTGTACCATTATATCAACAGACCTGCTGTACCATTGTATCACCAGACCTGCTGTCCTATTGTATCACCAGACCTGCTGAACCATTGTATCACCAAACCTGCCCAACCATTGTATCAGCAGACCTGTTGAACCATTGAATCACCAGACCTGCTTAACCATAGTTTCACCAGACCTCTGAACCCCTTTTATCACCAGACCCTGGTACCCAAAGTATCACCAGAACTGCTGAACAAGGTATCACCAACCGCTGACCCATTTTTTTTAAAAACACCAGACCTGCTGAACCATTGTATCCCAACCCGCTTACCCAAGGATCACCAACCTGCTGAACCATTGACACAGACCTGCGTACCATTTGTATCCCAACTACGTAACCTTGTATCACCAACCTCTGAAAACCCTTTAAACACCAGACCTCCTGTGCCATTGAACATCAGACCTGCTGACCTTGTTCCCCAACCCGCATACCATTGTTCACCAAACCCGCTGAACCATTGCTCACAAGACCTGCTGTACCATTGTATCACCCCCTCTGGACCATTGTATCACCAAACCTGTGCCCATTGTAACCCAGACCACTTTACCATGGAAAAACCCAGACCTGCGTAACATTGTACAATAACCTTCTTACCCTTTTTCACCCAGCCGCTGTACCTTGTATCACCAGAGCTGCTGAACCATTGTATCACCAACCCGCAGTAAACCCTGTATCACCAGACCTGTTTTACCATATAAACACCACAAAACCCCTGTACCATTGATCACCAGACCTGCTGTGCCATTGTAACACCAACCTGCTGAAACAAAATCACCCGGTCTGCTGTACCATTTTATCACCCGACCTGCTGTTCCAAATTTTAACACCAAACCTTCTGTACCATTGTATATGCAACCTGCTGAACCATGTTTTTACCAGACCTGCTGTACAATTGAACCAACCGCGACCATTGCATCACCAGACATGCTGATCAAATTTTACACCGACCTCTGAACCATTTTTAACACCAACCGCTGCCATTGTATCACTAAACAACTGAAAAAATTTTTAAATTTTTCCAGACCTCTGACCCATTTTCGCCCGACCGCTGAACCACTGTATCACCAGCGCGAAACCCTTTTTTACACAAGAAACCGCTGAACAATTGTAAGCAGCCTGCAGTACCCTTTATCACAAGACCTGCTAAACCCTGGGACTCAGACCTGCTTACCTTGTATCACCAACCCCTGAAACCCTTGTATACCAACCTCTGAATTGTATCACCAGACCTTCTTCCATTTCTCACCCAACCTGCGACCATTGTAACACCCGACCGCGTACCCCTTGTATCACCAACCTGCAAAAAATTTAACACAAGACCGCTGAACCCTTTTACACAAAACCCGCTGAACCCTTGCCCCCAGACCTCCTGAACCCGTACAAAGACCCTGAACCATTGTACGCCAACCTGTTGTACATTGTACACCAGACCCGCTTTTCCATTTACACCAAAACCTGCGAACCTTGTATCACCAGACCTGCTGAACTATTGTATCACCAACCTGCTGAAACCCAAATATCACAAGACCGCTGTTCCAAATTTTCACCAGACCCACGTCCCTTTTAACACCAGACCTCTGTACAATTGTTCCACCAGACTTGTTGACCCATTTTATCACCAGACCTGCTGAACCATTGATTTCAACCGGGTGTACCATTGATCACCAGACCTTGAACCATTGTTCACCAACCTCTGAACCATTGTATCACAACCACGTACCATTCATCACCAGACCTGCTGTAAAAATTGTATCTCCAGACCGCTGTACCACGTATCACCCAACCTGCTGAACCATTGTTCACCGACCTTTTGAACCATTGTATCAATGACCTGCTGAACCATTGTATCACCATACTGCTGTACCATTTACCCAGAAATGCTGTCCCATGACACCCGACCTGGAAACCATTGTAACACCCCCACCGCGAACCATTGTACACAAAGACCTCCTTTAAAACCCTTGTACATCAGCCCCGCGAACCTTTTCCCAGACCAGCGAATCATTTTATCACCAGACCTGCTGCCCTTGTATTACAGACCTGCTTCCCATTGTATCACCAAACCCGGTGAACCATTGTATCACCATCCCGCTGAACCCCTTTTAACAACAGACCTGCTGTACCTTTGTATCACCAACCTGTTTAACCCCTTTTATCACCCGACCCGCGAACCATTGCATAACCAGACCTGCTAACCTTTGTACACCAACCTGCTAACCAGTATCACCCGGAACCGCGAACCATTTATCACCAGACTTGCTGACCCTTGTATCACCGACCTGCTGTCCCATTGTATCACCAGACCTGGTGAACCCCTTTTATCACCAGACCTGCGAACCTTTTATCAACGACCTCGTAACCTTTTAACACCAAACCTGTGAACCATTGTATCACCAGACCGCGAACCTTGTATAACCAGACCTTCGAACCATATATCACCAACCGCGTGCCCTGAAAACACCAGACTCTTTCCCATTTATCACCGACCGCTGTACCTGTACACCAGACCTGTTGCCCTTGTATCACCAGCCTGCTGAACCATTGTACAACAGACCTCGTACCTATTTTTCAAAAGACCTCTGAACCCTGTACATAGACCTGTTTACCCTTGATCACCAACCCTGCTGACCCCGTTTACCAACCTGCGACCCTTGTATTTAAAAACCTGCTGAAAACCTTGTACACCAACTTGTGAAAAACCCTTGTACCCAGACCTGCGTACCAATGTATCACCAACCTCGTACCCTTGATCACCGACCTCTGACATTAACACTAGACCCTGAACCTTTGTATCGCCAACCTGCTGAACCCTTTTTCACCAGAAACCCGCTGAACCATTGACACCGACCTATTGTACCATTGTATCCCAACCTGCTCAACCATTGACACAACCGCTGAACCCTAATCACCAGACCGCTGAACAATTATCACCAGACCTGCTAAACCATTGTAAACCAACCTGCTGACCCATTTTATCACCAGACCTGTGAATCATTTTATCACCTGACTTTCTTTTCCATTGTATCAACAGATCTTCTGAACCATTGTTTTTCACAACCTGCTGTTCCTTTGTATACCCGACCCGCTGAACCATTGTACACCAGCCTACTGACCCTTGATCACCAACCTGCTGTACCTTTATCACCAGACCTGCTTCCCATTTTATCACCGACCTGCTGAAACCCTTTTATCACCAACCGCTGACCCTTGTATCACCAGAAACCTCGCCATTGAAACACCAAACCTGCTGTACCATTGTACACCGACCTGCTGACCCTTGTTTTTCCCAGAAACCGCTGTACCATTGACACCAGACCTCTGAAACCCTTTTACACCAGACCTGCTGTGCAATTTTAACATCAACCCGCTTACCATTTTACCCATCCGCTGTACCATTTTAAACGCCAGACCTCTGAACATTGCATCACCAGACCTGCTTTAAAACCCTTGTACACCAACCGCTTACCATTGTATCTCCGACCTGCTACCCATTGTAAAACCAACCCTGTACCCCTTGTAAACCAACCTGCTGTGTCATTTTAACACCAACCTCCTGTACCACTTACACCAGACAGCTGACCATTGACACCAGACCTGCTGTACCATTGTTCACAAAAACCTTCTTACCACTGCATCACCAGACCCTGTACCACTGTATCTCCAAACCCGTTGTACCATTGAAAACACCAGAGCTGCGTACCATGTACACCAACCTGCTGATCAATTGTATCACCGACCTTGTGAAAACCCTTGTTCACCCAAACCCGTTGAACCATTGTATCACTAACCTGCTAAATATTGTATCACCAGACCTGCTGACCCATTTTATCACCAATCTCTGAACCATTGTACACAAAACCCGCTGACCCATTTAACACCAGACATGCTGTAAACCATTGTACCAAGACCTGCTGTACCAATTTTACACCAGACCTGCTGAACCACGTACATCAACCTGCTGTAACATTGTATCACAAGACCTCTTACCATTGTATCACCAACCTGCTGAACCTTTTAAAAACCAGACCTGCGAAACCATGTATCACGACCGCTGAACCTTGTATACCCAACCCGCTTACCAGTATCACCCCAAACCCCTGTACCAATCATCACCAGACCTGGGGAAAACCCTTCTATCCCAGACCTGCAAACCCTTGATTACCAACCTGCTGAACCATTGATCCCAACCTGCGAACCCTTTATCACCAACCCCGCGAACCCTTGTATCACAAGGCCCCTGAAACCATGTATCCCAAACCTGCTGAAACCTTGTATCATCAGACCCTGTAAAACCCTTTAAACACCAGACCTGCTGTCCCCATTTTATCACCAACCTGCTGAACCATTGAAAAACCAAACCCGCTGAACCATTGATCACCAACCTGCTTGAACCATTGACACCAGACCGCTGAACCATTGATCACCAGACCCGCTAAAACCCTTGTATCACCCGCCTGCGTAAACCATTGTATCACCAAACCCTTCTGTCCCCCTTGTACACCCAAACTGCTGAACCATTGTTCACCAAACCTGCTCAACCATTATCCCAACCTTTGAACCATTTTACACCAGACCTGCTGAACCATTGAAAACCCGACCTGCTGGGCAATTGTATCACCATCGGCTTGCCATTGTAACACCAACCTTGAACCATTGTACACCAACCCCAACCATTGTATCACAAACCTGCTGTACCATTGTACACCAGACCTGCTGCCCATTGTATCACTAGACCCGATACAATCAGACCTGCTGAACCATTGAAACACCAAACCGCTGAACCTTGTACACCTACCCGTTTAACCATTCATCACCAACCTGCTGAACCACTGAATCACCAGACCTCTAAACATAGTATCACCAGACCTCTGTACCATTTTATCACCAGACCTGCTGTCCCATTGCACCACCAGACCTGCTGAAAATTGTTTCACAAAACCCCGCTACCCATTGTATCCCAACCTGCTGAACCATTGTAACACCAACCTCAAACCATTTTATTCCAACCCGCTAACCATTTTATCAACGACCCCTGACCAAATTTTATCCTAACCTGCTGTTCCATTTTATCTCCATACCTGCTGAACCCTTGAATACCCGACCTGCTGAACCATTGTATCACCAACCTTCTGTACCCTTTTATCACTAACCCTGTACCCAAGAATCACCAGCCGCTGACCATTGTGTCCCCCAAACTGCTGAACCATGTATCCCCAGACCTTTGAACCATTGTATCACCAAACCTCGAACCATTTTATCACAAGACCCCTGTACCATTGTATCACCAACCTGCTGACCACTGAACATCAACCTGCTGTAAAATGTATAAAAAGACCGCTGTACCATTTTACACCAGACCCGAACCATTGTATCACCAACCTGCGAACCAGAACATCGGGCCTGCTGAACCATTGTATCACCAACCTGCTGAAAATTTTAAAAAAAACCAAACCTGCTGTACCATTCAATCACCAACCTCTGAACCATTCTATCTCCAGACCTGCTGTACCATTTTTATTACCAGACCTGCTAACCATGTATCACCCGACCTGCAAACCATGCATCACCCGACCGCTGAACCATTGTATACAAGGCCGCTAACCATTGATCACCAGACCTGCTGAACCCTTTTTATCCCAGACCTGCTGTACCTTGACCCAACCTGCTGCCCATTTTAACCAACCTGCGAACCATTGTACACCAACCTCCCCGAACCATTGTATCACCAGACCTCGAACCATTGTACACCAACCTGCTGAACCATTTTATCACCAGACCTGCTGAAAACCTTTTCACACCAGACCGCGTACCCTTGTATCACCAAACCTTTTGTCCCATTGATCACCAGATCGTGAAACCCTTTTACACCAAACCTGCTCAAAACCCCTGTATCCACCAGACCTTCTGAACCCTTTTAAAACACCAACCTCTGAACCATTGTATCACCCGACCCGCTTGGGCAATTGTAAAACACCAGTCGTTTGTGCCTTGTACACCCGACCTGCTGAACCTTGATCCCAGACCCGAAACCTTGAAACACCAAACGCTGAAAACCAACACCCGACCTGCTTTCCCCTTGATCACTAGACCTGCGAACAATCAACCCGCTGAACCATTGAACCCAAACCTGCTGAACCATTGTACACCTGACCCGTTTTAAAACCCTTGCATCACCAGACCTGGTAACCCCTTGTATCACCAACCTGCTGAACCATAGTATCACCCAACCTGCTGTACCATTTTTTCACCAAACCTGCTGTCCCATTGCACCACCAGACCTCGAAAAATTTTTCACAAGACCTGCTGACCCATTTTACACAAGACCTGTGAACCCTTGATAACCAGACCTGCTGACCCTTTATACCAGACCCGCTGAACCATTTTTATCAAGACCTGCGTACCCTTATACTAGACCGCTGTTCCATTGTATTCCAAACCCGCTGAACCAGAATCACCAACCTGCGAACCTTGTATCACCGACCTTCTTACCATTTTACACTAGCCTGCTGTACCAAAGTATCCCAGAAACCCGCTGAACCATTTTATCACCGAAAATGCTGAACCCTTGTACCCCAGACCTTTGAACCCTTGATCACCAAACCGCTGAACCCTTGTATCACCAGACCTGCTGAACCATTTTTTCACAAAACCTGCGACCAAAGAAACACCAGAACTGCGGACAAAGTATCACCAGACCCTACCCATTGTACACCAGACCTGCTGAAACCATTTTACACCAACCTGCTTACCCAAGTATCCCCCAGACCCGTGAAAACCATTGTATCATCAGACCTGCTGTACCTTGTATCACCAGACCCACGACCATTGTATCACCAGACCTGCTGAACCATTGTATCACCAACCTCCGGCCATTGTAACACAGACCTGCGACCCTTTTACAAAAACCGCAGACCATTGATCACCAACCTCTGAACCCTTGCCACCAACCTGCTGTACCATGTAACACAGACCTGCGACCACTATCACCAGACCTGCTGACCCATTGAAACACTTTAAACCCCTGTACCATCGTAACACCAGACCTGCTGTACCATTGTATCAAAGACCTGCCAAAACCCTTGTACACCAGACCTGCTGTACCATTGATCACCCCAACCCGCGAACCCTTGTATCACCAGACCTGCATCCATTGTATCACCAGACCTGTTGTACCAAGTATCACCACACCTCGTAAACCCTTGTTCAAAACCAGACCTGCTGGGCCATTGTAACACCGACCTGCTGTAAACAATGTATCCCAGGTCGCTGTACCAGGATCACCAGACCTCTGTTCCATTGTATCACCAACCTTTTTGTACATTGTTATCCAGAACTGCTGTACCATTTTTTCACCACCCTCTGTACAATTTACACCAACCCGCGTACCCCTTTCATCACCAAACTTTCTGACAATTTTTTCACCAACCTCTGAACCATTGTATCCAACCAGACCGTGTACCATTGTAACACAAACAAGCTAAAAAATTGTATCCCAACCTGCACCCATTTTTCGCCAGACCTGCTGAACCACTGACACCAGAACTGCTGACCCATTGTACACAAGACCTGCTGAACAATTGTATCACAAACCTGCAGTACCATTGTATCAACCCGACCTGCTGAACCATTGTATACAACCTCTGAAAAATGTAATCACCAAAAACCCTGTACCAATTTCATCCCAACCTGCGTACCATTTACACCAGACCGCGTACCTTGTCACCAACCTCTGAACCATTGATCACAAACCGCTGAACCCTTGTACACCCGGGCCCGAACCATTTACACCAGACCGCGAACCACTTACAAAAACCTCTGAACCATTGATCGCCAGAAACCGCTGTCCATTGTATCACCAACCTGCTGTACCATTGTAACCCCCGACCTCGAACCATTGTATCACCAGACCTCTGAACCTTGTATACAGACCTGCGAACCATAGTAAAACCCAAAACCTGCTGTTCCATTGTATCACCAACCTACTTCCCCCTTGTATCACCAGACCTGCTGTACAATTTTTTCACCCAGACTGTTGACCCATTTTATCACCAACCTGCTGAACCCTTGTATTTTTAGACCTCTGTACCATTGTATCACCAGACCTGCTGAACCATTGTATCCCAACCGCTGAACCATTGTATCACAAGTCCTGCTGTACCATTGCATCACCAACCTCTGTACCATTGTACCCCAGACCTCTTCCACTGTATACCAACCTTTTTTAACCATTGCATCAATAGACCTGCGAACCCTTTATCACCATCTTAGTAACCCTTGTACCCCAGAAATGCATCCCTTGTATCACCAACCGGTGAACCATTGTATCACCCCCCTGCTGAAACCCTTGTATCACAAAAACCCCTGTACCCTTGTACATCAGCCTGCTAACCATTGTGTCACCAACCTGCTGAATCTTTTATCACAAGACCGCGTCCATTGTATTACCAACCCCCTGTCCCCTTGTACACCAGACCTGGGAACCATTGTATCACCAACCGCTTAACCCTTGTATCAACAGACCTGCTGTACCTTTGTATCACCAGACCTGTTGAACCATTGTATCACCCGACCGCTGAAAACCCTTCATAACCAGACCTGCTGAACCTTTGTATCACCAGAAACCCGCGAACCATGTACACCAACCTTGAACCATTTTATCACCAGACCTGCTGAAAAATTGTATCACCAGACCTGCTGAAAACCCTTGCTAACCAGACCTGCGTCCCGTTGTACACCAACTGGGGAACCATTGTATCACCCGACCCGAACCATTGTACAAAAGACCCTGTACCTTTTTATCACCCCCAACCTGTTAACCATTGTATCACCAACCTGCTGAACCTTTTTAAAAAACCCGACCTTCTGAACCATAGTATCACCAGACCTGCTGTGCCCCGTATCACCAGACGTTCTTCCCCCTTTTATCACCAGACCTGCTGTACCCCGTATCCCAACCTGTTGACCATTGATCACCAACCCGTGAACCGTTTTACAACAGACCTGCTGTACCATTTTCACCAAAACCTCTGAACCATTTACATAGACCGCGTACCATTTTTTCCCAGACCTGTGTACCATTGTATCACCAACCTCTGAACCATTGTATTTCAAAAAACCGCTGAACCATGTACACCAGACTTCTGAACAATTGTATCACATAACCCCTGTCCATTGTACACCAACCTGCTGTACCATTGTATCACCAGACCCGCTTACCATTATATCCTAACCGCTGAAACCTTTTTTATCGCCAACCTGCTAACCCCGTACACCAACCTTTTGAACCATTGTATCACCAGACCTGTTGTACCATTGTATCCCCCAGACCGCTCAAAAAGTATCGCAACCGTGAACCTGATCACCAAACCGCTAAACAATTGTAAACACCAACCGCTAAAACCAAAGTTACCAGACCTGCTGAAACCTTTTTTATCCCAACCTGCTGAATCATTGTTACCGACCTGCTTACCATTTTAACACCAATCTGCCCCGAACCATTGATCATCAGACCTCTATTCCATTTATCACCAACCTGCGAACCCTTGTTCACCAGGCCTACGACCCATTGTACACCAGACCTCGTACCATTGTATCCCAACCTGCTGCCCCTTTATCACCGGACCCGCTGAACCTTTGTATCACCCCAAACCTGCTGAACCATTGTATCACCAGACCTGCTGACCATTTAATCACCAAACCTGCTTACCATTGTATCACCAACCTGCGACCATTTTTTCTCCAGCCGCTGTACCATTGTATCACCAACCCCCTGAACCATTGTATCACCAGACCGCGTGCAATTTTTAACACAGACTTGCTGTACCATTGTACACCCTACCTCGTACCATTTTTAAACGCCAGACCCCTTTAACCTTTCACACCAACCGCTTTAAACCCTTGACACCAGACCTGCTTACCATGTATCTCCCGACCTCTGACCCAGATAACCAACCGCTGTACATTGTAACACCCGACCTCTTTTCATTTTAACACCAACCCCTGACCAGTACCCCAACTGCTGACCATGTATCACCAGACCTCGTACCCTTGTAAACACCAACCTGCTGAACCAATTTATCACCAGACCCGTAAAACCCTTGTATCACCATCCCGCTTACCTTGTAACACCAACCGGCAAAACCCTGTATCACCAAACCTGCTGTGCCATTTTTTTAACACCCGACCCCTTTCCAAATGTAACACAAACCCCCTGTAAACCCTTGGTCACCAGACCTGCTGTACCATTGTACACAAAACCTTCTGTACCACTGACACCAGTCCTGCGTACCACGTACTCCAACCGTTTTTACCATTTTAAACACCAAGCTGCGTACCATTGTATCACCCAAACCCGCTGATCAATTGTATCACCAGACCTTGTGAACATTGACACCAACCCTTTAACCCTTTTAAACACAACCTGCTAACTATTGTATCACCCGCCCCGGACCCATTTTCACCAGATCTGCTAAAACCCTTGTATCACCAGACCTGCTGACCCATTGTAAAAAAAAAACCTCTAAAATTAAACACCAGACCTGCGCCCATTTTTCAACCCTTCTGAAACCAGATCACCGGCCCTGCGAACCATTGTTTACCAGCCCCCGCCATTGTACACAACCGTTTAACCAATTTTTTCCCAGAACTGCTGAACCTTGTTTTACAAGACCCCGCTGTACCATTGGGATCACCAGACCCGCTTACCAAAACCCAAACCCTTTACCCAAAACCCCCCAAAATTTTAAAACCCCCTCAAAAATTGAAACCCCCCAAAAAATTTAAAAAAAAAGGGAAACCCAAAAAACCCAAAAAAACCTGCGAACCATTTATACAACCCTGCCAAAGTACACCGACCGCTTCCATTGTACCCAGACCTCTGTACCATTGATCAAACCCTTTTACATTTTCACCAACCTGCAAACCATTTTTTCCCCGACCTGCTGAAATTTTTTCAACCCCGGGGAACCTTTTTTCACCAACCTCTGAAACCCCCCAAACTGCTAACCAATTTTACCCAACCCCCCTTTTTAAAACCCCCTCAACCCCCCCAAAATTGTTTCACCAACCTCTGAACCTTGTATACAAACCTCAACCATTTAAACACAGACCTCTGAAAACCATTTTACCCGACCTGCTTCCTGTACACCAGACCGCTCCCTTTTTTCCGGGCCCCCCTTGTACCCAAACCCCGTAACCCTTAAACACCAACCTGGGTGAACCTTTTCCCGACCTTTTGAACCATTGTACACCATCCGGAACCTTTTTACCGACCTGGAACCCTTGTACCCAGACCCTGTTCCCTTTAAAAACCGCTTAACCTTTAAAAACCCCCTATTACCCGCCCAACCCCTTCCCCTTTTACACCAGACCTGCGACCATTTTATCACCAGTGTTTGAAACCCGAAAGACCCCAACCCATTTTTCAAAATTTTAAAAATTAAAAAAAAACCCCCCGGAACCATTGAAAAACCGCTGTTCCTTTTCCCAGACCTTGCTGAAAAGTAACCAGACCGCTGAACCTTTTATCACCAGACCTCTAAAAATTTTAAACCCCCCCTTTTTAAAAAATTTTCCCCCCTGGTACCCGTAACCCAAACCCGCTGTAACCATTTTTTCCCCAACCCCCTTTTTTGGGCCCCGAAAAATTTAACACCAAACCCGAAAATAAAAACCCCCTTGTAAAACCCAAATTTTAACCAAATAAAATTTTTAAAAAAAGGGGAAAAACCTTTTAACCCCCCAACCTTTTCCCAAAGCTAAAAATTGACAAACCCCTGAATTTAAACCCAGACCTTGGGCCTTTTAAAACCTCTGATCATTGTATCACCCGACCTGCTGAAACCCTTGTATACAGAACCCGCTGAACCATTGTTAAACACCCCACCTGATGAAAACCCTTGTAAACACCCCACCTGCTGAACCATTGTTCACCAGACCGCTGTTCCATTGTATCACCAGACCTGCTGAACCTTTTTATCACCAGACCGCTGAACCCCTTTTATCACCCGCCTGCTGACCCTTGAAACACCAAACCCGCCCCGGAAACCCTTTACAACCAAACCTGCTGTACATTGGGATCTCCAGACCGCTGAAAACACTGTATCAACCCCTCCTTCTGAAAACCCTTGTACACCAAAACCTGCTGAACCTTGTTTCATTGACCTGTGACAATCAAACAGATCAAAATTTTCCTTAAAAAGCTTTCACCTGGGATAAGTTTTTAAGGGAAAAACCATTTGTCTTTTGACACTGTAAATCCCGCTATAACAAACCTTTGGGAAAAAACTGTGCAAAAAATTCCTGTATGGTTTGGGCCCCCCAGCACACATAATGGGGGTTACCAAAAGCCCGGCACCCAAAGTCAGTAACCCGACCAAACCGGGGTGTGGTTCGTACGTCGGCCTGGGGTTTATCAGACCCCATCCACCATGAAAAACCCCGGTCTCAGCCGTTTTTGTATTTCCCTAAAAAATTTTTTGTCACAATTTTTGTAAGATTCAATGTTTTGAGCATTGTGATAGTAAAAGGGTTAGTTAATTTTTGCACAAGGTCTGTATGGTGTTAAAAAGTGTATTTAAACATTGGGAAATTCACCACTTGACTCTAACAATTCGATATTTTTTGCCTCATCAAATGTTTACTTGATGCCCGGTTTTAGATGGTCTTGATTCAAGGAATTTTGGGTTTTGGGGCGCCACTTCCCCCAAAATTTAAAACCCGAAACCCTTCCCCCCCCCCCCCCCACGGTGTTTCATAATCTTACGGGTCCCAGCGCGTTTCGGTCCCACTTAAAACGATCTTAGACAAGTTTTTTTTCCCAAAGACCCCATCTTTATGACTTCGTTTTTGGGCCCGAAGACTGAACTTTTGGAAATACGTTTTTTGTCCCAAGGGGAAACATCTTAGACTGGTTTCTGTCCCCGGAGGGCACGATTTATGACGACGTTTTTGTCCCAGGACACACGATCTTATGACTATGTTTTTGTCCCAGGAGGGCAAAGATCCTACGACTACGTTTTTGGTCCCAGGAGACACGATCTTATGTTGCGTTTTTTTGTCCCGGGGGACACGATCTTTGACTATTTTTTCTTTCTCAGGGACACGATCTTTTGACTAAAGTTTTTGGCCCAGGGGCACGATTTAAAGACTACATTTTTGTCCCAGGGGACACGATCCTACGGGCTTTCGTTTCTGTCCCCGAAGACAAAATCTTATGGCTACGTTTCCCGTCCCCGGAGACACATCTTTTGACTACGTTTTGGTTCCCCAGGAGCAGATCTTATGACTACGTTTTGGTCCCCGAAACACGATTATATGGGCTAAAGTTTTTGGTCCCCTTGGAGAAAATTTACAAGCCACAGTAATTTTTTTATTTTTTCCCGTTATTACTTTATTGTTGTTGTTTTCGAAGGTAATTCAGATTATTGTTTTAAAGTGAGAAAGGGAAATTTGGGACGTTTTTTTATCCGAGGGGGTTTAAAAAGTAATCCGTTACCTTGGATTTAAAACCTGGGAGTGGAGGATAACACATTTTCGAAATGCAATGAAGGGGCGTCACCTCCAAATAGTGGAGTGTGGAGGTCGTCACCTACAGTAGTGGGAAATGGGGGGGTTTGTCACCTCCAGTGTGGGGTTTTGGAGGGCGTCACCTCCAGTAGGGGAGGGGTTTAGGGCGTCACCCCCAGTTAGTGGGGGGTGTGGGGTCGTCCTCCAAATAATGAGGTGTGGGGGTTTGTCACCCCAGTATTTAGAGTGTGGAGGTCGTCCCCCCTCCAGTTTGTGGGAGTGTGGAGGGGCGTCACCTCCGTAGTGGGAGTGGGAGGTTTATCACCTCCAAGTGGGAGTGGGGGAGGGGCGTCCCCCTTCCCGTAGGGGGGTGTGGAGGGCGTCACCCCCCCCGTAGTGGGAGTGTGGAGGCGTCACCTCCCTAAATGGGGGGGGTGGCTCGTCACCTCCAGTAGTGAGGGGTGGAGGTGTTTCCCCCCAGTGTGAGTGTGTGGAGGTCGTCCCCCTCCAGTAGTAGGAGTGTGGAGGTCAACACCTCCAGGGAGTGGGGAAATGTGGGGGTCGTCACCCCCGTAGTGGGAGTGGGAGGGGCGTCACCTCCAGGGAGTGGGAGTGTGGGGTCCCTCCCCCTCCCCAGTGAGAGTGTGGGGGTCGTCACCTCCCGTTTGGGGATTTTGGAGGTCGTCAAAACCCCAGCAGTGGGAGTGGGAGGGCGTCACCCCAGGGAGTGGGAGTGGGGGGAGGGCGGGCACCTCCCGTAGGGGGAGTGTGGAGGTCGTCACCTCCCGTAGTGGGGGTGTAAGGGGCGTTTTACCTCCAGTATTTGGGGGTGTGGAGGGGCATTTCCTCCCGTGTGGGGTGGGAGGTCGTCCCTTTAATGGGGGAGTGTGGAGGGGCGTCACCTCCAGTATGGGGGGTGTGGAGGTCGCCCCCCTCCAGTATGAGTGTGTGGAGGTCGTCAAATCCAGTAGTGGGGAATGTGGGGGTCGTCACCCCCAGTAGGGGGTGTGTGGGGCGTCACCTCCAGTAGTGGGAGTGTGGGGGGTCGCACCTCCAGTAGTGTGTTTGTTTGGGGGTTTGTAAACCCCCAAAGTGGGAAAGGGGGAGTTCGTCACCTCCAGTTTGGAAGTGGGAGGGTCGCACCTCCGTAGTTGGGGTGTGGGGGGTCGTCACCTTTCCCGTTTGTGAGTGTGTGGAGCTCGTCACCTCCGTGTGGGAGTGGGGGTCGTTTTACCTCCAAGTGGGGGTGGGGGAGGTCGTCACCTCCAGTAGTGGTTGGTGGAGCTCGCACCCCCGTAGTGGGAGTGTGGAGTTCGTCACCTCCCGTAGTGGGGGTGTGGAGGGCGTCACCTCCCAAAAGTGGGAGGAGGGGGGGTCGTCACCCCCCCCGTATTTAGTTTTGTGGAGGGCGTCCCCCTCCCGTAGTGGAAATGTGGGGGTCGTCCCTCCAGTATGATGTGTGGGGTCGTCACTCCCCGTAAGGGAGTGGGAGGTCGTCACCTCCGTAGGGGGGAGTGGGGGGAGGTCCCTCACCTCCCGTAGTGAGAAATGTGGAGGTCGTCACCTCCGTGTGGGGGGGGTGGAGGTCCCTCACCTCCAGTAGTGGGGTGTGGAGGTCGTTTACCTCCAGTAGTGAGAGTGTTGGGGTCTCCCTCCAGTAGGAGAGTGGGGGAGGTGCACCTCCATAGTGGGGGGTGTGGAGGTCGTCACCTCCGTAGTGGGGGAAATGTGGGGGTCATCACCTCCAGAGTGGGAGTGTGGGAGGTGCACCCCCAGTAGTTTGGGGGTGTGGAGGTCGTCACCCCAGTGTGGGAGTGTGGAGGGGCGTCACCTCCAGTAGTGGGGGGTGGGGGGGGGGGGGGGGGGGGGGGGGGGGGGGGGGGGGGGGGGGGGGGGGGGGGTGGGGGTCGGGCACCTCCAGTAGTGGGAAATGTGGAGGTCGTCACCTCCAGTAGGGGGAGTTGGGAGGTCGTCACCCCCATATTGGGGGGTTTTGGGGGTCTCACCTCCCCCCAGTGGGAGTGGGGAGGTCGTCACCCCCAGAGTGGGGGTGGGGGAGGTCTCAAACCCCCAGTAGTGGGAGGTGGAGGTTTGTCACCTCCCGTAGTGGGAGTGGGGGTGTCACCTCCCGTAGTGGGAGTGTGGAGGTCGTCACCTCCATGGGGGGAGTGGGGGGGTTTTACCTCCAGTAGTGGGAGTGTGGAGGTGTCACCTCCAGTAGTTGGGGTGGGGGAGGTCGTCACCCCCAGAGTTGGGGTGTGGAGGGCGTCACCTCCAAATAGTGGGGGGTGTGGAGGCCGTACCTTCCCGTAGTGGGGGTTTTGGAGGTCGTCACCTCCAGTAGTGGGGGGGGTGGAGGTCGTCCCCCCTCCCGTAGTGGAGTGTGGGGGGGTCGTCACCTCCAATAGTGGAGGTGGAGGTCGTCCCCCTCCCGTAGTAGAGGTGGAGGCGTCACCTCCCGTAGTGGGAGTGGGAGGTCGTCACCTCCCGTATTTAAGGGGTGGGGGGTCGTCACCCCCCATAAAATGGGAGGGTGGAGGTCGTCAACCCCCAGAGTGGGAGGGGAGGCGTCACCTCCAGTATGGGGGAGTTTTGGAGGGTTTGTCCCTCCAATAGTGGGGTGTGGAGGTCGTCACCTCCCGTAGTGGGGTGTGGAGGTCGTCACCTTTCCGAGTGGGGGTGTGGAGGTCTTTCCCCCAGTTTGTGGGGGGTGTGGGGGGCGCAACCCCCAGTAGTGGGGTGGGGGAGGTCGCACCCAGTAGTGGGAGTGTGGAGGTCGTCACCTCCAAAAGGGGGAGTGTGGAGGTCTTTCCCCCCAGTAGTAAAGTGTGGGGGTCGTACCTTCCCCGTAGGGGAGTGTGGAGGTTTGTCACCTCCCGTAGTTTTGGGGTGGGAGGTCGTCCCTCAAATATTTGGGGGGTGGAGGGCTCACTTACAAAAATAAGGGCATCGTGTGGGAAGGTTTGTCACCTCCAGTAGTGGGGTTTTGGGGGGTCGTCCCCCTCAGTTTTTTGGGGGAGTGTGGGGTGTCAAACCCCCAATAGTTGGGGTGGAAATCTCAACCCCCATAGTGAGGGTGGGAGGCGTCACCTCCATAGGGGAGTGTGGAGGTCTCCCCCCGGGAGTGAGTGTGTGGGGGGTCTTCCCCCTCCAGTAGTGGGAGGTGGAGGTCGTCAACCCCCCAGTAGTGGGGTGTGGAGGTCGTCACCTCCAGTAGGGGAGTGTGGGGGTCGTCCCAAAGTAGTGGGAGTGTGGGGGTCGTCCCCCTCCGGGTTTTTAGAGTGTGGAGGGGTTTTTTTTTTCACCCCCCCCCTAAGGTGGAAGGGGTGGAGGCCCCCAAACCCCCAGTAGTGGGGGGGTGTGGAGGTCGTCACCTCCAGTAGGAGGTGGGAGGTCGTCACCTAAATAGTGGGATGGGAGGGGGAAAGGGCGTCACCTCCCTTTGTGGGGTGTGGAAAGGGGTCACCTCCAGTTGTGGGGTGTGGAGGCCCTCAAACCCCCGTAGTGGGGGTGTGGAGGTCGTCCCCCTCCAGTTGGGGGGAGTGTGGGGGGTCGTCACCTCCCGTGTGGGAGTGTTTGGGGTCGTCACCTCCGTAGGGGTTTTGGGGGTCGTCACCCCCGTAGTGGGAGTGTGGAGGGGCGTCACCTCCCGGGAGTGAGGGTGTGGAGGGCGTCACTCCAGGGAGTGGGGGTGGTGGTGTCACCTCCAGTAGTGGGGGTGTGGGGGGTCGTCACCCCCAAATAGGGGGAGTGTGGGGTCGTTTTCCCCCTCCAGTAGTGGGGTGTGGAGGTGTCCCTCCGGGAATGAGGTGTGGGAAGGGCTCAACCCCCAGTTTTGGGGTGTGGAGGTCGTTTAACCCCCATAGTTTGGGGGGTGTGGATCGTCACCTCCCTATTTGGGGTGAGGGGGTCGTCACCTCCCGTAGTGGGAGGGGGGTGAAAGGTCGGGGGAACCCTCCGGGAATGAGAGGTGGAGGTCTTTAACCTTCCCGTATGGGAGTGTGGGGTCGTCCCCCTCCAAAATAGGGGGGGGAAAATTTGTTTGGGGGTCGTCACCTCCCGTAGTGAGAGTGTAAAGGTCGTCACCCCCAAATAGGGGAGTGTTTAAAAGGTCGTCCCTCCCGTAGTGGGGGTTTTGGAAGGGCTCACCTCCGTTTGTGGGAGTGTTTGGGGGTCGTCACCTCCCGTAGTGGGGAAAAATGTGGAGGCGTCCCCCTCCAATAGTGGGAGGTGGAGGTCGTCACCTCCGTAATGAGGGTGGAGGGCGTCCCTAAGTAGTTTTGGGAAATGTGGGGGTCGTCACCTCCCCCGTAGGGGGTGTGGGGGTCGTCAACCCCCGAAATGGGAGTGTTTGGGGGTCTTCCCCCTCCAGGATGGGGTGTGGGGTCGTTAAAAACCAGTAGTGGGGTGTGGAGGTCGTCACCTCCATAGTGGGTGTGGGGGTCGTCCCCCCTCCAGAAATGAGGGGGTGGAGGTCGTCACCTCCCTTTGGGGGGAAATGTGGAGGTTTCAACCCCCGTAGGGTGTGTGGAGGTGTTCCCCCTCCAGTAGTGGGATGTGGGGGTGTCACCCCAAATAGTGGGTGTGTGGAGGGGTCAACCCCCGTAGTGGGGTGTGGAGGGCGGCACCCCCAGTAGGAGGGTGTGGGGTGTCACCTCCCGTAGTGGGAGTGTGGGGGTCGTCACATCCTATTGGGGGGTGGGAGGTCGGCAACTCCCGTAGTGGAGGGTGGAGGCGCACCTCCCTTTGTGAGGTTTTAGAGGGGGCGGGCACCCCCAAGAATGGGAAATGTGGAGGTTTCACCCCAGTAGTTGAGTTTTGGAGGGCGTCAACCTGGGAGTTGGGGGGTGTGGAGTTTGTCACCTCCCCGTTTTTTGTGGGAGGTTTGGGGGGTCGTTTACCTCCATATGAGGGGGGAGGTCGTTTTCCCCCGTAGTTGGGAAAGGGGGAGGGCGTCCCCCCCAGTAAATGAGGTGTAAGGGGGGGTCCCTCCAAAATAGGGGAGGTGGAGGTCTCACCTCCGTAGTTTAGTGTGGGGGGTCGGGCACCTCCAGTTGTTTGGGGGTGTGGAGGTTCCACCTCCCGAAATGGGAGTGTGGAGGGCGTCACCTCCAGTTGTGGGGTGTGGAGGTCGTTACCTCCCGTAGTGGGAAATGTGGAGGTCGTCACCTCCAGTAGGGGTGTGTGGAGGTCGTCACCCCCGTAGTTTGGGGGGGGTTTGGGGGTCCCCACCTCCAGTAATGAGTGTGTGGAGGGCGTCACCTCCAGTAGTGGGGGGTGTGGAGGTATCAAACCCCCAGTAGTGGGGGGGAGGTCGTCACCTCCAAGGGGAGTGCCCCGGGGGGTGGAGGTCGTTACCCCCAGTAGTTTTTGGGGGGGTGTGGAGGTCGTCACCTCCCCGTGTGGGGTGTGGGGTCGTCACCTCCCGTAGTGGGAAATGTGGGGTCTCACCCCCCAGTAGTGGGGGTGTGGGGGGGGTCGTCACCTCCCGAGTGGGGGTTTGGGGGTGCCCCCTCCAGTAGTGAGGGGTGGAGGGCCCTCACCTCCCGGATTGGAGTTTGGGGTCGTCACCCCCAGTCGAGTGTTTGGGGGTCTTTCCCCCCAGTAGTGGGGTGTGGAGGTTTGTCACCCCCGATTTGGGGGTGTGGAAAGGGTCGTCACCTCCTTTTGTGGGGTGTGGGGGTTTACCTTTCCCGTTGTGGGAGTGTGGAGGTCGTCACCTCCCAAAATAGGGGGGTCCAAGGGGGTTTGGAGGTTTGTCACCTCCAGTAGTGGGGGTGTGGGGGAGGCCCTCACCCCTCCCAGTAGTGGGAAAGGTGGAGGGGCGTAAAAACCCTTGTGGGAGGGTGGGGGTCGTCAAACCCCCAGTAGTGGGGGAGTGGAGGTTTGCCCCCTCCAAATAGTGGGGGGTGTGGGGGTCGTCCCTCCCTAGTGAGTGTGGGGTTTGTCCCTCCATATGGGATGTGGAGGTCGTCACCTCCAAATAGTAGTGTGTGGAGGTCGCACCTCCAAAAAGTGGGAGGTGGAGGTCGTCACTTTCCTTTGTTTGGGGGGTGGAGGGCCCTCACCCCCCGTAATTTAGTGTGGAGGTCTAAACCTTTCCAAAAGTGGGGGTGTGGAGGGCGTCAAATCCATAGTGAGGTGGGGGTCGTCACCCCAGTGTGGGAGTGTGAGGCGTCACCTCCCTAGGAGTGGTGGGGGGTCGCCCTCCAGAGTGGGGTGGGAGGGTCCCCCTGCATAGTGATGTGTGGAGGTCGTCACCCCATATGGAGTGTGGAGGGCGCACGTCCATGGGAGTGTGGGGGTCGTCACCTCCAGAGGGGATGGGAGGTCGCCCCCATAGTGATGTGTGGAGGGCGTCACCTCCAGTAGTGGGGGTGTGTAGTCGTCCCCCAGTAGTGAGTCGTGGAGGTCGTAACTTCCATAGTGGGATGGGAGGTCGTCACCTCCCTTTTGGAGTGTGGAGGTCGAAATCCAAGGGGGGGTGTGGAGGTCGTCACCTCCCGTATGGGATGTGGGGGTCGTCACCTCCATAGTGAGTGTGGATCTCACCTCCCGTGTGAGTGGTGGGGGCCGTCACCTCCAGTATGGGAGTGTGGGGGTCGTCACCTCCAGTATCCGAGTGTGGAGGTCGCCCTCCATATGGGAGTGTGGGGGTCGTCACCTCCAGTAGTGGGAGGTGGAGGTCGTCCCTCCGTAGTGAGTGGTGGAGCTCGTCACCTCCAGTAGTGGGAGTGTGGAGGTCTCACTCCATTTTGGGAGTGTGGAGGCGTCACCCGGAATGAGAGTGTGGAGGTATCACCTCCAGTATTGGGGGGGTTTAGGGCGTCAACTCCATAGTGGGGGTGGTAGGCGTCACCTCCATAGTGAGAGTGTAGAGGTCGTCACCTCAAGTGTGGGAGTGTGGAGGGCGTCCCCCTAATTGTCAGAGTGTGGAGGTCGTCCCTCCATAGTGAGGGTGGGGGTCGTCACCCAGTAGTGAGAGTGGGAGGGCGCACCTCCAAAAGTGAGGCGTGGGGGGTCGCATCTCCAGTAGGAGAGCTGGAGAGCGTCACCTACATAGTGGAGTGTAAGGTCGCACCTCCAGTAGTGGGGGTGTGGAGGGCGTCCCTCCAGTAGTGGAAGTGTGGAGGTCACACCTCCTAGTGGGGTGGAGTTGTCACCCCAGTAGTGGGGGGTGGGAGGGGGTCACCTCAATAGTGGGATGTGGAGGCGTCACCCCCATAAATGAGGGGGTGGAGGGCGTCACCTCCAAGTGGAAGTTGGAGGTCGTCACCCCAGTATGAGTGTGTGGGGGTCTCACCTCCAGTAGTGGGAGTGTGGGGGGTCGTCACCTCCAGTGTGAGTTGTGGAGGTCGTCACCTCCGTAGTAGATGTGGGAGGGCGTCACTCCATATGGGAGTGTGGAGGGCGTCAACCCCTATGGGGTGTGGAGTCGTCACCTCCAGTAGGAGAGGTGAGGTCGTCACCCAATAGTGGGAGTGTGGAGGTCGTACCTACAGATCAGAGTGTGGGGTCGTCACCTCCAGTAGTGAAGGGTGGAGGTCGAAACCCACGTATGGGAAATGGGAGGTCGCACCTCCCAAAAGTGAAGCGGGAGGCGTCATCTCCATAGTGAGGCGTGGGGGACTCACCCAAGTTTGAGGTTAGAGGTCGTCACCCCATTTGTGGGGGTGGGAGGGCGTCACCCCCAGTAGTGGGATGTGGGGGTCGTCACCTCCATATGGGAGTGTGGAGGGCGCACCCCTTTGTGAGTGTGTGGGGCGTCACCTCCCGTAGTGGAAGTGTGGGGGTCGTCACCTCCTGTGAGTGTGTGGAGGTCGCACCTCCAGTAGTGGGAGTGTGGAGGTCGTCACCTCCAGTTAGGTTTTGGAGGTCGTCACCCCCAGTATGGGGGTGGGAGGTCGTCACCTCCAGTAGTGAGTGTGTGGACGCGTTTTTCCCCCATGTGGATTTTGGAGGTCGTCACCTCCAGTAGTGGGGGTGTGGAGGGCGTCACCTCCAGTAGTGGGAGTTGGATTCGTCACCTCCAAGTGGTGTGTGGGGTGTCACCTAGAGTAGTGGGAAAGTGTAGAGGCGTCACCCCCTGGTGGGGGTGTGGAGGTCCACCCCCCAAATTGGGGGTGTGGGGGTCGTCCCCTCCAAGTGGGAGTGTGAGGCGCCCCCTCCAGTATGGGATTTTGGGGGGTCGTCCCTCCATAGTGAGTGTGTGGAGGTCGTCACCTCCATAGTGGAAGTTGGGGGGTGTCACCCCTGTGAGTGTGTGGAGGTCGTCACCCCCATAGGGAGTGTGGGGTCGTCACCTCCATAGTGAGTGTGTGGAGGTCGTCATCCAGTAGTGGGATGTGGAGGTCGTCACCTCCCTTGTAGGGGGGGAGAGGTCGCACCTAAGTAGTGGGAGTGGGAGGTCGTCACCCACAGTAGTCAAGGGGTTGAGGCTCACCTCCAGTAGTGGAATGTGGAGGGCGCACCACAGTTTGGGGAGTGTGTGGGCGTCACCTCCAATAGTGAGAGCGTGGAGGGCGTCATACCAGTAGAAGGTGGGGGAGTCACCTGCGTAGTGAGAGTGTAAGGGGCGCACCTCCATAGGGGGGGTGGAGGCGTCACCTCCCGTAGTGGGGTGGGGTCACACCCCAGTAGTGGGGGTGTGGAGGTCGCACCTCCCGTGTGGGGGTGTGGAGGCGTCACCTCCAGTAGTGGGGTGTGGGGTCGCCCTCCATTTTTGAATGTGTGGGGGTCCCTCCCAATGGGTGTGGAGGTCACCCTCCAGTAGTGGAGTGTTTGGGGGTCGTCACCCCCCAGTAGGGAGTGTGGGGCGTCCCTCCAGTAGGGGAGTGTGGAGGTCGTCACCTCCTGGAGTGGTGGAGGTCGTCAACCCGTATGGGAAGTGTGGGGGTCGCACCTCCAGTAGTGAGTGTGGGGTCGCACTCCAGTAGTGGGAGTTGGAGGTGTCACCTCCAGTAGTGAGGTTGGAGGGGCGTCACCTCCCGTATGGGAGTGGGAGGTCGTCACCTGCATTGGTTGTGAGCTCGCACCTCCCGTATGGGAGTGGGAGGGCGTCACGTCCCGTGTGGGGGTTGGAGGGCGTCCCTCCATAGTGGGACTGTGGGGCGTCACCTCCAGTAGTGGTGTTGGAGGGCGTCCCCCCCAGTAGGGGGGTGTGTAGGTGTCACCTCCAGTAGTGAGTCGTGGGGTGTAACTTCCCTAGTGGGATGTGGAGGGGCACCTTTCCCGTTGTGGGGGTGTGGAGGGTCACCTCCAGTATGGGAGTGTGGAGTCGCACCTCCGTAGGGAGTGTGGAGGCGTCACCTCCAGTAGTCAGAGTGTGGAGGCTCACCTCCAGTAGTGAGTGTGTGGAGGGGCCTCACCTCCCTAGTGGGGGGTGGGGTCGTCACCCCCAGTAGCCGTTGGGGGGTCGTCACCTCCAGTAGTGGGAGGGTGGAGGTCGTCACCCCATATGGGAGTGTGGGGGCTCACCCCCCCATATGTGTGTGTGGAGCTCGTCACCCCAAAGTGGGAGTGTGGGGGGTCGTCACCTCCAGTAGGATGGTGGGGCCGTCCCTCCAGTATGGGGTGTGGAGGTCGTCACACCAGATGGGGGGTGTGGGGTCGTCACCTCCGGTAATGAAGTGTGGAGGTCATCACCTCCATATGGGAGGTTTTTTGGGCGTCAAATCCCTAGTGGGGGTTGTAGTCGTCCCTCCATAGTGAGAGTGTAGAGGTCGTCACCTCAAGTAGTGGGAGTGTGAGGGGCGTCACCTCAGTACAGAGGTGGAGGGCGTCACCTCCCGAGTGAGAGTGTGGAGGGTTTGCACCTAATAGTGAAGGTGGAGGTCGTCACCCCCAAGTGAGAGCTGGAGGTCGTCCTTCCCGTAGTGAAGGGGTGGAGAGCGTCACCTAAGTAGTGAGAGTGTAGAGGGCTCCCTCCAGTAGTGGGAGTGTGGGGGTCGTCACCCCCAGTAGGGGAGTTGGAGGTCATCACCTCCATAGTGGGGTTGGAGTTCGTCACCCCATAGTGGGGGGTGGAGGTCGCACCCCAAGTAGGGGGTGTGGGGTCGTCACCCCAGTAGTGGTGTGTGGGGGTCTCACCTCCCGTATGGAAGGTTGGGGGGTCGTCACCTCCGTAGTGTGTGTGGAGGCGTCACCTCATGTAGTGGGGGTGTGGAGGTCGTCACCTCCAGTAGTGAGTGGTGGAGGTCGTCCCCCTCATATGGGATGTTGGGGGGTCGTCCCTCTTAGTGAGTGTGTGGAGCTCGTCACCTCCAGTAAATGAAGTGTGGAGGTCGTCACACCCGTAGTGGGAGTTGGGGTCGTCAAACCCCGTAGTGGGGTGTGGAGGTCGTCACCCCAGTAGTGAGAGGGAGAGGCGTCACCCAAGTTGGGAGTGTGGAGGTCGTCACCTACAGTGTCAAGTGTGGAGGCGTCACCTCCATAGGAGAGTGTGGGGGTCTCACCTACAGTAGTGAGAGTGTGAGGTCGTCACCTCCAATAGTGAGAGCGTGGGGGTCGTCATCCCCAGTATGAGAGCGTTGAGAGCGTCACCTACAGTAGTGAGATTGAGGTGTCACCTCCAGTAGGGAGTGTGGGTCGTCACCTCCAGTAGTGGGGGTGTGGAGGGCGTCCCCCCCAGTAGTGGGAGTGTGGGGGTCGTCACCTCCATGTGAGTGTTGGAGGTCGTCACCTCCCAGTAGTGGAAGTGTGGAGGGCGTACCTCCAGTAAATGTGTGGAGGGCGCACCCCCAGTAGTGGGGGTGTGGAGGTCGTCCCTCCAGTAGTGAGTGTGTGGAGGTCGTCCCCCAGTGTGGGAGTGTGGAGGTGTCACCCCAGTATGAGTGTGGGGACGTCGTTTCCCCATATGGAGGGGAGGGCGTCCCTCCAGTTTGGAGTGTGGAGGGTCGTACCCCCTTTTTATTTTCTCCCTCCAGATATTTTATCCCCTAAAGGGTTTTTTAAAGGGTCTCCTCCCTTTGGGGTTTCGTCCCCCCAGTAGTGGGGGGTGGGGTCTCACCTCCGTAGGGGTGTGGGGGTCGTCCCTAGTAGTGGGGGTGTGGGGGTCGTCCCCCTCCGAGTGGGGGTGGAGGTCGTCACCCCAGTAGTGGAAAATGTGGAGGTCGTCACCCCCTATGGGTGTGGAGGTCGTAAACCCCCATATAGTGGGAGGTCGTCACCCCGTAGTGAGGGGTGTGGGTGTCACCCCAGTAGGGGATGTGGAGGCGTCACCTCCAGTAGTGATGTTGGGGTCGTTTCCTCCAGTGTGGGGGGGGTGGGGGTCGTCACCCCCAGTAGTGGGTGTGGAGGGCGTACCCCATTGTGGGGGTGTGGAGGTCGCACCCCCGTTGGGGTGTGGAGGGCGTCCCCCCGTATGGAGTGGGAGGTCGTCACCCCCAGTAGTGGGAATTTTGGGGGCTCACCCCATATGGGGGGTGTGGAGGTCGTCACCTCCAGTAGTGGGGGTGTGGAGGGCTCACCTCCATAGTGGAGTGTGGAGGTCGTCCCCCCATAGTGGAGTGTGGGGGCTCACCCCCAGTAGTGGGGGTGTGGGGGTCGTCCCCAGAGGGGAGGTGGAGGCCACCTCCAGATGGATGTGGGGGTCGTCACCTCCGAGTGGGAGGGGAGGTCGTCACCCCAGTAGGGGGGTGTGGGGGGTCGTACCTCCAGTGGGGAGGTGGAGGTCTCACCTCCGTATGGGAGGTGGAGGTGTCACCCCCAGTGTGGGGTGTGGAGGTCGTCACCTCAGTATGGGGGTGTGGAGGTCGTCACCTCCATAGTGAGTGTGGGAGGTCGTCACCTCCGTATGGGGAGTGTGGGGGCGTCCCCTCCATAGTGGTGTGTGGGTCTCCTTTTCCCGTATGGGAGGGGGAGGGGTCACCTCCAGTAGTGGGTGTGGAGGTCGTCCCTCCCGTAGTGGGGGGGAGTG